>OX465580.1:5314087-5421587 GCA_950022655.1 Alentia gelatinosa | reverse complement strand
TCTCCCCCTCTCCTCCTCCCTCTCTCCCTCTCCCCTCTCTCTCTCCCCCTCTCCCCTCCCCCTCTCCCCCTCTCCCCCTCTCTCCCCCCTTCTCCCCCTCTCTCCCCCTTCTCCCCCTCTCTCCCCCTCTCTCCTCCATCTCTCTCTCCCCCTCTCTCCTCCATTATCTCTCTCCCCCTCTCCGCCCTCTCCGCTCCCCCTCACACACGCCTAAAGATAAACCCTCCCCCCACACACACACAAACGTACCGTCAGTCGATGTCAAACACATCCACAGTAACGACCCACTGAGGGCAATATCACCGACAGTCTCAAAGAGACAACATGAAAAACTGGGCAACTGGAAGCCCCCCCCCCCCCCCCCCTCAATATGGGTCAGATTTTCTCAGAATGTAGAGGTCCCTGTAATCGAGCCCCTTTTCTTTTAGAAAATCACCTGTAAATCCTTTAATAATGAATATGTTGAGAAAACGAGTTTTTGAATGTTTTCAGGGACAATCTCAGCTTTAATGTGATATAAAGGTTGACTTTGTGCGACGATTTCCTCATTATGCAGTGATTTATGGAAGTGTAGAAATAGATGAAAATGGGGAAAACAACTCTCTGTTATTATGTTAAATATCCCATTTCCAGGATAGTAAAATCTACTTTTCCCATGAGCTGTAACACTTCCCTGTGTCATACTAGCTGGTCTGGTGATGTTCACTAGTTTTTTTTTTATAATTCTGAAATTTTCCTAATCCTTGTGTAAAATATGATATCGGGATGGGCCATAATATGACAATCACAGTTTATAAAGTATGAATAACTTTCCTACCCCTAATAAAAAACCGCCATAGACTTAACATAGCGAAATTTTATGTGGCAGGCCGTGACATAAAGTGTTTTTTATGCCACTAGAGTAATAACAATATTGACCAATCAGAGAGCAGGATGTCAGCTACTATGAAAAAAAGTTCTTTTGGTCATTGACTCAATATTTATCTTTTAGTAATACAAAAGCATAGACGAGGTAGGATAAATAAGAAACCGAACTCGAGTTAGACTTGTCAGTGTCTATGCCACTCTGGTCAGGTCTGCTCCTCACTACACTCGGCTACGCCTCGTGTAGTAATACAAAACCTGCCCATCGTGGCATAAACATTGTCAAGTCTAACTCTCGTTCGGTTTCTACTAAGTATTCCGCCATGAACTCTGTGGACTGAAGCCTATACTAGGTTCTTAACCTGGAGGCGTCGCTTGTCGCTGTACAGTCTCTCAGTACACTGCTGGGGGCTACAGAATATACTACTGCCAACGTAAAACCAGACAGAAAGTAACCCACCAAGGGCTTGAATAGTACACAGGTCCACAGAAACGCAGGAAAAAAGTAAAGACAGATCTACAAGTAAAATAGATGAGAATTTGAAAAACTTAAATAGAAAGATTCTAATTAACCCCAATGAACCTCGACAAACACAGTAATTAAGTTCCTAATGAAAAATACTTCCAGTTTTTTTTCTGATTCTAACTGACAAACCAGTTTTACTCATAAATCAGAGTTATATAGAATATGTAATGTCTCTCTCCCTTGTTTCAAACAAAGATAATATTGATTTAGCCTCATTTTTTTGTGGACAGGCGGCTCTGTAAACCACTCGAGATTGACGTCGTAATACACTCGCTAGCGCTCGTGTATCACTACGCGTCAACCTCTCGTGGTTTACGCCCGCCTGTCCACAAAAGCATCGATTATAGTCCATGTATTGTCATGCACGTAGTTCCATAGACTACCACCAGATGTCTCCCCTGTTCGTGGTAACGGGTCAGGTTTCTGCACTATCAGGAAAAACGGTGTGCAAGTCCGGATAGGTCTACACCATGTGTGTGTGGAGGGGGGGGGGGGGTTCGGCAGGTGGAAGGAGGGAGCAGTGGGGAGGAGGGAGGGGGGGGGGGTGCTTTGAGGACAGATAAAAAGCCGCCAGGTGAATAAAACCCACACATCTGCGCGACCCGCCCATTACTCCCCTCACCACGCACGCGCCGTGACCTCTGACCTGACCTAGTTTGTCTTTAACAACTACGAGGTCAGCGGCGTCCCGCGTGGTGGCGCTGCGGTGACCGGAAGTAAGGCTGGTGGCGCTGCCTAGCGGCGGGAAGCTGAAGCGGGGTTCACACTGAGCGATTTTACGACGACGAAATTCCCTGGGATTTTGTACCGGTACATGGCCAACATAATCACTGTGCGTGACAGCCTAAAGTTCTAGGCCCCTGAATTTATGTTGCACCCCCTGTTGAGAGGCAATTATTCTGACAAATGCCTATCTACAACAACATTTAACATTTATCACTGAGTGAGAACCATGCCGATACCCACTGGGCGATATTGGGGCATGTGCAGAGCTTCAGTTGGCGACCAAGAGCACACATTTCTAGAAATCTTCCATGGACCCTATTGAGGTATCCCAGAATACAGTCTGTTTACAAGTTCCGGGGTGCGCTGGTTACCGACGTTGTATGGTGATAGACCTTGAACCGTAACCCGAAATCATTGCAGTTTATCGGTTTTTATAAATCTTCAAATGGGAAATCCGATGTCAGAAATGGAAATTTCAGCTATTTCTACATATAAATCCGAAATTATATTCAGGTTCTTCAAATATAAATGGGAAAACTGTGGTTCATGTGATTGTGGTTCATGTGATTGTGGTGTTTACCCTGGGCGATAACAGAGAGAGTAGTAACCTCTGGAGGGCGTATGTCGCTAAGTGGGAACACAAAAATGCAAAATCGTTGGCGACTCTTGCCCGTCCCAGTGAATGATGCTCCATGAGTTGCTGACTCGAGTCCATCCCAAAGGCGCTGGTCTCTTGTGATTTAATTTCAATCATGTTTAAAACTTACGGGCTGCTAGTCGCCGACAATGCCCTCCCACCCGCTGTGCGACTGGCGTTTCCCGGCGACTATGTCGGGCACCAGTCTCTGGGGCAAGAATCTCCAAGTGGGAGTCGGGCCTAAGTCAGTTCGTGTCTGAGTCTGAGACAAATCCTGCTGAGATTCATGTACCTCACAGGGTGTTTGTCTGAGATTAATACTGCTGAGATTCATGTACCTCACAGGGTGTTTGTCTGAGACAAATCCTGCTTAGATTTATGTTCCTCACAGGGTGTTTGTCTGAGACAAATCCTGCTGAGATTCACGTACCTCACAGGGTGTATGTCTGAGACAAATCCTGCTGAGATTCATGTACCTCACAGGGTGTTTGTCGCACCTGCTGAGATTCACGTACCTCACAGGGTGTTTGTCTGAGACAAATCCTGCTGAGATTCATGTACCTCACAGGGTGTTTGTCGAGTCAAATTCTGCTGAGATTCATGTACTCGAACACAATCTCTTTGTTTGAATTGTTTGGTTCCATTTCCCTGAGACATATTTGTCCCCTGTAATTGTTGGCAACAATTACCCCTAACAAGAATCTGATGGGATTTTGAACCCTGTGAGATACATGAATACCACCGTGTGAATTCCGATCACTCTATGTGACAACCTAAAGTTCTGGGCTCCTGCATTTATGTTCCACCCCCTGCCGAGAGGGGCAATCGTCGCTAGGAAATGCTCATCTACCACTGCGCGAAAACCACCAGTTTACTTATGTATACACCCGGCATATCTAGGTATGATTTGGCGTATACAAGGTCGTCCTATTTTCCGTCGTGTATACGATAACGACGACGGGAGCTCCCCAAAATCTTCAAGTGAGAACCGGGTCTAAGTCGGTTCTCGTCTAGGTGTGAAGAACGCCGAGTGCCGAACGCGTGGGAAGCAGTGCGCATGCGTGCGGGACAGAACGCGCGGTTTACTCAAGTTAGCGACGCGCGGCCGCCGATAACTCCCCCGGCCGCCGCTAGATGGGGGTGTACACGCCCCCCCCCCCCCCCCCCCCACCCACCCTCTGTCTTCACACAGGTGTCAGTCGGCACGTTTCTCACGCTCCAAACTGAGGCCACTCTCCCAGCAGATGTCTGGTGGCGCTTACCTACCACAGAATGAGAGATAACCGTTTTAGTTTTTTAACGTCGGCGTCCCAACGCTCTCCCACACACATACTCACACACACACACACCCTCACACACACCTGACAGGACACTAGACAGGGAGGTGTGACTGCGGAGGGAGCTGTTAAAGGTGTGCTGACTCCTCCAGCCTGGCGGATGTATTATATCTGTACGCGGGACACAGGTCTACACCACAGGCAGGTGTACCTTCCCCTGTTGATTCACAGGTAATTGTAGAGTCGACTGGAAGTATAACCTGATGGATATATGTAGAGCACCTAGGATATTAAAGTGAATATGGCTCAACTGGAATCCTAACTTGGATGATATTTGGAGCAGTGTCGGAGGCACCTGGTTGACTCTAGATACCTGTAGAGTCGACTGGAAGTATAACCTGGTGGATGTGTACAGTGTCTGGGATATTAATGTGAATATGGCTGAACTGGAATCATAATTTGCTGGTTGCTTGGAGTGTTGTCGTAGGCTCCTGGTAACTGGTGTGGGATAACAATGTGAATATGGCTGGACTGGAATTATAACTTGGTGAATATGGCTGAACTGACCTTGGATTGTCTGTGTATATGGCTGAACTGACCTTGGATTGTCTGTGTATATGGCTGAACTGACCTTGGATTGTCTGTGTATATGGCTGGACTGACCTTGGATTGTCTGTGTATATGGCTGAACTGACCTTGGATTGTCTGTATATATGGCTGAGCTGACCATAGATTGTCTGTGTATGTGGCTGGACCGACCTTGGATTGTCTGTGTATGTGGCTGAACTGACCTTGGATTGTCTGTGTATATGGCTGAACTGACCTTGGATTGTCTGTGTATATGGCTGAACTGACCTTGGATTGTCTGTATATATGGCTGGACTGACCTTGGATTATTTGTGTTCCCACTCTGTGAAGGCTCTGTGAAGGATCACTAAGTATGTGAAGGATTCCTGTATGACTTCCCGCATCACAATCAGGTAGGCCGCCTAAAATCTACGGGTGAGATATGATTTGAACTTTATCTCAACCCAGGTATTTTTTTCCCCATAGTCTTAACATTGGGAACTTGTATCCAACATCCATTTACACAAAATATGGGGGATCATGTCACAAATGTTAACTCATAAGTCAAAGTGAAGGCTGAGATAAATTCAGAAACCTATTCAAGTTTAGGCTCAGAGTACAGGTCAGAGCTCGTGAGAATTGTGTAGTAATTCCTATGGCTTCGCCTTGTAAATTACTACGCGATTCAAACTCGATGGGATACGAGCTCTGACCCTAAACTTCAATAGGTTTCCTCTATAATCCTACCCTTCATATAAATCTCCATAGATTTAACATGGCGTGACTGTATGCCATGGTTATGCCATAAAATATATATATGCCAGGTGTGACATATAAAGTTAAAAACACGTGACGGGGTGGGGTGAATTTAAACGTTACTCTATTTCATATAATTGTTCACCTGGGGTTTCTTGTCTTCCGCTACAGATATCACTCAGCTCCGCTTTGTGAAATCATTCCGTGAAGACAACTCATGCCATATAAACAATCATATGAAATGTGATGTTTCTCGCTATTATCAAGGAGGTGGGGAGTGGAGAGTCAAATAAATCACCCTATTATAGTGACTTAACTGTCCTAGTCTGGTGGGCTCTAGCTTGGTGCCCTTCGATGGACGTCAGTATTACTATTTTTCCTACCCCTAATAAAAAACTCCATAGGCTTAACATTGGGTCACTGTATTCGGTCTGGAGTTCAGAAAAATGAAAAATATCGATCTAGTGGGATAAACCTGACAAATGACATCATTTGTTAATGTAGAAGTAATTTAGACGGGCGGGGTAGGATAAATTCTAAACCAAACTCGAGTTAGTTGTGTTATTGTTCATCGCACTCCAGCAAAATCGTGTATTACTGCTCTCGGCTTCACCTCGCGCAGTAATACCCCATCTTGCCGTTGTGCGATAAACTACAACACGACTAACTCTTGTTTGATTTCTCCATAGTATCTATGATTTCCACTTTCCTTAAGAAACACACCTTTTTATTTTCAATATATAACCTTTTTTATGTTTTCGTTTTTGTAAAACTAAGATGATATGAATTTAGCCTCGTTCATGTGGGGGACAGACAGACATAGCTCAGCCACGCTTCAAGATTAATTTTCTCAGGGAGTGAAGGCATCTGCATGAAATAAGCACTGAAGACCACAAATCAATAGGTGATTATATCTAGGTCCGGGTTAGACCAGCCCTTTGTACTGTATCACTGCTAGGGTCATAGCTCAGTGACTTCCCTCATATAGAAACCAGTCAGTATCTCACCCTGGTGTTTATCTCCAAAGGCTTAACGTTATGAACTCATACTCCACGGCCGTGAAGGTATTGTACCCAATACTCAATTGCTAGTTGGGTGAGGGTTTTTTTATTGATTAGTAATGTTTCCGATCATGTATGCGATCAGAAACCCACTCGGATGAAAATAACAGGGGGGGGGGGGGCTTGGGGAGTTAGCTCAGTGGTTAGAGCACCAGACTTGTAACCCCAAGGCTGTAGGATTCCATGGGTTCGAGTCCCATCCCCAGCAGTGGTAGATTTATTGCTATATCAAAGGCCAATCCTTCCCATACCATGTCTATGTGGTGTGGGAAGTAAAAGTCTCACCTTGGTAAATGTGTAGGGGTGAGATTTCTACCTGAATTCATTACATAGATTCGATCACCACCCTCATGGTGTAAAAGAACCTTGAGAAAGTCTGGTAAGGACCTATAATGGTTGACTGGACATTAAATCAAACCAAACAAAAACAAAAAACACTCTGCAATTCGGGAAATATTGTCACACTCCAATTTCTCTTTTGAGAAACGTGTGTGTGCTTCTCTTGACCTAATTGATAAGCCCGCTCCGCGCTACTCCTCCAGCCGGAGAGAGACCCTCACAACATAACAGCCGGGTCAACCTCCACAAAACAGACTGATCAATATATAGCGGCACTTTGATGTAACCTCGGTCCACGATTGCTAGATCATCACCATTAAACATGTAAAAGGAGCTTGGACTCTCTTTATTTAGTTTACTTTGGTGCCATCCAACAGATCAGATAGTAACACTGATGGAGAACCCTACATTTGCGGAAGTCTTTGATTATGAACATTCAATGAATGATTCAGCTAAATGGCTAATAATATGTACTCTTCCTCTGACATGTTCAGGAATTAACCTGTATCCCAGCAAGGATGGCAGGGGTAGGTGGAGGAGTAGGCATAGGACACATGGACTGAATCATGGTGGGGAGGGGTGGGGTAGATATTGGACACAGGGATTGAGGCCAGTCTAGGGAGGTGTGGGGTAGGTGGAGGGGTAGGTATAGGACACAGAGACTGAGGCAAGTCTAGAAGTACACTAACAGCACCTCTTTTAGCAACAAATTCCACATGTAAAATATAAACATATGTATGTGTAATTACATACATATACAACATGTACTTATGCATACCTATGGTATGAGGTGAGGGGTTAAGTTACTTATTCATACGAGGAAATAAATCTTGAAGCAGGAAAGCGTGTATCGTCAATTACCATCATCTCTAATTACTTGTTGTTGTATGATTAACGAAGGCTGTCAGTAAAGACGTATAATTAATATGAAGAACGACCTCACAAAGCAATCACACGCTTAGACGCTCCCATCCTCACACACAGGGGCTGAGAGGTGGGGCCAGACCGGACCCGTTCCCGTCAGATAAGGAGAGATAGGGAGCGATAAGAATACCACTCAGGGAAACAGATGTGTTTGTGTTGGGGAGGGTGGGGGGGGGGGGGGGGTATCCCACCTGGACGGTTGTTAAAGCGGGATTCACACCGAACGATTCTTGTGCGTCATCTGCGACAAAGTTCTCCGTGATTCTGTACAGGTACAAAATCGTTCAGTGTGACACCCTAGAATTTATGGGCTGCTGTGACAATGTTCCATACCCGAGGTAGTCTTCGCTGACAAATGCCCATCTCCAATGCACAAAATCGCTTGTGATTTTGGTATCCAACATATTGGTATTTTTCAGAGGTCCTTCCTGCGATTCCTGAACCACAGGGCAGGAATCGCAGGGACCACAGGGCAGGAATCGCAGGGAAATTCATTGCTTAGTGAGAACCTCGCTTTAGCCAGTAGCGATACGGAGGGCAGCATGTTCCCCTTTGATTACAGAAACCTTTGCGTTTTCGTTGTGATTACCTTTTCAGCATGCGTAGTTTGAATGGCCAGTCTCACTCCTCATTCAAAGTTTGCATAGGTTTACAGAGCCGCCTGTCTACACAATCATTTATCATCCATCTTCTCCAATAAATTAAAGGAGGAATTACCATGTTATATGGTATGTCAATAGGGACTATCTTCCTTTACCTTGAGGCTGTATACCACAGCTCTGAGTGTGTATACCATTATTATGGTATCTGACGGTTTTAGTGGTTTACTGAGACCCCATGCATTCTCAACGGGTACTTTGTATACCATGGTTCTGGTATCTGACGGTTTTTAAACAATGGGCCCATGCATTCTCGACGGGTACTTTGTATACCATGGATAATAACATGCAGTGGAGACATGCAGCTGCTGTGTTGTGCCTGTCTGTCATGACACACACATTGAGAGTGAACTAGACTGGCTCTAGTCCCTGCATCCTATGGCTACCCTCCTCACTGGGATACAGGACTGGCTCCAGTCCCTGCATCCTATGGCTACCCTCCTCGCTAAGATACAGGCTCCCGTCCCTGCATCCTATGGCTACCCTCCTCACTGGGATACAGGACTGGCTTCAGTCCCTGCATCCTATGGCTACCCTGCTCACTGGGATACAGAGATACTGGCTCCAGTCCCTGCATCCTATGGCTACCCTCCTCGCTGGGATAGACTGGCTCCAGTCCCTGCATCCTATGGCTACCCTCCTCACTGGGATACAGGACTGGCTCCAGTCCCTGCATCCTATGGCTACCCTCCTCGCTGGGATACAGGCTCCAGTCCCTGCATCCTATGGCTACCCTCCTCACTGGGATACAGTCACAGTCCCTGCATCCTATGGCTACCCTCCTCGCTGGGATACAGGACTGGCTTCAGTCCCTGCATCCTATGGCTACCCTCCTCGCTGGGATACAGGACTGGCTCCAGTCCCTGCATCCTATGGCTACCCTCCTCGCTAGGATACAGGCTCCAGTCCCTGCATCCTATGGCTACCCTCCTCGCTGGGATACAGTCACAGTCCCTGCATCCTATGGCTACCCTCCTCACTGGGATACAGGACTGGCTCCAGTCCCTGCATCCTATGTCTACCCTCCTCGCTGGGATACAGGACTGGCTCCTGTCCCTGCATCCTATGGCTACCCTCCTCGCTGGGATACAGGACTGGCTCCAGTCCCTGCATCCTATGTCTACCCTCCTCGCTGGGATACAGGACTGGCTCCAGTCCCTGCATCCTATGGCTACCCTCCTCACTGGGATACAGGACTGGCTCCAGTCCCTGCATCCTATGGCTACCCTCCTCGCTGGGATACAGGCTCCAGTCCCTGCATCCTATGGCTACCCTCCTCACTGGGATACAGTCACAGTCCCTGCATCCTATGGCTACCCTCCTCGCTGGGATACAGGACTGGCTTCAGTCCCTGCATCCTATGGCTACCCTCCTCGCTGGGATACAGGACTGGCTCCAGTCCCTGCATCCTATGGCTACCCTCCTCGCTAGGATACAGGCTCCAGTCCCTGCATCCTATGGCTACCCTCCTCGCTGGGATACAGTCACAGTCCCTGCATCCTATGGCTACCCTCCTCACTGGGATACAGGACTGGCTCCAGTCCCTGCATCCTATGTCTACCCTCCTCGCTGGGATACAGGACTGGCTCCTGTCCCTGCATCCTATGGCTACCCTCCTCGCTGGGATACAGGACTGGCTCCAGTCCCTGCATCCTATGTCTACCCTCCTCGCTGGGATACAGGACTGGCTACAGTCCCTGCATCCTATGGCTACCCTCCTCACTTGGATACAGGGACTAGATAAATCGGTAATGGTGCTGGATTTCTGGCGCTGCTTAGCTCCAGCATTCCTAACACTCTCCAGACAGATATCCTGGCTACTGGTCAGGATATATGCTGGGAAATTGATACTCTCTCACTTTGATCTCAATCGGGTCACAGTCAGGAGCAGGCGAAATATATTGGTATGACAGCACAGGCGGCCAGGGAACTGGAGGATGGGAGAGGGAGGGGTAGGAGTAGGTATAGGGTTACAGGGGGTGACTGGTGGGGGGGGGGGCATAAACAGGAGATTCTGTTCGTAGTGGACAAGTCTTTGATTCATTGGCCAGTCAGAGAAGGATACATACTATAATGAACTTTATTCTGATTGTGTTTAATCATTTAATGAATATTCATAATCAAAGACTTGAGCAAGTCTAAGAGTGAACGTACACTTTGTACCTTATAACAACCAAACAAAACCCCTGAAGTGGCGGGGATAAACATGTGTGCTGGGACGGATAGTTACGCTCCTCTGCCCTCCCATTTTATGCACGAGGGAATTTTCTACTGTCCCTGACAGAGAAACAAGGCGGTATGAAGCGAGGGACACCTGTGTTGTCACAGCGGGACACGGAAAGAAGCTCCCAGCATGCTCCTTAGTTCAGTCTGCGTCACCTGACCGGAACCGGAAATGCCCACTAGGCATGCGCAGGTCATTTCAGCGGTGTTCACACTGTGCGATAAATGCCCCTGTGATTACTAATTGTTTCCCCCATACTCTAAAAAAAATTTATTAAAGGGAAAAAAAAAATCCCTGAGGTTATATTCAGGACTCCCAAGGGAGTTTATTTTATTGTTGTTTCTTGAATAAAAATATAAGTTAATCCTAATTAGAACCTCCCCACGCACTATATACGGCCACCTTGGAAGAACGACGTATCATCAATATTAAAAAAAAGAAAAAAGTGTCTGTCACTCTCCCTGCAGATCTTTTGTATCTCTTGGAGAGTGTCATTTCCTACTCTCAAAGCCACTTTTCCAGTTTCTTAGTTCCATTTGTGTATATTTCTGGGAAAAAAACCCACAAAGCTGGACTTCATTATGCATTTGTTGAGCTATAAATATGTCGTATTAAGTAGATTTCCTTGTAGAACCTATTTTTTACTATTTTTTACTATATACCCATGCCGTATATATACTGTATATACGCACCGTTTCGGCATATGACGTAAAATACTGGTCCGCACACTAAAATACGGACCACCTTGCCATACACGTTTATTGAGATATTGGTTATTAAGCCAAATGAAATTGATTTCTTTTTTAAATTTTCGAAAATGATAATTTACCGTGTGTACGAAACTCGGCATAAATGCCTCGGTACGTACAAACCATAAATTACCATCTCGTTTTGTGAATTGTACAGCATGGTCAGGACGTTCTATATAAGTACAGAATTACTTTGTTGGAAGCCCATACCGCAGATAACGTATGTGACTGAACCCAATCAACCCCTGAGTTGGCACAGAATGGTGGCCAGTGTAGTGGAATGCCTCCAGGTAGTCTCAGGACTGACCGGGTTAAGGTATCCATCCCAATGTGTGGTTAATCCGTGACCTATTGAGAGTAACACCAGGTGGCGGTAGTGGTCGCTCATACCTCCACGTTATCTGACAGGTAGATTGGCGAGGATCCAAAGTGTGCTCACGTACACTGGCCTCCAGAGCTACACTACGTTCAGTCCGTTTACAGACCGCAACACCCAAGGCTTACGGTCCGTAAGGGTCTAACAGAGCATGGTTCCAATTTGTTTGTTCCCTCTGCCTGATGGGAGAAAGGAATTTTGTGATTGGCTGTTCTAATTATAGAACCTATGCTTGAAGAGCAATACTCTGGTTACTGGCAAATCACTCAAGGTAGCTTAGTACCAGCGGAGTCAGGAATTCCTGCCTCAAAATGGCAGCGCATAACAGTCTTGATTTGAGCTAGACTGGCCCCAGTCCCTGTATCCCTCCAGCTACCCTACCCCTCCTCTCCTTGATTCCTGGACCAGTCTCACTGCAACATAATTTATCTTAATTTGGTGTAATCATAATTTGTTCATAATCAAAGTCTAGAGCAAGTCTAAGTTTGAGCCTGTGTGCCCTGGCCCTGGCGACAACAGACTGTACTAGAGTCTACACTACCTTGACTACGGTGAGATCCGCGGTCACCTTGACCCACTACAGGGACATGTCTGTTACTCTCCTACCAGATCTTTTGTTCTGCTTGGAGAGGGTGTTATTTCATAATCTCGAAGCCAATTTTTCCATTTTCCAATTTCCCTTCTTGTGTATTTCTTTTCACAAAAAAAATGTGATAAGCATAAAACATGGTTTCGTTATTAATTTGTTAAAGCTATGATTACTTCCTATTAAGTATTTCTCCTTTTAGAGCCTACATAGAACAAAACTATCTGTTTTGAGGCACACACAGCAGAAACCGTGTGGGATTTAACATATATCGTAGCTCAGCACTGACAGTAGAGTTTGGTTTCCAATCTATCCATCCGTATGTGTGTTTAATAGATCTATGACCCAGGTGGCGGTAGTGGCTTCTCATACCTCTACGCTCCTGGCAGGTAGCTTGGCGATGCTCCAGGGAGTGTTCACTCAGACGCTGCCACATACGGAGGGTAATCACTGAGGGAAAATAAAAGTTAAAAAAGATAAAATATCCACCATCCACTTGGCAGCCGTCCCCACATCGCTAATTGTCCACAATCAGACCACATGCCACATGTCTGTAAATATGTCATAGTGTGACGTACGGCTATTTACTATACACCCATAACGTATATACATGTACTATATACCCATGTCGTTTATACTGTAAATACGCACCGTTTCGGCATATGACGTAAAAATACTGTACGGACCACTGGTCCGTACAAGAAAATACGGACTACCTTCCCATACACGTTTATTAAAATATTGGTTGTTAAATCAAAGGAAATTAATTATTTTCTCAAAAAATTTGGGTATATAGTAAATATATAACGTCCAACCATGCTTGTATATCATGGATAATAACATGCAGTAGAGACATGCAGCTGCTGTGTTGTGCCTGTACGTATTTACAGTATATACGGCATGGGTATATAGTAAATATAGAACGTCCAACCATGCTTGTAAAAGTCACAGAACTCGATGATAATTTCCCGTTTGTACGGAACTCGGCATAAACGCCTCGTTCCGTACAAACCGTAAATTACCATCTCGTACTGTGACTTGTGACTTGTACAGCATGGTCAGGACGTTCTATTTAAGTACCGACTCTGTCAGGTAGATATGACAGCGATGTAGGTGAAAAAAATGAAATGTTGGCTATGCGCCAGTGACTTCCGCTACTAAACCAAAGGTGGAGGTGTTACCGAGATTTTCCCTCAATACAATTTGTAACACTTGTATTTTGTTTATAAAAACGTACCCAGTAAAACCAGATCTCCCCCCACAGGCCACGGGTTGGTTCTCAATGCTGTGTGCATCACATGATCGCTGCGGTTTTATTGTACGCACCCTACATGTATGAAAGAAGTTTATATTATCCATCTGTAATCATTGTAATGATGTTGACAATGTCATGGTTAATATGTGCATGATTTGTACGTTAGTGTGGGTTACTTCAACAGCCCGGGAGAATTCTGCTGGCGCGTTGCCTTGGAAACCGTCTCCATAGAGACGCTGGTAGCCGGTGAGCTGCTGGCAGGAGAATTGATAATAAAGCTTCAGTATGAACCCAGCAGTGAATGGCGTTGGTCTTGTTCCTTGAGTGGGCTCGTACTCACTTATAGCGGGGACTTTACATTGGCGAGCTTGCCAGGATTCGTTTACCAGAAACAAGACACTCGTAAAGTCTCCGACTAAAGAGACATCATGGCAGACCAACAGCCTGACGATGACGCGGACAGGTTAAGATTGGATTTGGATGTAAATAGGGAAACGAGAGACAATCTTAAGATGTATTCCAAATCCATAGGACGGTGCAATGGGGTGAACAAAGAAAACCTGCGCGAATGGCTGGAAGCAGTGGGATATACCAAGCGAATGACGGGTGCGAGCCAAACACTGGTGATACAGATGGTCGGGTACCTGGCCCAAGGCGGATTGGCCACGTTTATTGAGACAACGCTCAGCAGTTGGAACGAGGAAGACATTTCCTGGGAAAGGCTGGAAGAAGAAATTTCGAAAACATATCTCGGAGAGGATGAGAAGAAATACCTACGCCTCAAAGTAGACAGGATGGCTCAGTTGGAAGGCGAATCCGTGAGAGATTATGGGGTACGATTTTCAGAAGCCGTACGCATAGCATACGAAGAAGACCAGTTAAGCGAAATCCTGAATAAGGAAAGAGTAATTGATGCTTTCATCGACGGACTGTCAGACCGTTTGGTGCAGTCCAATGCGGATATGCAAAACCCTTCATCGCTCGAAGAAGCCGTGAAATTCGCTTGTCGTGCGAGCAAGGCAACAGAAAGGCGAGGGAGGAGATCAAAGACCGAAGAAGAAAATGCCATGGCGGCGGCGAGTGAGTCTGGAGGGAAGAACAAGAACAAAGACAGTGATGGGGGAAAACCTAAGGATCCAATGAATGAACTGTGTCATCTCATGAAATCGCTACAACAAACCCTCAAAAGCGTGGATAAGAGAATTGAAGGGAAGGAGAATATGGCGGCAGTTAGAGCAACAACGCCGACGAAGACGGAGGAAAAGAACATGGCCGGCATCGGAAACAATCAGGGCCCCGCCAATGCTGCGGATCCCGCGGCCCGTCAGCCACAGGGAGGAACCTCGGCTCCGATAGTGTATCAATTCAATGCGCCGGTAACCAGAGGACGCGGACGGGGACGAGGTCGTGGAAGGGGACGAGGTAGAGGAAACGGCTACCGAGGAAATCAAAACAACGGAAATGGATCGGGACGAGGACCAAGAGGACCATGTTTCACTTGCGGAAACTATGGACACTTTGCTCGGGATTGTCACGTCTACCAAGATAATACCCAGGGAGGAATGGAGACGTTCGAGGAATTCCAACCTGAGGAATCGGCATTCTATTCGGGAAACTGAACGGTGCGCCGGACGGCAGAGTGAATATCCGAATGGACATCGGAGGTAGGGAGTATATCGCTCTAGCCGATTCTGGCGCATGCCGATCGATGATGAAATGCTCGATGGTCGAAGAACTGTGTGGGAAAAGTGTTAAGGAAATGAACCTGATGCAGGGTGAGCGTTTGAAATCTCTATCTGGACATGTCATTGATACTGAGGGGGTATGCATGATTGATCTGTTGGGTGAATCCATCCCTTTTTATGTGGTAGAGGAAATGGGACACGATATGCTGTTGGGCATTGATGCTTTGGGTATATTAGGCGCGCACATCGATTGCAGCAACAAAACCATTATGTTGAAAAATAGAGAATATAAGTGGGGACCAGAAAACGGGGGAGAACGATATGTTGAAGGTATTCTGAACGAATTAGACGAGTGGCGTTTGAAATTCCCAGAGGTTTTCTCGGGAAAGATCGATCCGCATTTTAGGAGGAAGGGGGTACAAATGACCATAGACACTGACGGTCATGACCCGGTCCACCAGAAACCTTACAGGGTACCGTTACAGAAACGCAAAATGGTCGAAGAAGAAATAAGGGGACTCCTACAGAAAGACATAATCAGGCCCAGTCAAAGCCCGTGGTCCTCACCCGTCCTTTTAGTGCCGAAATCCGATGGATCGGTCAGGTGTGTGGTAGATTATAGAAAGGTTAATGATATAAGCAAAAAGGATGCCCACCCAATGCCCCAGGTGCTTGATATATTTGACCAACTCCATGGATCCAAAATGTTTTCGACCATTGATCTCAAATCGGCCTATTGGCAGATCCCCATCGATCCGAAGAGTAGGGAAAAAACGGCTATGGCTACGCATATGGGTCTCTTTGAATGGAATGTCATGCCTTTCGGACTAGCCAACAGTGGCGCAGTTTGGCAGAGGTACATTAATTCGGTACTGTCCCCTTTGATTTCGAAATCGGTATTGGTATATCTAGACGACATAATTGTTTTCTCTAAGGATGAAGCCGAACACACCCGACATTTAGAAGAAGTGATGACATTGTTGGCGCAAAACCATTTGACAGCGAACCCTGACAAGTGTACTTTTCGACGGACAGAGATCAAACTGTTGGGGTACATTGTGAGCACTGAGGGCGTATCGCCCGACCCCGAGAAAACGAAAGCAATAAGGGAAATGCCACCACCACAATGCATAAAAGACGTTAGGTCGTTTCTGGGGATGGCGAACTACTACCGTATGTGTGTAAAGGGATTCTCCGAAATAGCCGCACCACTGGTGGGATTGACAAAGAAGAACGCTCATTTCCGATGGGGGGTACACGAAGAAAACGCATGGAATGCACTAAAAAACGAGTTAATCTCAGACAGAGTAATGGCGTTCCCAGACCTTAACAGACCGTTTATTCTGTACACCGATGCCAGCGACTATTGCGTGGGGGGGATCCTAACTCAGAAAGATGGGGGAGGAGTAGAAAGACCCATACAGTATTTATCCAAAACCCTATCCGAGGTACAATCGAGATGGGCGGTTATCGAGAAGGAAGCCTATGCAGTGGTGTGGGCCCTAGAGAAATTCAAGCCGTACATTTGGGGATCCATCCTGTCCATCGTAACTGATCACCGTCCCCTTGTTAATTTATTCAAAACAAAGATTAACAATTCCAAAATCCAAAGATGGGCCATTACGTTGGCCGAATATGGGGCACCGATAGAATACCGAAAGGGGAGCCAAAACGTAAGGGCCGATATGTTATCGAGACCGCCGAGGCAGAGGGATGAATTACAGGGTGCGGTGATGTGGGATTTCTGGGAACACAGCAAATTGAGTCCTACAGAGGTCAAGAAGGGACAGATGAGAATGCGGGAAAAACGGTGGGCCGAACAGGGTAGGGGACGTTTTGTAACGCACAATGGGATAGTATATTCATTAGGGAAGAAAGGGGGGAATGACGATAAACCGCGGTTAGTGGTGCCCAGGTCCTTAACGGACGAAGTAATCATGCGAGCCCACGAAGAAATAGGACACATGGGAGTCGAGAAAACCATGAAACGATTAGATGAGCAATTTTGGTGGAACGGTAGGGCTCGACAAGTCTTTGTACAACTCGAAAAGTGTGCTGTATGCAACGCTCACAGAACGAAAAGACTATTCCCGCCCGCGTCAAATATGCCCATACCTACACAACCGGGCGAAATCATGGGTATGGATCTTATTGGTCCAATGCCTATGTCCGAGAACGGGAACCGGTACTGTTTGATGATTATAGACCATTGTTCGGGATGGGCCGAAGCGGAACCGATCCCCGACAAATCCGCGGAATCGGTGTTTAGGGTTCTATTCGATAAATACGTGCCCCGCTACGGTGCACCGGCGATTATGATATGTGACAGGGGGTGTGAATTCAAAAACCACACAGTGGAAACGTACCTGAACAAATTGGGTACCAAGGTACACTATACTACTAGCTATCACCCTCAATCGAACGGGAAAACGGAACGATTCAACCGAACCATAAAATCTATCCTCGCCAAATTGGTGGACGCCAGGGCAAATAGGTGGGAGAGTGCTTTGGGACCGGCCCTTATGGCACATCGAAGAGCCGTATCGGCGGCTACGGGGTATTCGCCCTATTTCCTACAGTATGGCAGGGAACCCATTCCCGTTGCGGCCAATCTGGGAGGGGCCTCACACGAATCATTCACAGCCATTCTGGATGACAGATTAAAGGCAATGAAACAAGCATACGTAATAGTCAAAAACAACCTAGAATCCCAACAAAAGAGGAACAAGGATAGGTTAGACAGGCGTCCACGGGCGGTTCCTTTAGAAAAAGGGAATTACGTATTACTGTTCCAGCCGGCTGCGGCTCCTTTAGATCCGCGATTTCAAAGTGGATTTATAGTGATCGGGACCAATGGCGTTACCGCCGCGATTAGAGGGCCAGACGGGAAGATACAGACTGTAAATGTAGATCGTTTGCGTCTAGACAAAAACCCGGTAGACTCAAAGAATATGAACAAGGCACTGGGGGTACGTGCCAGAGCGCGAAATCTCAGAACCTATCCCAACGATACGCGTAGATACGGGGAAGCCTTATCGAGGGGAACGTTAAGGAGAGGAACAGGTGGGATCGCAGCAGGCCGGAAGGGCGGGCCTCGGGCACAGGCTAGCGAACCCCCTAGGAACCGATTTGAGAGATCGGACGCAGATACGGGGGTGTCCGATAGAAACTCAGAAAGAAATAGGAACGGTCGAGGGACCGATAGCGACGGGGATTCTGAGTACGATTCCGATTGGCTCGGAACGCGAACCCACGCATCCCGAAAGGGGATAAACGTTGAAAGGGAGGATAGTGGGCGCGAACATCTGTATGGGGGTGAACCAGATGTTGAAAGCAATGACGATGATGAATACATCCTTCCTGATGGCTCAAAGGGAGCCGATGATGATACAGGGGCGGGATCCCGACAGATAGATGGTGGACAGGAGGGAACGGGGGTAAAGGGAGCGACTGGAGGAGTACGCGACAACCAGGCGGGAAAAGCCGGCGCTGGTCGCTCCACAATCGTGCTGCCATACGCTGGCCCTTCACTACGGTCTGGCAGGCAGACAGTGAAATACCGATTGAAATAGTCATACATGAGTACAAAACAGCAAACCAGAAACATGTGGTGTGCCTGGATACTGGGAATGTTGTGCCTGGCGGTGGGTTATTTCGCTCAAGATATGCAAATGGAGGGAATTGTGAATGATGGAGTAATTATCACTAAGGCCGGATCTTCGAGAATTATTGGAGGATCGTGGTCGTTAGTAGTCACCATCGAACGCCCACAAACACCAGACCTAAAACAATGGAAAGAAGACACAGAAAATGTGATTAATCAACTCAAACCCATGTACGAGGACAAACGCAGGGATATGTGGAAATTGCGGATGAACCTAGTGGACGACCGCATCACTTGGGGTAAGGAGTTAATACGTTGTGGAAGGGTGGACCCTACTACAGGCCCAAGCAAAAACACAAACAGTGACAGACCAAAACGCGGATTAATTAACATAGTGGGAAAGGCCATCAAATTCTTATTCGGACTGGCGACTACCAGTGATCTAAACTCGGTAAAAGAGGAATTAAGGAGTTTACAAAGATCGTCTTTTGCGGTGAGACACAATCACCAGAAACTAATATCGGTCATGAATCTAACTCGGATGTTTGTGAAAGAAGACCGTGAAGATATTAATAAACTCAATCAGGCCACCGAGGAATTAAATCGAATATCAGATAGACTGGCCCGCCGAATGTCGTGGTTAGACGAGGCTTTAACACATCTAAGAATCTACGGAATGGTCGAGGGCCACATCGAAATGATGGAAGCATTATCACACGATTTCATCAGGAGAGCAGAAATATTCAACAGACAGTTCTTAGCTTTAGAACGAAACGACCTGAACAGAGACATTCTACCACCAAAAGTTCTACGCGAAACTTTGGCTTTGATGACAGAGTTGGGATACGACGCTGTAAACGAACACTGGTATTATAGGTACATGAATGTGTTACCGTTGTGGTCTCAATCAGAGGAGGACTCTCAAATGGTCTACCAGATATCCCTTGTCACCGTCGAAAAGGAGGTGTTTCTGAGTTATAGACTTCAATATTTCCCAGTGCCAATGAACTCGGAATACGATAGACAAATAGTGGGAAACCAACTAGTGGCTATCTCAACGGCTTCCAAAGACTCTTTTAAGGTTAAGACGGACCTGTGTGTAGGTGACGCACCTAAGGTATGTCAACCTGTTGTTATGAACTATCCAAGTATTTGCGAGGCCGAAATGATAACAATGGCTAATCCAAAACGTTGTAATGTGTCCCTCTTCTCAGCAGGATCCAAGGATCCGAAATTATACCGATTGATCGATGATGCATCTTCAGTGGTTGTGGTGTCTAGGAAGAAGGCCACCATCAGAAAATTGTGTTCGGGACAGGTGCCACAAATCATAAATCATGTAGGGGTAGGTCTATACCACTTGAATAGAACTTGTCGTCTGAAAAGTAAAGAATGGGAAGTAAAGGGCATGTCCATAGGCACTAGCAACGTGACTATTCTCCCGAAGAAATGGGTGAAACTACCTCGTTTAAACATCACTTGGCCTAAGGCGTTAGACCCCATCACGGTTAAAGAACTCAAATTGGGAAGGCGGAACGAGATACCAATTATTGCTCTGCCCGACGTTCAAGAGGACTACTTTGGGTGGGATAGGACAAACAGATTTTCTATTTACGGAGGGTCGATGGGTATAGTTGCTATTGTGGTGGTGCTTGTCTCCGTCGTTGTGACGATATATGTAAATCGCGGCCGGATCAAAAATAAGTGTATTAAGAAAATGGTCGACGACGATGATAGCAATATTGGCCCTGAACATCCCCAAATTATTATTGAGAACAATATGAATGAACCTGTATCGATCCCTATGAGAGATGTCGTAAACCCTCCTGTAACACCGAAGATGAGAGAAATGGTGATGTGTGTCAATCGGAGTGTTGGGCAGGGAGAAAAAGTGATCGAAAGAAAAGACAAGAAATAGGTCAGAAGAGAGAGTAGTCTAATACATGTTCAAAGAAGGAGAAAGATGAACGCAGAAGAATTGAATAACAAATGCTGTATCTAGAAATCGTGAAGTATGGTATTTTAGAATCGGGTGTTGTAACTACATAGTGTTTGACATATTTATGGGTACATAACTAGTTCGTAAGGATGGACATAAAATACGCAAACTGTTTGCCGCCTCTATGGATGGATCGTAATTATGTTTTATTTACAAATGTCATTTTAATTTATATCTCTAATGGTTTGTGGTAGTGTATCTCTTACGAGTATCCTTTATATTTGCGGTCCTATCGTCATATAATCCTTGTCTTCGTATTATTTTCAAATACTTGAAAACTTGAGGTGAGGACCTGTGTAATCATTGTAATGATGTTGACAATGTCATGGTTAATATGTGCATGATTTGTACGTTAGTGTGGGTTACTTCAACAGCCCGGGAGAATTCTGCTGGCGCGTTGCCTTGGAAACCGTCTCCATAGAGACGCTGGTAGCCGGTGAGCTGCTGGCAGGAGAATTGATAATAAAGCTTCAGTATGAACCCAGCAGTGAATGGCGTTGGTCTTGTTCCTTGAGTGGGCTCGTACTCACTTATAGCGGGGACTTTACACATCTATACAAAGCCCCCATTGAAAATGTACGGGGACTCAGTAAACCACGACCCATTGTATAAAACCTGTCAGATACCATAACTGTGGTATACGGATTCAAACCTGTGGCATACCGCCTCAAAACCATGGTATACGGGGAAAATAGTCCCTTTTGCTATAGAGCAAAGAAATAGTTCCTGTTATTATACCTTTTAATCTGGCAATTACTGGGTTTAATTCATTCAAAAAGATAGATAATAAATACAATAAACGATGGTTATGTGGACAGGCGACTTTGTAAACCACTCGCGGTTGACCTCGTAATACACTCGCTACCGCACTTACTACGCGTCAACCTCTCGTGGTTTACGGCCGCCTGTCCACAAAACCATCGATTATTGTCTATATATTCCATAAACATGAACCAGTTATGGCCGCACCAACACTAGACAATGCAACGTTACTTTATAATAGTGAAGAGGTAGTTTTCAAGTTAAGTTTCCTTATGTCAAAGTCCAGCCATGTTAGATTCTTCACTGCTTGAATACAGAATACCCATTTTAATATAGCATCCAGGGTTCGTACAGAGCCTGGAAAACCTGGAAAAGCCTGGAATTATGCTTTTGAATATTGAAGATATCTATTCCAAACCACTGAAATTCCACAGGTAATAAGGAAGATAAGAATTTCAACTAAATTTGGTTATGAATCAGACATGGTTTTAAAAACAGTGACCAGATATGATGTGCACCCGTCAGAAAACAAACAATGACCGTTTTCGTTCACTTGCAAGATGATATTGATTCACATTGTTATATTAGAGCCTGGAAAAGCCTGGGAAAAGCCTGGAATTTTGTTGGGCCGTCTATCTACGAACCCTGACCATCATTCCTTTTCCTTTTGTAAAACAAAGATGATATTGACTGAGCCTTATTCACACAAAAAAAAAACAGTGGTTTAAATCTCCCCACGGAACCTCAGTCCCATACCATGGCCCACACCAAAATGATTTCCATATTTTATTGTAAATTCCACACAACAAATAGTTCCACTTTTTTCCCTAACCGCAACTGACACCCCTGAATTAGACATGTGCAATATGATTTTTTATCTCAGCCCTGGTATATTTCCCATAGACCTAACATTGGGAACTCGTACTAAACGCCCATGGAGTATTAAGTATTTAGAAAAAATACTCGATTGGGGATTATTTCACAAATAAATATATATTAATCAATGTGAGGGATGAGATCAGAAACCTATTCAAGCTTAACTTGTCAAGATTCTCATTTGAATCACTATGTATTCTTAATATTGGGAACTTGTATCAAACACCCATTTACAAAAAATACTCCATGGGGGATTATGTCATAAAGGTTAGCCCATTAGTCAATGTGAGAGGTGAAATAAATTCAGAAACCTATTCAAGTTTACGGTCAGAGCTCGATCCCATCTCGTTTGAATCGCTACGTAATTCACGCAGCTTCGCTTTGTAAATTACTACGCGATTCAAACTCTAACCGTACGGGCACTAACCGTAAATGTTCATAGGTTTCCTCTAGAGTATACAATGTATATAGGTCACCAACCTGTGACAATATACACAGTAATATACACATATCGCACAGCCAATAAACGTGCCATTCGTGGAAACCTGGAATGAGAAACAAATGTACATTGGTTCCCGAGGGACACACCAGAGGGCGTGTCAGCGGATGTGACCTTACGCTGGTATCCAGTTGAATGCCTTCTAGGGCAATGCATTCAGCATGAACCAGCGAAATGATTCCTACCACGTGACCGCTCCACGTGATGTGACGTCATCGTTTGAGTAGAATACGTTAAATATCAATCACAGTTTTGTGGTGTGGGAAGTAAAAGAACTCTCACCTCGGTATAAATGTGTAGGGGTGAGATTTCTACCTGTATTCATCACATAGATTCCATCACCACCCTCATGGTGTAAAAGAACCTTGAGAAAGTCTGGTGAGAACCTATAATGGTTAACTGGATGTAATAAATCAAACCAAACAAACAATCACAGTTTGAATTGAGATTTTAATGGTGTTCAATGTAGGCTACATGTGTCAACAATAGGTATCTACCGTTAAAAGTGCTGTCAACACCTGCATTATAATACATATATAGAAGATTCTCATGGATTCTTGTCAAGTACAGAATATCCCCGTGTTGGAATAAACATCAGTTTTAGATATTATTTCAGTACAATGGGGTTGTTTGAGTTCTGACAGGGGAACAATATTTAACCCACCTTTCACCAATACTTAAGACGTTATGGACAAAACAAATTTATCTCATAGATTCGGTCAAACCCAAATTAAGTGTAATAGAACATGTTGGACGTTAATCTACCCAAAAAAACAAACAATATGGTCAAAACCCATTGATTTCAGAGAGTTTTGATACCCTTATAATATTGATAGAGTCTCACATTTGACTTTCCCAAATAAGTCTGTATAATACTATATTATGATTACCGCAATCATGGACATATTCTACTATCATACATTTTTACCCCCAGTTGACTACAGTTCATGTGAATCGACCATATCCAGAAATCGTTTCAGTTCTGTATCGCACAGCAGTAGTTCCGCCAGTCGCCACTAGGTGAAGGTGATGATTTGCAGGTTTTCGTCGTGTGTTTATCGTCTAAATAAGTCATGTCTGGCTGTAAATTGCTGAAATGTGTCCTGGGTTTTTTGTCTTGGGAGGGTGCAGGTGTCATGTCTCTTCCAAAAGTGAGTATTCTGCTAGCGATCAAATAGAAAAAAAATACAACATAAAAATAGGACTCAAACATACAATTCTGCTAGAGATCAAAAAGAAAAGAATACAACATAAAAATAGGACTCAAACATACAATTCGGCTAGAGATCCAATAGAAAAAATACAGCATAAAAATAGGACTCAAAACATATAATTCTGCTAGAGATCAAAAAGAAAAAAATACAACATAGAAATAGGACTCAAACATACAATTCTGCTAGAGATCAAAAAGAAAAAAATACAACATAAAAATAGGACTCAAAACATACAATTTTGCAAGAGAACAAAAAGAAAAAAATACAACATAAAAATAGGACTCAAAACATACAATTCTGCTAGAGATCAAAAAGAAAAAAATACAACATAAAAATAGGACTCAAACATACAATTCTGCTAGAGATCAAATGGGAAAAATACAACATAAAAATAGGACTCAAAACATACAATTCTGCTAGAGATCAAAAAGAAAAAAATACAACATAAAAATAGGACTCAAACATACAATTCTGCTAGAGATCAAAAAGAAAAAAATACAACATAAAAATAGGACTCAAACATACAATTCTGCTAGAGATCAAAAAGAAAAAAAATACAACATAAAAATAGGACTCAAACATACAATTCTGCTAGAGATCAAAAAGAAAAAAATACAACATAAAAATAGGATTCAAAACATACAATTCTGCTAGAGATCAAAAAGAAAAAAATACAACACAAAAATAGGACTCAAACATACAATTCTGCTAGAGATCAAATGGGAAAAATACAACATAAAAATAGGACTCAAAACATACAATTCTGCTAGAGATCAAAAAGAAAAAAATACAACATAAAAATAGGACTCAAACATACAATTCTGCTAGAGATCAAATGGGAAAAATACAACATAGAAATAGGACTCCAACATACAATTCGGCTAGAGATCAAAAAGAAAAAACACAACATAAAAATAGGACTCTAATATACAATTCTGCTAGAGATTAAAAAGAAAAAATACAGCACAAACAACTTTTTTTATCAGGGCTAGGAAAACGAACCGAACCAAATATTCACTGACTTGCCCCATACTACATTATGTATACCGCGACGCCACCTGGTGGTTTATACCGTCGGGATTGCTGTATATGCAAGGCGACACAAAACCCCTGCGGCTATGAGAAGTGTGTCATGTAAGACTGTTTCTCATATCATAACACAAGTTGAACGTTCACATTCAATATTATTCCTGACATCTCAACCGAGACACAAAGACTTGTAAAGTCACCCAGAAAAAGAATAACATCCGCGGTCCAAAGTCCCACAGACTGAGTCATGGTGAAAGAGAGGAGGGGGGGGGGGGGTGGTTACTGAACAACTCGCCTCCTAACCAAGTCGGCCCGTAATTTAAACAAGAACCCTGCCCGTTTTCAGAGATGACAGTTTTCCTCTTTTCCAAGGAAATCCTTTTTTTTCAATTTTAGTTTATGAAATAGCTTTTCCCTCATCTAAAACAAAGAGAATAGATACTGGGCCTAATTCATAATAATAAGCAGTGGCTCAAACCTCCCCACACATCCCAGCTCCACTCCATGGCCAATAATAATGTGGGTTTTTTTAAAATGTTTCTCAGTCTCTCTGAAATTCTACATGGAAAATATTTCCTCCTTTACTTCTCCAGTATTTATTCAGTTTTCCCATTTATGTTTGAAGAATCTGAATATAATTTTGGATTAAAATGTAGAAATAGCATCTGACATCGGATTTCCCATTTGAAGATTCATAAAAACCGTTAAACTGCATTAATTCTGGGTTACGGGTCAAGGGTCTATCACCATACAACGTCGGGAACCAGCGAACACGGGGACTTGTTACCAGACTGAATTCTGGGATACTTCTATTGTATATCTAACCCTAAACAAAATTGCTTAATAAACAGAAAGAAGGAACTGCATCGAGCCATTCTGTATTCAGGGGGATCATCTCAGTGAGTTTATCTCCGGAGTCGGATTAGAGTTAATCCACTGGTCTCATCGTTGTGTATCCCGAGTCAGGCTGTGACAGGGAGTCTGATTGGATAATCCGTGGGTCACGTGGGTAGAAGGGGATTAGGCCTAGAGCCCTGCCGTATCTTCTACAGAGGGATCAAAGTGTGCGCGTAATATCCTGTACGCTGAAACCATACCGCGGATGGCTTTTTACGTAACATCTGTGACGTTTTTTTTACGTCGGAGTTGTGTGTGTGTTATCAAAGTCCGTCCAATGTCGTGTTGCCTACGTAAAGGTCATATAACTACACCATCTTGTGTCTGACAACTTCAAGAAACTCCGAGGACAAATATGATTGATTCATTGAATGAAGGAGTATTCTATTATTAATATAAAGAAATATATTGATGTTATCTTTATAGATCTCTATAACGTGTAATCCATATCAAATTCTCAAAATTATTTTATGTAATATCATTTATTGTACATCATATTCTCAGAAATATATTCAATTTATTTTTATAATTTTGATTATACATTGAGAATTTCTGTTTTGGTTTTGTTTATTGATTGCAAGCTTTCACAGTATGAGTTTTTTGAGCTGCAAATTAATTCATATAATGTTGGTAAATGTGCATTCTATTCTCAAGTTTTCGTTATAACCTTGCTCACGCTGAGATTAGAATTTTACGTCCCCTCGTGACTGTTTGTTAAGAGCATACACTTTGTTTTTCTCAGTCGATTGATGTTTTGCTTACAGTATTTAACCGGACTAGACTGGTCTTAGTGGTGTGGGGGCTCTGCTGTTGAGAAACAAAGCTGTCAGCTGTAATTCCCGTTACCACAAAGTCACTGTTCTCCATCCCACAACTCTCCTACCTCCCGTTACCATATCCCACTCCTCTGTCTCTCTGTCTCTGTCTGTCTGTCTCTCTGTCTGTCTGTCTGTCTGTCTGTCTGTCTGTCTGTCTGTCTGTCTGTCTGTCTGTCTGTCTGTCTGTCTGTCTGTCTGTCTGTCTGTCTGTCTCTCTCTCTCTCTCTCTCTCTCTCTCTGTCCCTCTCTCTCTCTCTCTCTCTCTGTCCCTGTCTGTCTCTCTATCTTTGTCCTCTCTTTTTTTTCTCTGTCCGTCTCTCCTCTCTCTCTCTCTGTATTTATCTGCCTCTGCCTCTCTGTTTCTGTCTCTCTGTCCCCATATCTATCCCTCTGTCTCATTGTTTCTGTCTTTCTATCTATATATCTCTCTCCTCTCCTCCCCTCTCTATCCCTCCCTCCCTCTCTCTCTCTCTCTCTCTCTCTCTCTCTCTCTCTCTCTCTCCATCTCTCTCTCTTCCCCCCCCCTCTCTGCCCCTCTCTATCTCCTGTTTCTAGTTGTCTTTCTCTGTCTGTCTCTCTCATTCTCCTCTCTCCCTCTCCCTCTCTCTATCTCTCTCTGTGCCTCTCTCTCTCTCTTTCTCTCTCATCATACAAGGTAGACATAGGACACAGTACATGTTGTATATGTCTCCCTCTCTCCCTCCCTCTCCATCTCTCTGTCACTCTTTCTGTCTCTCTGTCTCTGTCTCTCTCTCTCTCTCTCTCCCTCTCTCTCCCTCCCTCTCTCTCTCCATCTTCATACAGGGTAGACATAGGACACAGTACATGTTATGTATGTCGTAAGATATATGGTGAATAAAACACAGCAGCCCGCACCCTCTGCCGTTACCCCCACCCTCCTCCGTCCACCGCCCATATTGTGTTAAGAATTAATCCTCGTTTTCGGCTAACACTCACTACCAATACGGGTACCGTGAAACATCGATTGTCCGTCCTTCCCATCATTTACACCTACTTAAAATACGGCTTAGCGTAATCCCGCTGAACTCCCAACCAACCCCATTGTCTCAGAATCTCGCCGCTATTGTTCGACTAAGTCTCCGAGTTTTTGGATACTGGTGAATGTCTTTGTCTGTGGTTTTACTGTCTGGCCAGTCGGGGTGTATACATACAGGGAAATCCTAATTAAGGGGACAGGCGGCTTTTTGAAGCCAAGTGTTCCCGAGAGAGAGGTATTAAAAATTAAACATCTAAGAAATGAATCCCGTTCCGAACAAAAACGTGTCCCCTAAATGGAGGTGTATCAGATGTAAAAACCTCGACACACATACATATACAAGTTTACAGATTTACGTATGTGTATGTACGATCAGGCTGATACGAACTACGTAACAATATCAAACATATTGAATATTATACATATGAAGTTTAAAGGCCTTTCTCCACTGTGCGACTGGGGGAGCTTGCGATCCGGTACCTCCAGGCTGAGACTGGGTGTACCGGTACGCCCAGTCTCAGACTGGAGGGAAACTTGCTGTCTCCACTGTGTGTTTTGCCGCGTTGCGATCCTGAAGGTACGCCCAGTCTCAGACTGGACGTAGCTATGTACCTTGGATCGCACAGTGGAGACAGGGCTTTACGTTGGGCCATCCATAAAGTATATATACGTACGCATCTAGGGGGTTGGGGGGGGGGGGGATGTTGGACATACTATCGTAAAGCTGGATGAGTTTTAATCTTGGCCACTGTATGCCACGACTGGAGTTTGGCATAGTGATTTCACGAGGCAAAGCCGAGTGAAGTCCGGAGCCAAAACTCCAGGAGTGAAATGCGGTGGCCAAGATTAAAACGAATCAGGTTTTGATTTTATACTACCCCGTCTCCTCGATTTTGGAATATTACGTGATAACAATTCTGTATGCTACTAGTGGCATATAAAACTTCGTATGCCAGTCAGCGTGGCATACGGAAACTCAATGTTAAGCCTATGGGATTTTATATTAGGGGTAGGATAAAACATGCGCACTGGCAGGGTGGGGGGGGGGGGTGAATAATTTTTGAAATTTGCGTGTGCTCCTTCTTTGTTCTATTACGTGCAAGATTTGGTGGGGGTTCCAAAATTTCAGAAATTGTGCGTACATACTTTTTATGGATGTCCCCATTACCAATCCTAAACCCTCTCATTTTGAATCAGATCCTATAACATTCCTACACGCCATGATAATATGCAATGTACTGGAGATATAAAGAGTGTTTCACCTCATTGATTGAAGTGCCTCCTTGGATTCCCCCAGTGACGCGGTGAGGTGGGGTAGGGGTGGGGGGGGGGGGGGGGAGTAAGAATGTGATCCCTGCCGGACAGGTATGGTTTCATTTAAGTCACATCTCACACATAGTCTCCTCACAGACATCAAAGCGCCTCATAACTCCAGGGACTTGTGCCTCCAGGGACTTCTTGTATGCCTCCAGGTGACCATTGTAGGCGCCTCCAGGTAGAATTAAAGAAGAAACTAACAAGTCTTGGTCAAAGTCATCATTCTCCACGAGTTTGGTGCGGAGTGATATGAAAGAGGCAACAGCCGAGTGAATATCACATACCATTCAAACGAGTTGGAGAATGACTTCTTTGACCAAAACTAGTCGCTTTCTGTATTTATCTCACCCCGGTACATACCAAAAGAATGGTCAACACACAGGGTATTGGCTATGGAGAACGGACTGCAATACTTGTAGGGGCATGGAGAACGAGTTCACAATGTTAAGCCTAGCAGACAAAAATACCAGGGTTGAGATAGATAAATGTGAGACTTGCTTGTAAAGTTCTCGTTGCAAACAGTCTCTGTCGCCTTTGGTGGGGGGGGGGGGGGGGGGGCTAAGACATCGAAACTTCATCACCGATTCTCACCGGGCCGATCGTCGGTTGTAATCGGTTGTAATCGGTTACCATCGTTTCAATATAAGACACCCTCTCACAGTGACCAGGGGCCCGTTTGATAATCTAGGATCGCACATGAAGACCCTTTTCTGTACCTCGTACAAGGGTTATTGTTTGATAATTTTTAGGTTTGTTTACTAAGACAGTGTTAGCCGTCCATAAGGTCATCCATAAGTGTCGAATAAAGTTGACCCATATCGTCCCTGGGTTTATCCTAGCCTGGTATCAAAGTCCATAGGCTTAGCATTACGAACTCGTTCTCAACAGGCTTGCGAGAACGGTATCTCGTTCTCAACGGGTGATAAAGAGATAAATATTTCCAGGCTAAGATAAAGTCAGAAACATAATCGTGCTTGGTCTGAGTCCCTGTTCACTATCTCGTTTGGTGCGCTTCAGAATATTCACTCGGCTATCGCCTCGTTGATATTACTGCGCACTCCAAACTCAATGGCGAACGAGTACACAGACCAAACACTCATCAGTTTCTTTCTTATTCCTTAGCATACAGAAAAGGGTCTTCATGTACGAGCCTAGCTTATTCAACAAGCCCCTGGCTCAAATCAAAGGGTACCACTGTGGGCCAGATTGAGCCACAGGCAGATTCAGTCACATCCCACACGTGATGTATGACCGACGGCCAACATAGGGGCGATGTAAGGAGAGAAAGTCACTGATTGTAACCAATTGTCACCAATCTGACCAATGTGTCGGGGCGGTGACAATCGGCATGTCGGGGTCTGAATGCCAATTGCAAACTGCCTCTATTGTCCTGCAGGATATATTGTCTCTGGTGGGGGTGGGGTCGGGGGTGGGGGTGGGGGAGGTGTGGGGGAGGTGTTACACTTGTTTTAAACAGGTTCTATAGAGGAAACCTATGAAAGTTTGAATGGTTTCCTGAGTATATCTCACCCTTCACATTGACTGATGGGCAGATATTTGTGACATAATCCCCCATTGAGTGTTTTCCTAAATATCCAATGGGCGTTGGATACGAGTTCCCAACATGTCACATGTGGTGAGATAACTATCGTGAGGAGGTATTTCTTCTTTTTGCAAATCTTCAAATGGGAAATCCGATGTCATAAATGAAAATTTCAGCTATTTCCACTTATAACTCGGAAATCATATTCAGGTTCTTCATATATAAATGGGAAAACTGTGTTCTCATGTGATCGTGGTGTGCCCATCCACTCGCGAGCGGAACTTGTATTTACCCTGGGCGATAACAGGGAGACTAGTAACCTCTGGAAGGCGTACACGCCGGAACTCTCACATTCCCACAGCTCGCTTCTGATTGGTCGTTGACGCGCGAGGAACGCTGAGAGTGTTTGGATTCCATTTGGCGGCCGATTGGCGTTCGGCGTCTGGCCTCGGGAGAGATCGGTAAACTACGGAGTGGGTCACGTGTGTATTGACGGCCGAGTGGGGCGGGTTTCATATAAAACCGTATTTAGTCAGCGGCAGGTCCACCATACTTGTCCCGCGGGCCCGGCCTTTATTTCCTCACAACACCCGCGTCGGTCTCTCACAAATTCAATCATCAAAGGCAACTTGGTCTTGACCCTCCTGGCCAGCGGCCCTTGAACTAGATTGGCCACCCGCCCCTGTCTGCGCTGAGCTACAACTTAAGGCATGCTCTGAACTTTGGGGTTGGTATTGTTAAATTCTTTTATTTTTTTCATTTTTTTGTAAAATTTTATTTTCGACAATCACTTTCAACCGGGGGGGGGGGGGGGGGTTTACAAAGTAATAGTCGTTCGACTATAGTACATTTTTATGATAATCATCTAATTAAATGCTGCTGGTATCCACGAATTCTCACTCTCACACCAAGTTGTCATTCTTTTGATATACTGGGTTCTGAGAGCAGAAATACTTATCAGGAAATATTCACAGCTCACCAATTTGATAATATAGTCTACCTATATGGTTATTTTATTCAAAATACACACAAAACTAAATAAGTACATTGTATAAGTAAATATGGCTTCAAGAGTGAGAAATATCTCACTCTCAAAGCATAGGTCAGGGTCACATGAAACATGCTGGGAGTTAAAAGGGAAAGTTGGCTTAAAGGGAAAGTTGCAAAGTAGTTCTATTTCTTGATTAAGTCCATAATCAAAGACTTGAGCAGGTCTCAGGGGGTACCAGCCAACATTTCAGATTCAAATCAGGGTAACTGTCAAGTCAAACAAGTCTTATATTAATATTGTAATTGTGATAAGAGCTTCACAAACAATCCAATTATTTCCATTTTCAGCTCTAACCCACTTTATAATGTGAATCCACAGTTGATTAGACTGCCCTTTTAAATGAGCACTTGTGATATGTTGACCAACAAAACCCTACAATACTTGAGGTGATTTCCACTGAAGAAAGTAATCCATAAGACTAAGTCTGATTTGACATATTATGTAACAGAAATTAGTGTCTATCATTTACCATATAGATATGTACATCACCATTTACAAGTAAAACACAAAATACCCCAAAAAGTGTTCAGAATTTGGGATATTTAAAAAACTGGCGTATGGGGCAGATTTTGCCCCCCAAACAGGCAGTTTGGTGCATAGAAACAAGCAGGACAGGAGGCAAAGCGCAGGATCTCTGCTAGGAGAGTGTCCTCAATCTCCACCCACCCTCTCAGGACCTCTTGGGTCTCCTCAGGGCTCAAACAACAATTCATCTTCAGGGAGAACCCACAAATTAGATCCATTGTCGGGCCGGTGTTTGTCGGCGTCACGGTCGTGTCCGATTCGGGGATTAATGGACACTTCTCTCTCCGCGTGGTTTGGAAATAATCGTTCTTGACGTTTCCACGGTTTGGTGCGCAGATTAATTAAGTAGGGATTAATTAGTCTGTGTACCGAAATTAGGGCAGTGTCGCATCGCCATTTGTGTTTAGGTGATTAGCATTGGGGCGGTAAATTGAAGCCATAAATTATGTATGTATGTCGCAGGGAGATATATCGTGGTGAATTATATACTGTGTGTTATGTATAGGGATAGTTGCTAGGAAGAAGGTCAGGATACAGAACATAGAATTAAAGGTGGATGAAGTTGGCAATAAAACGTGAGAAGGGGGGGGTGAATAGCGCTAGTGTTAGACTGGCTCTAGACTGGCTCCAGTCCCTGCATCCTATGGCTACCCTCCTCGCTGGGATACAGAACTGGCTCCAGTCCCTGCATCCTATGGCTACCCTCGTCACTGGGATACAGGACTGGCTCCAGTCCCTGCATCCTATGGCTACCCTCCTCACTGGGATACAGGACTGGCTCCAGTCCCTGCATCCTATGGCTACCCTCCTCGCTGGGATACAGGATACATACTATAATGAACTGTATTCTGATTGTGTCTAATCATTTAATGAATGTTCATAATCAAATACTTGAGCAAGTCTAGACTGGCTCCAGTCCCTGCATCCTATGGCTACTCTCCTCGTTGAGATACAGGGACTGGTACAATCGGTAATGGTGTTGGATTTCTGGCGCTGTTTAGCTCCAGTATTCCCAACACTCTCAGAGAAGGATACATATTATAATATATTCTGATTATGTTAAATCATTTAATGATTGCTCATAATCAAAGACTTGAGCAAGTCTACGCTAGTGTGTGAAAAGAGGAAAGTTTGTAGGACACAGAACTTGAGGAATACTTATCATACTGGGCTGAAAGGTACAGTCCTCATGTTCGAGGTAGAATTTGAAATACATTTGTGTCATATTTTCTCCAATATTTTGAGAAATTCCTACATCACCCCTTGTGGGGTGTAATTGGTATTTATTTCGAATAAGAAAAATTGTTGGACTCTCTCGATAGTCGCGAAGCCGCCATGCCCACTCGAACTCCACTGAATTTGAAATACATGTATATTTATAGTTGTAATTTCTTCGTTTGGCAAAAGTTAGACATCGTCTTTTTCCTGTCAACTCGGTGAATTTCCGACCAAAGCAACTCGGAACTGATTCCATTCAGCCTCACTAACTACGTCTACCTTTAGTACACGATATTGGCGTTTTTGGTGGTTGTAGGAGTGTGTGATGTGGTGGGAGTGGAGGGGAGGAGGAGGGGGGGGGGGGTCTGGGAGCCCGCTAAAACTAGGCCAAGATGCATTCCCCACCACAGCGTCCCCACCTTCCACCTCCTCCCCAACAAAAACATCAAACTGTGACACACGCCCCCACAGTGGCGACACCAAGCGGCCGACGCCATCAGCGCGTCTCCCCAGCGTTCCCCACAGACGCTGCACGTTCCGCCTGGCCGCTAGTCGGCGCTGCGGACGCAACAGGTGGGGGCAGAACGCACCTTAGACTGGCTCCAGTCCCTGCATCTTATGGCTACCCTCCTCGCTGGGATACAGGGACTGGTACAATCGGTAATGGTGTTGGATTTCCGGCGCTGTTTAGCTCCAGGATTCCTAACACTCTCCAGACAGATATCCTGGCTACTGGTCAGGATATCTGCTGGGTGATTGATACCCTCTTACTTTGATCTCAATCGGGTCACAGTTATTAGCAGGCGAAATTTATTGCTATGACAACACAAGCGGCCTGGGAGCTGGAGGAGGGGATATGTGAGGGGTAGGGAGAAGTATAGGGTTACAGGGAGTGGCTTGGGGCCATAAACAGGAGATTCTGTTCATAGTGGGCAAGTCTTTGATTCATGGGCCAGTGTTTTCGTATTATTGTATACCTTAAAATATTCAATTTTTACCTTTGCTTTTGGGCGAGTTTTTGGATTTCGCCGCCGTACATGCCCCGTACGCCACATACATACCCCGTACGTCACCTAGGTATCGTACGGATATAAATACGACATGGGTAGGAGCGGGCCGTATGTATAGGATATACTGCCACAGGTATATAATGATATAATGAACTTTAATCTGATTTTGATTTTTTTTTTTTTTTTTTTGTGACAGGAAGTTGTCATTATCAAGGTAGTATCGGCTTACTATAGAGGTGTTATAGCCACGTCTTACTAATTTTTATTCTGATTTTGATTAATCATGGATGTTCATAATCAGAGACTTGCCCAAGTCTAAACGTACCTTACCTGTGACCAGTCCTTGCTCCCGCCTCTCCCTCACCCACACCCGGGCGTGGGACACACCAGGCATCAGGGTGAGTGTGGGACGCCACCAGGTAGGCTTTGTGACACCCCCCCCCCCCCCCCCCCATCTCCAACTCCCCTACTGGAGGTGGCACGATTATGTATTCCCCATCAGTCCCTCAACCGTGACGTCATCCGGGCATGTTTTTGGCGGGCTTCGCTGGTAACGGTCGGACCGGTAGGCTTGTTTTAAGAGCACTAAGTAAGTAACCAGCGCGCGGACCGTGTCATTTGTCGTCTGCCGGCGTCCATTCACTGAGACGCGCTGGTGTTGTTACTGGAGTTAATCCCCCTACAGCCTCCCGTGTCCGGTGTGCCGTCAGTATACCCCTGGAGTTCCCCGCATTGTGACACACACACACTCACCCTCACAAGGACCCTACCTAGACGCCGCATTTTAAACGAACCAGGACCCCAACTCGTTCCCCGTTCGGTGTTTTCCACCTCCCAGTGCTACCGGTGACGGAGACACATACACGGATTTACTGTACATTCCCGCACCAGGAGATAGCTGAGATACAGCCACTTGTTGCTGTATTACTCCCGGAGAAGCCACACGCACGGGACCCCGCTCGGCGTACATGGCTCGGGATGGCCGCCCAGCCCCCCGGCCCCGGACCGTCCACCCCACTGCCGGCTGACACTGGAGGGAAGCCCGGGGAGGCGGACGGACGGGCAGGCGGGACGGCGGCGGCCGTGGACGGGGGTGAGGGCCGGGGGGAGGCCCGCTCCCTGCCGGTATGTCCCCCGGTGTCCCCCGCCTCCCCGCCCGACACCCAACAACTCTCAGGTGGGTGGAGATGTCGAGTTACGATAGCCACTTGTTTTAGTGTTTTTAGTAATGGATTTTACATGGATATAAAAACTATTATTTATAGGCGCGTAATGCCTAATTTCAATGGGTCAGAGCTTATATATATGTATGTGGTCGAGAGTTGAACACAAAACAACCACTAGTCCACCAGTTGGTTTTTGTTGAGGCTTCATTGTTCATAAGTTCATACAGTATAGGTAGAACCTGCGTTTCGACAGTAAGGCGTCTTCATCGATGGTGTCTTCAAACGGTGTCTTCAAACGAGAACAGACTGCCTTATATATATATAAGAATATATATATATATATATATATATATTCATAAGAATATATATTTATATATACATTGCGTTATGTATAGGCCTAAAATACTAATACTTATGGGGTCAGAACTTATGTATATACAGCGTTATATTTAGGCCTATAGTACTAATAGTCATGGGTCAGAACTCATATACATATATAGCGTTATATATAGGCCTATAGTACTAATAGTCATGGGTCAGAACTCATATACATATATAGCGTTATATATAGGCCTATAGTACTAATAGTCATGGGTCAGGACTCGTATACATATATAGCGTTATATATAGGCCTATAGTACTAATAGTCATGGGTCAGAACTCATATACATATATAGCGTTATATATAGGCCTATAGTACTAATAGTCATGGGTCAGAACTCATATACATATATAGCGTTATATATAGGCCTATAGTACTAATAGTCATGGGTCAGGACTCATATACATATACATATATATACCTTATAAAGGTTTAATTGTTATATAGACCTATATTGCTAATGGTAATGGGCAATGAGTGTTATAACTATACAATGCTTATATGTGTGTGTATAACAGTAATGGGTCAAGTCTCATATAAAGGCCTGCAATGTTATACACAGTACCATGCATGATACAAATAGTAATGACTAGGACTCAACTAGTCAAACAGTGTTATGCACAGACTCACACTACTCACAGTAACAGGCCAGGACTTGTGACATATTTATCTGATCAAGATGAATGTGTCTGGTCCTTTTTGTGAAGGATATTTAAGAATTCTTTAGATAGCACCAATCCAATTAAATCTTGGCAGTATAAAAATAAGATGAGTTTTTTTATTCACCCACTAGGTACACACTTCAAAGGAAAAGCACCTACTGATGTGCACTGAAATGTTTCTGTAGAGAATTCTCACTGACTCTGGGTAAATATAGTTCATAGTCTGTGATCAAGGAGTTTTTAGATTTGAAGTAAAAGAAGACTTTTCTGTATAGAGGAAACTGGTTGTTGAGACTTGAAGGAGATACATCTGTTGATACAGGGGTGGTTCTGTGGTGATCATGTTAGGTTTTTACTGAGGATATTCTCACAGGATTAGTCTAGCAGGGAGGGTTGGTGTTAGACTGGCCCCAGTCCCTGCATCCTATGGCTACCCTCCTCGCTGGGATACAGGACTGGCTCAGGTCCCTGCATCCTATGGCTACCCTCCTTGTTGGGATACAGGGATACTGGCTCCAGTCCCTGCATCCCATGGCTACCTTCCTCACTGGGATACAGGACTGGCTCCAGTCCCTGCATCCTATGTCTACTCTCCTCACTGGGATACAGGATTGGCTCCAGTTCCTGCATCCTATGGCTACTCTCCTCTCTGTGATACTGGCTCCAATCCCTGTATCCTATGGCTACCCTCCTCGCTGGGATACTGGCTCCAGTCCCTGTATACTATGGCTACCCTCCTGGCCGGGATACAGGGACTGGTACAATCGGTAATGGTGTTAGATTTCTGGCGCTGTTTAGCTCCAGTATTCCCAACACTCTCCATACAGATATCCTGGGTACTGTTCAGGATATCTGCTGGGAGATTAATACCCTCTCACTTTGATCTCAATCGAGTCATAGTCAGGAGCAGGCGAAATATATTGCTATGACAACACAGGCGGCTAGAGAACTGGAGGAAGGGAGGGGTGAGGGGTAGGAGGGGATGTAGGGTTACAGGGAGCAGCTTGGGGCCATAAACAGGAGATTTGGTTCATAGTGGACAAGTGGGGTGAGGGGGTACACAGGGACCGAGTCCAGTCTAGTGTACACAGTGAGGAGTCCTCTCATTTAGGTATGTAGATCTAACTATCATCACACAGCCACACGCTGATACACACTGCCGGACAATGCTATTGTTATCACAGAAGAAGATAGCATCTAGACTCTGATCTACCCAAGATCAAAGTGCATAATCACATCCCCAACCGAGAAGGTATATAATGATACCATTGAGCTCGCACACATGAATATGTATCAGGGGCGGGGATATTATAACATCGTCATGGAGATCACAGGACAAAGTCATCAAGGTTTTTTTCCCCTATAATTTCAGGGTGATTATTACTCAGATCAGGATTGCTGATGATATATAGATTAGATATTCTCTTTCATATGTATTGAATATTCTCTGTCATATGTATCGAGAGAATATATTCAATGCATATGTTGTTACATTCCCATTTATCAATTGAGAAACAAGCGTGAACTTTCTCTTGGCCTAACCGGCCAAGCTCGCTCTGTATAATACTCCACAAGGGGTGTCCCTTAGTAACAATCAATATGGTCGCCCACATGCGTAAACACCAGTAATTATATAGCGTGACATCTTGTTGTGTGACTGGTCAGTCCGCAGCTAGCCGTCATTGCAGTAATATCAGCAATAAAGCTTGTAACGGGAACATGGTCTTGGACGCAGTTCATTCAGTCTGCCGTCATACCAAGTCTAATTGAACAAATTGGACGTTAACAAACAAACAAACTGTCTTACCGTCTCAGATAGTAACACTGGTGGAGAACCCCGGTATGACCCGGTACCTCTGAATCTGTAAAAAAATCGCAAACCTTTTTTATGTTTTGTGACATGGTTATTAAAATAAGGAATCTAGATATTTCCTGTGATGATACTTTTCTCTATACACCACATAGACATGGCATGGTAACAATGATCAACCGTTCTTATACCATGTCTTTGTAGTGTGGGAAGCAGTGGTAGACTTACTGCTATATCAAAGGCCAATCCTTTTCTTACCATGTCTGTATGGTGTGGGGAGAAAAAGAACTCTCACCTGGTAAATGTGTAGGGATGAGATTTCTACCTACATTCATCTCATAGATTCAATCACCTTCAAACCCAAAGGGGCCATCCATAAAGTACTTACGCAGAATTTCTCAAATTTTGGACCCTCCCCACCCCCTCTCCCAATTTTGTACGCAATAGAACAAAGAGGGAGCATACACAGATTTTCCAGAATTTCTGACTCCCACCCCCCTCGGTGCGTACGTACTTTATGGATGGCCCCAAAGTAAGTCTAATAGAACCTATTGGACGTTAAACTACCCAAACAACAACAACAACAACAACAACAACAACAACAACATAACACAGGGAGAGTCTTATGGACTACCCACTTCCAGATAACATCTAACAACATAACACAGGGAGAGAGGCATATGGACTGCCCACTTCCAGATAACATCTAACAACATAACACAGGGAGAGAGACATATGGACTGCCCACTTCCAGATAACATCTAACAACATAACACAGGGAGAGAGACATATGGACTGCCCACTTCCAGATAACATCTAACAACATAACACAGTGAGAGAGGCATATGGACTGCCCACTTCCAGATAACATCTAACAACATAACACAGGGAGAGAGACATATGGACTGCCCACTTCCAGATAACATCTAACAACATAACACAGTGAGAGAGGCATATGGACTGCCCACTTCCAGATAACATCTAACAACATAACACAGTGAGAGAGGCATATGGACTGCCCACTTCCAGATAAAATCTAACAACATAACACAGTGAGAGAGGCATATGGACTGCCCACTTCCAGATAACATCTAACAACATAACACAGGGAGAGAGGCATATGGACTGCCCACTTCCAGATAACATCTAACAACATAACACAGTGAGAGAGGCATATGGACTGCCCACTTCCAGATAACATCCAACAACATAACACAGTGAGAGAGGCATATGGACTTCCCACTTCCAGATAACATCCAACAACATAACACAGTGAGAGAGGCATATGGACTTCCCACTTCCAGATAACATCTAACAACATAACACAGTGAGAGGGGCATATGGACTGCCCACTTCCAGATAACATCTAACAACATAACACAGTGAGAGAGGCATATGGACTGCCCACTTCCAGATAACATCTAATAACTGTACAAGGTTTCAGTAGATTTCCCCCTCGACTCACCACTCTCCATTCAGAGACTGAGTAACTGCAGTGGGGAGTGAAGCCACATGTTTGGACCGAGCCCAACTTGGCTGCAGGCATGTGGTTGAGGTATCCCCGGGGCCTTTCACGCCTTTCACCCTACAATAAACACCCTTTTTACCCCCTTTTACCCCTTTTACCCGCCACACTCACGTCCCTAGCTGACGTGGACGCTCGCCATGGTAACCCGGTCGGTCGTCAAGAACCCGACCCCGTCTCCTAGCAACCAGGCAAGGGGGGGGGGGAGTTGAATCAAAGCTTCTGTTCTCAGAGATGAAAGTTTTCCACTTTTCCATGGAAGTCCTTGTTTTCATTTCCAGTCCATAAACTCCCTTTATTTGTTGGTAAATTTAGGGAAGCAGAAGTTGACTCTCATTAAAAGAGTGGTTTGAACCTTTTCATGGACTATTTTTATGGCAACATTGATGTGTTTTCTATGTTTCCATGTTTCTCTAAAGCAGCAAATTCCATATGAAAAAATATCTCGACTCACTTTTCCTGGCCTCAACTGACATCCCTGTGTCTCTCTTTTGACAGTTGAATTTACCATAAAAAGTTTCAGTGTTTAGAGGAATACAAGTGTGGTGCATAGTCCACCAGAGCCTGCTTCAGACACAAAGATCAAGTTAAAGGCCAGTTTTTTTTTAAATCTGCTTAGAGAATCTTCCAGAGGACCTCTTTTCATACCTCCATCTGGGTGGAAAGATAAGATGTACACATGTATGTGGAAATTGATATACTTATATTGTGTTAGATATTTTCTCCTATTTTTGAGTTACTCAGTTATTTGTGTATTGTGCATATTATGGCCATATAGAGTCTGTAGTATATACTCTATGGGAATCATTAATACACTAATAATGTGTGTAGCATTGAGGTACCTTGTTAGGAAGTTATACCAGATGCTTTAAAAATCTATATTCCTCTTAATCTTGGAGCCATCTTCCCTGTAGCGTTTTGAGGCTGGCTCCAAATTTCCTTGAGAGAAGAAATTGAATACATACACGATAATGACTGGTTTAAGATAAAAGCGACCGTATGTTCCGAAGAGTTCATGCATAGTAATATCCGAGCGCATGTGAAGATATTTTTCCGTATGTACCGTTTTGTGCGGCCTGGAGCTTACAACATATCCACATGCACTGGGTATGTCCATAAAGAGTTCCTATAGGTTTACCTTAGACACATTGTATTAGGTGGATTATAAACATATCCATATGCACTGGGTATGCCCATATAGAGTTCCTACAGGTTTACCTTAGACACTTTTTAAACCAGATTAGATTAAATGATGAGATATGCAAATTAGAGTAAACGATTAGATATGTAAATGAGATATGTAAATTAGAATAGAGGAAGTTTGTAAATTACAGTAGATATACGTTAGATATGATATGTAAATGATATCAGATACTTTCCTTACTGTGGCTCCCTTGTCCTACAATATACAAACCACTCTCCCTGGTTTGTATTAGTTATATTAGTGTATTGTATTAGTAATTAGAATAGAGAAAGTTTGTATATTACAGTAGATATAAGTTACAATAGGTGCTGTGATGTAAATGATACCAGATACTTTCCTCACTGTTTCTCCCTTGTCCCACTGCATAAACACCACTCTCTCCGTTAGAGTTGCCCAGAAAGCCTCCAGTAAACACCGACATGGAAACAGGAGGTGGGCTCAGGACCCTGACAAACACTAGACGCTGTTTGAGGCACGCTTCTTGTAGGAGAATTGATGAACTGTTTTTCTTCTCGAGTAGTCGCTGCACACACCACACACATCTAGAGCGAAACACAGTGGTCGACACTTCAACCCACTGGAGATTCAGAGAGAGAGGGAGAGGAATGGTGGAGAGATTTTGATGTCACTACGTGCTACTTTGTGTGTGAGAGAGGGAGACAGAGAGGGAGAGATACAGACAGACAGACAGACAGACAGACAGACAGACACACACACACACACACACACACACACACACACACACACACACACACACATACACACACACATACATAAACAGAGACATACAGACAGACAGTGAGACAGACAGGCAGACAAACAGAGACAGACAGACAGACAGACAGTGAGACAGACAGGCAGAGAGAGGGAGAGAGAGAGAGAGGGAGAGAGAGCGGGAGACAGACAGACACACATAGACAGAGACACACAGACAGTGAGATAGACAGGTAGACAAACAGAGACAGACAGACAGAGGCATACAGACAGACATACAGACAGAGACCGGCAGAGAGAGAGAAGAGAGGGAGAGACAGAGAGAGAGAAGGGAGGGAGAGAGACACAGAGAGGGAGAAAGAGGGATACAGAGGGGGAGAGAGGCATACAGACAGAAAGGCAGACAGAGAAAGGGAGAGACAGAAAGATAGAATATGAGGCTTAGATAGAGAGTGGGAGATAGGGACAGGTGGGTAGAAAGGGAGAGGGAGAGGGAGAGGCGAGAGAGAAAGAGAAAGAGAAAGAGAGAGAGATTCAGAGGAAGAGACACAGAGAGAAGATTAGAAAGAAAGGGACTAATTTACAGAGCGAGAGAGAGGGAGAGAAAAAGAGACAGACAGAGAGAGGGAGAGAGAACGATAGAAGATGAGGCTTAGTTGATAGATAGAGATAGATAGAGAGGGAGACAGTGAGAGAGAGGGAGGCGAGAGAGAGACAGACAGACAGAGACAGAGAGAGGGCGAGAGAGACAGAGATGGATATACGGATAGAGACAGAGAGATGGACTAATTTACAGATTCCATGCCCACTCACATGCTAAAAACCCGTCTGCAATCTAAACCTCTGCTTGGAGACCGATCCCCAGAAATGGCGTGGGAGAAGGTCTCGTCGCATGCGAGACTTGACGAGGTGTGACGAGATTAAGGTGTGTGCGCCAAGAAGTGGGATTGAAACGAGACGAGCCCGCTAGGGGGCGGGTCATGCACACTAACATTTACCGTCTATTCACCCACAGCTGGGGAGGCAAAAAACAGGCTGCGAATCGGAATTGAATGGGAGAAGATTAGATCAAGTTTGTGCGCGGTGACTAAGTAGACGAGGAATTCCCTCAAGTGCTGCTGGTGTAGACTTGCTCAAGTCTTTGATTATGAACATTATCAAGAGATAAAGGTACATATTCTTTGCAAATTTTGGACTTCCCCTAATGCCTGAAAAGCCCAGAAATCAAAGACTTATTCGCGAGTTTAAGGATGTCATTTAAAGAAACACTTTCAATGTGGAATTTTCTTCCTCAGAAAGACTTAATTAAGCCAATTAAGTCCATGAGACATCGAGGAGGGGTGGGGTAGGTGGAGGGGTAGCCATAGGATGCAGGGACTGGAGCCACTCTAGGTGGAGGGGTAGCCATAGAATGTAGGGACTAGAGCAAGTCTAGGTGGAGGGGTAGCCATAGGACACAGGGACTGGAGCCAGTCTAGGTGGAGGGGTAGCCATAGGATGCAGGGACTAGAGCAAGTCTAGGTGGAGGGGTAGCCATAGGACACAGGGACTGGAGACAGTCTAGGTGGAGGGGTAACCCTAGAATGCAGGGACTGGAGCCAGTCTAGGTGGAAGGGTAGCCATAGGACACAGGGACTGGAGCCAGTCTAAGTGGAGGGGTAGCCATAGGACACAGGGACTGGAGACAGTCTAGGTGGAGGGGTAGCCATAGAACACAGGGACTGGAGCCAGTCTGGGTGGAGGGGTAGCCATAGAACACAGGGACTGGAGCCAGTCTAGGTAGAGGGGTAGCCATAGAACACAGGGACTGGAGTCAGTCTAGGTGGAGGGGTAGCCATAGAACACAGGGACTGGAGCCAGTCTAGGTAGAGGGGTAGCCATAGAACACAGGGACTGGAGACAGTCTAGGTGGAGGGGTAGCCATAGAACACAGGGACTGGAGCCAGTCTGGGTGGAGGGGTAGCCATAGAACACAGGGACTGGAGCCAGTCTAGGTAGAGGGGTAGCCATAGAACACAGGGACTGGAGCCAGTCTAGGTGGAGGGGTAGCCATAGGACACAGGGACTGGAGACAGTCTAGGTGGAGGGGTAGCCATAGAACACAGGGACTGGAGTCAGTCTAGGTGGAGGGGTAGCCATAGGACACAGGGACTGAGGCCAGTCTTTTTTTTTTTTTTTAATCAGTTTCTTTATTGGGTCCATGTTTTACAATCATCTTGACTACAAAGTTTTGTTTTCCGAATTGGAGACCCGCAAAAGGGGCAATTGCCTCAGTTGGCACAGCAACTGGTTTTCATGGCACTGCCTTTATACCATACATAAACCTTTTATACCATCAAATATTGCAATCATTTATAACAACAAAGCAAAGTGAAATAATCAAAACCTTCTCATTACATAGGTAAAGAACTTTGCACGCAATTGCGCAAGGAATTGCCATTTCCAAGAGGTACTCTATTAATAGCATTAAATATACCCATAATTGTGATTGTAATGACGACCAAAAGGAGGGATGCAGACAAGTGAATAATGCATGATAATAAAAACATAACAAGATCAATAATCATATATAGATAACAGTGTAACAGTTATCAGATTATCAGAGGAGTGTTCTCTAGGATAAGGAAAGTTTTCTTCTTACTAATAGATTTGAACTCTTTATAAGTTTTAATACTTCGAATACTTTCAGGTTGTGAGTTCCATAGGTTTGAACCATAATAAGCCAAGGACCTCATGTAGGCATTACAGTTTGGCTTGAACGTTTTTAAGACAGGGGCATCATAGGCTCTTGTGTTCACAGCAGGTTGTCGTAGAAAATTGTCTTTACAGCTTCTTTTGTACATATAATTTAAAACATGAGACTCCCTTCTATAAGATAATAAAGTTACATCCGTCCATTTATGTAAATTAATGACAGGAGTCAATCTGGGCACTTTCAAACAAAGCCTCAGCGCTCGATTCTGCAGTATCTGGAGTTTATCTAGGAGGCCAATAAAGGTAGTTGTATACAAAACATCGCAGTAATCAAAATATGGCAAAATCGCAACTTTGTATACTCGAAGTGCAGCCTGTTTTGACATATATTGCCTCATTTTGGACAATTGATATATTCGGTAGCAAACATTTTTTATCAAAGTTGAAATATGTATTTTATAGTTTAATTGTTCATCAAGAGTTAAGCCTAAATATTTATATGAAATAACACGAGCAATTTTTTGATTTGACACGTTCAGGCTTCCATTATAGATGAAATTTTTCTTTTTGGCTGAAAATATCATAAATTTAGTTTTTTTTATATTTATTGATAGCTTATTCTGTGTACACCATGTGCATATGTTGTCCAGATCTAGTTGGATTTCATCAAACAATTTCTTTGTGCATTTACCCTGGGCATACAAGACTGTGTCGTCTGCATACATGAATACCTTAGATAAATTTATAGTTTTCACAAGATCATTTACGTAAATTAAAAATAAAAGTGGCCCCAAGATTGAGCCTTGTGGGACACCGTGGACCACAGTTAGACCATCAGAAAGGACAGAGTTGGCTTTGACCACCTGCTGCCTGTTATGCAAGTAATTTTGAAACCATAAATAATTCGCACCCCTAATTCCATAGAGGTGCAACTTATTTAGCAGTATACTGTGATCCACGGTGTCGAAAGCCTTCATAAAGTCGATAAAAATCGCCACAGTATCCTTACCCACATTTCTTCCAGACAAAATATTGTCTGTGAAATCAGAGATCGCATCTAATGTAGATTTTCCTTTACAAAAACCATATTGTTGGGTTGTTAATACATTATTTTCAACAAGAAATTTATAAACATGTCGGTGAGCAATTTTTTCCATAGTTTTCCCAATAGCTGGTAGCAGAGAGATGGGGCGAAGGCTGGAAACTTGATTTGGATCTCCACCCTTGGGAATTGGAATAATATTCGAACATTTCCATTCTTTCGGTATGATTCCAGTGCTAAAAATACAGTTATACAGTTCTACAAAAATTGCAGGAATTATAAGAATAGCATCTTTAAGTACTCGTGTTGTGATACCCTCAATCATAGATTGTTTATGTATATTAATTTCACGGGCGATCTCAGTCTACTGTTGGTGTAACATACTGAATGAAGATGAAAATGTTAGGAATGTCATGTTTCAATTCTACAAAGTTATTTTGTATGTTTTTGTGTTCAAACATGTCCGCGAGGGAATGTATAGGAAAGTAAATAGAATACGTGAAGCCCCTCTCCAATGTTAACAGAAGAAGATTTATTTATTAAGTGGTGGGAGTTTGCTACAGAAATTTCTACCAGTTTCTATTCTCCTTATTATTTGAGAAGATTATACTCATGAAACTGATTTTGTGGAAGATATATTCTACAAAATTTGCAGTTTCCCCATTTTCCAAAGATATCCTTGTTTTCATATTCAGTTTATAAATTAGGACTCATTCGCACCACTAAACAGTGGTTTAAAGCTCCCACATTCACCCCATCCCTATACCATGACTGCAATACTCGTATGGGCATGGAGAACGAGTTCCCAGTGTTAAGCCTATGGACAGCTGGTGAGATAAAGGTAAAAACCTGGGGTAGTTAACTGTTGATTAGAACAGGGGGACTTCTACTTGAGAATCTCCCCCCCACCCGTACCACGCCTCGTGGTAAGGACCAGTGATTAAGGCTGCTTAAGTTTCCACAGAGGTCAAGTGCTACCCGCATGACCCTCGTACATGACCCGTGACCCTCGTACATGACCCCTGTGACCTTGTCTGCACCCCATCCCTGATGTATACACACCCCACCTGGGGTCACCCCTGTTACCCCCTCCCCTCCCCGCCCCGACCCCCGACCCCCGACCCCCGACCCCCGACCCCCGACCCTCACCTCCGTATCGTGTTTGTAGTTTGTACTCAGAGTTACAAGATGATCATTGCCCAGTATTCCCACAGGTTAACGTGCTAAAGTCTTTGTATATGTAGAGAGGGAATTTTTCACAGAACCAACAATTGAGTTTTGAATAGGCAGATTGCCTTATTTTGTTCAGTCTAAATGAAATGATTTAAGAAAAAAGACTCGAGCCATGCAATCTGTTGATTTATCTCACCCCTGGAATTAATGTCCATAGGCTTAACATTGGGATCTCGTTCTCCATGCCCCTTCAAGTATTGCAGTCCGTTCTCCATGGTCTATATCCTATTTGTTGCACTATTATAGTGTGCACAAGGGTGAGATAAATACAGAAAGCAACTCGTTTTGGTCAAAGAAGTCATTCTCCAACTCGTTTGAATGCTACGTGATATTCATTCGGCTATCGCCTCGTTCATATCACTCCGCATCAAACTCGTGGAGAACGACGACTTTGACCAAAACTTGTTGGTTTCTTCTTTAGATCTTTGCTGATGGTTTAGCGGTTTTAGTTTTATATGATAATAATGATATTCAAACCAGATCCGGATGATGTGCATTGCAATATGTATCCTTCCTCCGATAGGCCCAGGATGTAGAATAGGGGAAGGTACGCCATCGAGACCCAGAGATAACATAAAACTCACCGAGATCTAGGGAAAATTGCCTTACACTCCATAATGTGTGCTTGTTGATACTCTTGATATCGCTCTTGACTTGCTCGCTCATTCGTCATTTTTCACATGACATCATTTCCCAAATGTATCTCACTAGACCGATACATTTCATTTTTCTGCATACTCGCCCCAATACAGTCGGCCAATGTTAAGCCAATGTAGTTTTTATTAGGGGTAGGATAATATCAAACGATAACCATCGTACTAGGCCTCCTTATACCCTGCACCTTCATAGACATAAGTTATTCAACAGGCCCCTGCAAGAACCATTTGGGCTGGGTTTCTGGCAGTGTCATACACATCCACACCTTCCCACACTTGTCGGTTTTACACACATTTTCACGGTTTTCTCCGCGGAATCTCTCAATTATTTGTGTTCCGTGAAACTCCCAGTCACGACCACATCCTGTATTATTGCCGCCATCCTACACCTGTGTCAATGGACATGCATTCTCCTGTCAAGTAAATATCTCCTTTTCACAGCCCTCAATTTGTATTCACCTAACGTAAATATCTTTTTTGAGGCTTCAATCTTAGCAACTATGATCTCACCCAAATTCTCCCCCCCCCCCCCCCCCCCGTGATTCTGTCCCGGATACACTTATTGTATTATAGGGAAATAGAAAGGTATATAAATAAATATATATATATATACATGTATATATACATGTATATATATATATATTTATTTATCCCACCCCTAATATAAAATCCCATAGGCTTAACATTGAGATTCCGTATGCCACGCTGACTGGCATACAGAGTTTTATATGCCACTAGTGGCATACATAATTATTATCACGTAATATTCCAAAATCGAGGAGACAGGGTAGGATAAAATCAAAACCTGATTCGTTTTAATCATGGCCACCGCATTCCACTCCCGGAGTTTTGGCTCCAGACTTCACTCTGCTTTGCTTCCTGAAATCACTATGCCAAACTCCAGTCGTGACATACGGTGACCAAGATTAAAACTCATCTAGTTTTACGATTATATATATATATATATATATATATATATATATATATATATATATATATATATATATATATATATATATATATATATATATATATATATGATATTGCTGCGTGCTGATGAGAGCGAATGTACGAAGAGAGCCAGCCTGTTTTTGTATTCATAAAGAAAGATCTGTCCATGCTGTATATGCTACAAAATGAGATTAAGAATCGATGTTCATTATGGAAGGAAGCCCCAGGCCGAGTTCCGTGGATAACGCCAATTCCCATCGTGTTTGTAGCGTGTACAAAGAATGGGTAGTGGTCCCCATACATTCTCAATGGGCACTATGGCCCCCATATACATTGTATACTCAATGGCCACTGTGACCCCATACATTCTAAATGGGGACTTTGTACAGGCTGGAGGAGACATGGTTGTATACCGGGTATAAGTAAACCCGACCATGACCACGAACCATACGGTCACGTTCTCTAAACTCACATCCATCTACAAACACTGTCCCACGCACGCACACCACACGCCACCCATACTTAGAAAAAAACCCAAAAAAAACCCAAATAAAAAAAATCCCAGTTACGTCAATGGTAAAACTCCTGGAGTCTCCCGATAGCCAGGGTGTGCTACAGTCTCTCACGTTTCCCCATCCCGTCTCCCGGCGTTGCCCTACGTCCTTCCCGTTTCGTCCACAATATCAGAATAAATCAAATTACTTCGCAAATCCAGTTGGTTAATAGCGTATGATGACATCAACTCATATTCACTCCGCCATGACCGTGGCGTAGTATTGTCACTTTATGGGGGTGATCATTGAGTATTTGTAACGTTATTCCTATGGCTAAACTTGTACCAGGGGTAAGATAATGCCAGAGACATGGCGTAAACATTCCACCACATGCCTGGTGTATGTCAGGAAGTAGACTGGCTCCAGTCCCTGCATCCTATGGTTACCCTCCTCGCTGGGATACAGGACTGGCTCCAGTCCCTGCATCCTATGGCTACCCTCCTCACTGGGATACAGGACTGGCTCCAGTCCCTACATCCTATGGCTACCCTCCTCACTGGGATGCAGGCTACAGTCCCTGCATCCTATGGCTACCCTCCTCGCTGGGATACATGACTGGCTCCAGTCCCTGCACCCTATGGCTACCCTCCTCGCTGGGATACAGGACTGGCTCCAGTCCCTACATCCTATGGCTACCCTCCTCGCTGGGATACAGGACTAGCTCCAGTCCCTGCATCCTATGTCTACCCTCCTCGCTGGGATACAGGACTGGCTCCAGTCCCTGCATCCTATGGCTACCCTCCTCGCTGGGATACAGGACTGGCTCCAGTCCCTGCATCCTATGTCTACCCTCCTCGTTGGGACACAGGACTGGCTCCAGTCCCTGCATCCTATGGCTACCCTCCTCGCTAGGATACAGGACTGGCTCCAGTCCCTGCATCCTATGGCTAACCTCCTCGTTGGGATACAGGACTGGCTCAAGTCCCTGCATCCTATGGCTAGCTTCCTTGCTGGGATACAGGGACTGGTACAATCGGTAATTGTGTTAGATTTCTGGCGCTGTATAGCGCCAGTATTTCCAACACTCTCCATACAGATATCATGGTTACTGGTCAGATATCTGATGGGAGATTGATATCCTTTCACTTTGATCTTAATCGGGTCACAGTCAGGAGCAGGTGAAATTTATTGCTATGACAATGCAGGCGACCAGGGAACTGGAGGAGGGGAGGGGTAGGAGGAAGTATAGGATTACAGGAAGCGGCTTGGGGCCATAAACAGGAGATTTGGTTCATAGTGGACAAGTCTTTGATTCATGGGCCAGTCAGAGAAGGGTACATACTATAATGAACTTTATTCTGGTTATGATTAATCATTTAATGAATGTTCACAATCAAAGACTGGCGCCAGTCTAGTCAGGTAGGTGCGGGGTTGCATCTAGGACAGTCCCCTGTTTGCTCACTCCGGCCTCTTGCAGATCGCGTTATGATTTTATGTTTGTCCAAATAAAATCCACACAAGCGGTTCGCTGGGGCATGCACTCTGAGTGTCTGTCTGTGTGTCCCTCTGTGAGGCGGGGCGGGGGAGCGGGGCTAAGGCCATGGTGTTTATTGTTGGTGAGCTGTGTCATACTTACTACTGTAACGTCAGTATAACTCCCCACTACAGAATAAAACTTTTCCAATAAACTCGCAAAGAGTTGAGGAAATTATCTTATCTTTTTTAGGAAAACAATTTTTCCAAATTGATAACTCCGCACTTCAGTTCGTATTAACGGGTAGAGAACACGTTACTATTTTTTTACGGGCCCAGTTACTACGTTTCTTTATAATACTCATTATCTCAGCCTGGTATAAGAAGTAAGAAGAGGTTTTTTTGTTTATTTTATTTATTGGTGGCAATTCAACTACAAAGGTTGGTTTTCAATTACGGCCCCAAAACAATCCTGGTATATTTTTCCCATAGACTCAACATGGGTTTACTTCATCTGAGAAGATAAAAGTAAGGACCTATAATGGTTGACTAGACGTTAAACCAAACAAACAAACACATTCTAGAAGCTGGATGATAGATACAACAAACGGTGGTATTATGGACAGGAGGTTCTGTAAACCACTCGAGGTTGATCTCGTAATACGCTCGCTGACGTTCATGTATCACTACGCGTCATCTTCTCGTGGTATACGGCCGCCTGTCCACTAACCCGTCAGTTATCATGTAGGGTATTGGGCGGTGTTACCGTGGGAACACTTTGATGTGGTGTTCCTGTTCAGTCTCCCTACCACCCTGGGGGGTCCACATACCTCTCCGCACTGCCCGAGGTCGACAGGTAGGCGTCAGGTAGGCGGCAGGTAGGCGTCAGGTAGGCAGCAGGTAGGCAGCAGGTAGGCGGGCAGGTAGGCAGCAGGTAGGCGGCAGGTAGGCGGCAGGTAGGCGTCAGGTAGGCAGCAGGTAGGCAGCAGGTAGGCGGGCAGGTAGGCAGCAGGTAGGCGGCAGGTAGGCGGGCAGGTAGGCGGGCAGGTAGGCGGCAGGTAGGCGGCAGGTAGGCGTCAGGTAGGCGGGCAGGTAGGCGGGCAGGCAGGCGGGCAGGTAGGCGGGCAGGTAGGCGGCAGGTAGGCGGGCAGGTAGGCGGGCAGGTAGGCGGCAGGTAGGCGGGCAGGCAGGCGGGCAGGTAGGCGGGCAGGTAGGCGGGCAGGACTAGGCCTAGACTGGTCTCAGTCCCCGTGTCCTACCCACCTCTCTCTCCTAGATTGGCAGATTCTTTCTGTAGATAGATACACAGACATAATTATAATTTATATCAAGTGGAAAAAACAGGACAACTACGTGAGATTTTTTGGTTAAAAAATTTGCGTTTTATCTAGGAAATTATAGTTTATTTCGAGCCATACCTGATACCAAAAATATATTACTGTAGTTTTCTTATCTTCATAATCAAAGACCTGAGCAAGTCTAGCCCAGCCCCAGCCTGAGACGCTGTCTCGCATCTTCTCGCGTTTTCTCGCGTTCTCCTTCAGCAGCGTTCTTACAAACGAGACATAATTATCTCGTTTGTCTTCTCGCGAGACAATGTGAGAACAGTCTCAACCATCCAATCCCTGCATCCATCACAAAACGCCGCGGTGACCGACACCTGCATGTGACGCCGCCTGTGATTGGTTGAGACGTCCTAAGTGTCGACTCGTGTTTCCCGTAAGGTCACCACCCTGTCTATTTAGTGACCTTTCTCTCTTCAAGGTCAAATACGAGCCCTTTGCCCTTCAGGGGTTGGTGACTCGCTACACTGGCCACCAGAGCACACTGACGTTAGCTCTGGTAGAATCCGATCTGAACAACCTTGACTTGCACTCGCCTAGCTGATCTTCTCACTACCAGATTCAGAATCTCTGCTGGAAGAGTGAATCATTCTTCCAGAATATCTTTTGTTGTGGTAGTCTCTGTCACAACAGGCTATTCTTGTGGCTGTAGTAATCTCAAAGCCCATTATCCATATTATTATTATTATTATTATTATTATTATTATTATTATTATTATTATTATTATTATTATTATTATTATCATTATTATTATTATTTTTATTTTTTTTATAAAGAGACTATGAACTTAGACTTTGTTGCCAATCGACTAAGTTGATAATGGTTTGTAGTGAGCATTCATAGAAACTGTATCTTGCATCGAGATATTTGATACAGAGGTGGTGGCCAATCTACTTACTCTCAACCACTCAAACCACTTCAACAAATTGAACATACATGTTCCGGGCTTTTACGTGGCTGGTTCCTGGTATGCAGCGGACACCTTCCGCAAATTCCGGATGCATGTTCGGGGCTTGTATATGACTTGTGGCCTTCATAAGAAGTGGTGGAGATTGTGAATTATTCATGTACTCGTGGGTCGGGCATTTCTCTGTAAACGTTGCCTCTCGAGGCCCTTTGTCTGCCATGAACAGAGGAATGTATGACTGTATAAAAGTCTCTATGTATATCTACTGAATGCTAAACGTCTGCAGCATACATGTTCTGGGTTCTGACGTTTTATACGCGATGTCTTTAGTGGATTGGGTTGGCGTGGAAGCTCAGTGGTTCAGGCACTGGACTTTTAAACTCAAAGTTGTGGGTTTGAGTCCCACTGCAGCCACCATTCTCTTTCATCCTCAGGGGTTTCAGGCCTTTATCTCACCCCGGGTATTTTTTCTCCATAAACGTAACATTGGAAACTCGTATCTAACGCCCATTAGATATTTAAGAAAAATATCTAATGGGATGTTATGTCACAATGATAGCCCATTAGTCAATGTTAAGGGTGAGATAAATTCAGAAACCCATTCAAGTTTAGTGTCAGAGCTCGATCCCATCTCGTTTGAATCACTACGTAATTCAGGTTGTTTCGCCTTGTGAATTACTACGTGATTCAAACTCGATGGGATACGAGCTCAGACCCTAAACTCTCATAGGTTTCCTCTATATAATCACATGTCGCCACCACATACTGTGCTAAATGCGGCCAGCACCAAAGGAAACAATAACACGGCAGAATCTTCCGTCCAGTGGGCAACATCACACACCACCACACACTATCAGACTGTCCCGGCGGAAGTATACTGCCCCCATGGTGTGCTACGCCCGCCAGGGGGAGCCACCGCTAAGCCGGCTTCCCACAATGCCCCCCGTGCCGCTAGGGGTCGCTGTGACTGACAGGTGAGCATCTTCTCACCAGGTGTCAGCACCTGCCGGACAAAGGGGGCAGAAGTTCAAAGAGAGGCTGTGATTTGATAAAATTAGCACAGATTGTGCTTGGAGCTCAGGGACTGTGTGCAGCTATATAAGTGTAGAAATGAAGTGCAAATCTAAGCCGTTGCAGAAATACATTGTACTACAGGTGTTTCCTTTGTTTTTTTATTTTTTGAGGTGGGGGGATTTGTTCTTTATTCTGGAGTGGTACTTCATAGGCCTTTTTCAAGGGGAATTGGGGACCTGGACGCTTTGAGCCCACCCTGTGGACGCCTTGAGCCTAACCCATTTTAGTTCCGATTGGCGGGTTACGGTTAGAATAGGGTTTGGCAAGAGTTAGGGTTGTATATGTCGTCTAAGGCGTCCACAGAAAGGCTCAAGGCGTCCAGGGCTCAAATCGTCCTTGGCTCAAGACGTCCATAAACCATTTCATGCCTGTTTTCGGTAGTTTAGTAACGTCCGGAGGCCAATTATATAAGTGTAGAAATGGAGTGCAAATCTAAGCAGTTGCAGAAATACTTTTTTTCTACAGGTTTTTTTTGTCCTGTTTTTTAGGTTGGCGGGGGGATATTTATTTTTTAATCTGGAGTGGAACTTCATAGGCCTATTTCAGGCCTGTTTTCGGTCTCCAGGTCAAGGTTATTGTATAAATGTCAGGGATACCACTTTTCCAAGGGAATCCATGTTCTCAGCCCTATTTCATAGCCAACCATGATGGATTTTCTGTGTTTTTTAAGCCTCCTGTAGCCAGTAAATTCCACGCGAAAAAAAAAAATTTAATTTTTTTTTTATTTTCGTTGTTTAGACTGCCTCCAATCAACTACATCTTGCTGGTTTGAATATGGAGACAGTTACCACTTACATTTACGCTCTCAATCATATAATAATAAAGTTTCAAATAACAAAATATTTTAGTTACAAATTCTCCGATAGCGTTGACACTATACCCGTTCCCAGAACGAATCTGGTCAATGTGTGGAAAGTACAAACATTTTAAAGTTTAACGTACAAAGTTAAAGAGAGATAATACCTTCATCGCTTATCGATTCCGATAATAATAATAATAATAATAATAATAATAATAATAATAATAATAATAATAATAATAATAATAATAATAAGCAAATATTTCCACTTTTTTTTCTGACCACCGACCTACGTCCCTGAAATGTGCATAACATTAAGCAACCAATCAAACTCAGACACAATCAATACAATTCCTTTCTACTTAACATTATTAAATCTATGATGGCTGGGTGAAGAGATATTTAAAACAGGACAAATGAAAGCACATAATCTAAAAGCAATCACGACGAAGTGTATTTTTTTTATCCATCTTGAGTGACCCACACTCTATATGCACATCACACTAACACAACACCTCCACTTCTAAGTGTATTGTACGGTAAAATGAGCTATTTTAGTGTTACGTGTCGCAAGTCCTGCCTACAGAGTGATAAGGTCTGCGCCAAAAGACACTTTAATTGCCAATTAAATGCAGTAATTGCTCGGTACTCTGTTCTGAACCAACAGACCACCTGCCTGATGTAGAAAACCCAGGTGAGGAACGTAAGTTATCACCCATCATATGGGTGAGAACACAGTCCCCATTGGAAATGTATGGGGACTCGGTAAACCACTACCTATTATTTATTATCCATAGTATGCACAGTCCCCATAGGAAATGTATGGGGACTCGGCAAACCACAACCCTTTGTTTATTATCCAGCGTATACAAAGTCCCCATTGGAAATGTATGGGGACTCAGTAAACCACAACCCATTGTTTACTATCCAGCATATACAAAGTTCCCATTGGAAATGTATGGGGACTCAGTAAACCACAACCCATTGTTTACTATCCATCATATGCAAAGTCCCCATTGGGAATGGACTTACTTTGGGCTTGACCGAATCTATGAGATCAATTCAGTTAGAAATCTCACCCCTACACATTTACTGAGGTGGGACTTCTTTTACTTCCCACGCCATATAGACATGGTATGAGAAGGATTGGCCTTTGATATAGCAGTAAGTCTACCACTGCTGCGGTTGAAGGAGAAGGTGGCTGCAGTGAGACTCAAACACATTGTTTATTATCCATCATATGCACAGTCCCCATTGGAAATGTATGGGGACTCAGTAAACCACTACCCATTGTTTATTATCCATCATATGCAAAGTCCCCATTGGAAATGTATGGGGACATATTGGACGTTAAACTATCCAAAGAAACAGACAAACAGTAACCTAATACCCATCGCTCATTATCCATCGTATCGTACCACCATTATTTAACTTATAGGTAGTTATAGTTTATGGATTGCCGCTTCACGATACCTGTGCTCTTTGGGAGGTTCAGTTAATCACCAATGGGAAGTTATACAAGTTACAATCCACTAAAACCGACCCGCAAGAAGTAAAACCACCCCCGTTATTACTCACCTGACTAGTAAAAAACTGCATCTCTTGGCCCTCTCCACAGATTTACTCAGCTCTAAAAAAAACTCTAAACCTACCTGATATCACACCACAGAATCTAATCAACTTCGAAATTGAGATGAATAACTATTTTTTCAGACTTTAAATGGTGTGTAAACCAGCACAGCCCAGCACAGAGGGGGAAACTACGATCTGATTTGTGTTCTCAGTTTGACAAAGGGGCGTAGGAAGGGGTAGGAGTGATTGTTGTAAAGGGGATAGGTTTACTACCAGCCCACTGTGACTGTATTCAATGATCCTTTTGTGACTGGGCCTCTGGGGTGTGACAGAGTAATGGTGTGGAGGTGTGGGGGAGGGGGAGGGGGTTGATCAAGATGCAGGAAAGAGGGGGAGTAGACTTGCTCAAATCTTCTATTTGTATTTTCTAAAGTATTTTTACTATATACCCATGCTGTATTTACTGTAAATACGTACCGTTTTGACATATTACGTAAAAATACTGTACGGACCACTGGTCCGTACAGGAAAATACGGACCACCTTGCCATACACGTTTATCAGATATTGGTCGTTAAGCCAAACGGAATTTTTTTTTTTTTTAATTTAGGGTATATATAATAAATATAACGTCCAACCATGCTTGTACAAGTCACAGAACTCGATGACAATTTACGGTTTGTAAAATACCAGGGGTAGGTTAAAGTGGAATTCACACAATAGGAATTATGTACTTCACAGGATTCAAAATCTCATGAGATTCTGTTCCTTTTTAAAGGGTAAATGCCACCAACAATTGCAGGGGAAAAGATAAATCTCAGGGGAATGGAATTCCGATAATTTAGAGAAGAGATTGTGTTTTCGTACAGAACCTCAGCAGGATTTGTCTCAGACAAACACCCTGTGAGGTACACGAATCTCAGCGGGATTTGTCTCAGACAAACACCCTGTGAGGTACATGAATCTCAGCAGGATTTGTCTCAGTCAAACACCCTGTGAGTGAATGAATCCCACTGTGTGAATCCCACTCTAGATACAGGACTGAGGCCCGTCTAACGGCGACGCTGAGAAATGCCCTGAGGGGAGATCTTAGCGTCGCCGCGGGGTGGCGGTTGTGATAAGAAGGGGGCAAAGTGGATCTCATAGTAGGCCGTTGTGGTTTTGACCGGCCTCGGGCGGTACTTGACGGAGGCGGACTAGGAGTGCTGTGGTCAGTGAAGCCATTCCCACGGATTTAACCGCAAACACTTCTAACGTTTCTAGAATCTTAAAGGGATATCGGACAATTTGGCTTGAAAATTAAAACCCATGTCAATTTCCTGAAACTTTGATATGATGATCTCCTAGTGGTATGGAACACATATCCAATTTGAAAATTGGCGGGCACCCTGCTAGTTTTTGATTTATAGCTCAATATTATAGTAATTTATTAGATTTTGAAAAGCATAGGCCACCATCCTTGTTTTTGAAAGAATTGAAGAAAACCGTATTTTTTAGTACATTTCTTATGTAAATCGAGCAAAAGTAAATTGGCATATTTTACCTATTAAGATTTTATAAACTGGACAAAACCTTAAATTTACACATGTAGAATTAGAATAAATCCCCAAAATTGACCAATAATTGACATTATTTAAAAATCACCAGGTGGCGAACTTCTCGCATGAATTTACGTAACCCCTCGGCCAATGTCTGCCACCCAATCAAAGGCCGTTTTCCAACGTTTTATTGTCAGCGACTGGAATTATCAACATTTTGATCAATCTTTGGCGAGCGATTTAGGAATATCAGCCAAAACTCGTCAGCGACAAAAGAACATCTCAAGGAGGGGGTTTCACTAATCGTTGGCTGACCCTTGCCTAGCTGTCCTACATCTACCTACTAGGTTTGATTCCGTTAGGATGCCTCGCCTGAGACAAATTACCGTTCCTTTGTCACCAACAAAGCTACATCAATGCTAAAAAATCGGTAGATGTATATCGGGCTTAAGGGAAGAAACCCTGCATAAGTGGACATTTTGCTCATGACGGAGAGTGTCCTCTTAAGCGGGGTCCTACTGTAGAGATACCTATCATTCTTATCTCACTACCTTATCAGGTAAACGTGGCATGAGTCAGGTACCCAGAGAGAAGCTAATGCGGAGAGGGACAAAAAAAAACTGGATCTCGAAACAGGTCTTGACACTGACGCCATGACGATATGTTCCGCATACTAAAGCGTCACAAAACTAGGAGCTGGAGTGTGAGCACTGGGTGGAGGATTTAGACGACGACTGTGGGGCAGTAAGAGGGTGGTTGTGGCCCCTAAGATTCGAGGTCAACTCTCGACTGTATAGCCCTACCAAGGCGCTAGAAAATATCATGTAAGGAGATCAGGGTGAAGGTCGGGGTTTGCTGCGAATGCAGTTATTGGCTACTCGGTCTACTCTATTCCTTATATGGACTTAAGGTTGTGGGACAACCCCATGGTGGAGGGAGGATCAAATCACGGTGGGATTAGGCACAGCGGGCGCGAACATTATTTATACTACACCCCAAGCAGCGGGCAGTATTTCATACATGTTCGGCCATAGGTGTATAGTAATATTTCACATAAACCAAGTTGAAGTGAAAGTCTACACATTGCCGATGTTTCAACGTGTTCCGTATAATAACATACTTAACAGGGTGCAGGGAAGAATGTACACTCTAGAGGGAGCAACGTACGTAATATACGGAAACAGGGTTACTGTGGCTGTACGTGATAAATACGCGGTAAAATTGAGCTACATGAATCCCACTGTGTGAATCCTACTCTAGATACAGGACTGAGGTTTGCTGCGAATGCAGTCATTGGCTACTCGGTCTACTCTATTCCTTATATGGACTTAAGGTTGTGGGACAACCCCATGGTGGAGGGAGGATCAAATCACGGTGGGATTAGCAGTGGTAGAGATTTGGAGATCATCCCTGTGCAGTGATACGGGCCCGGGCAGGTAGGTGGAGGTGGAGATATCAGTGTGTGTGTGTGTTGGCGGGGGTCGTACGCCTGTGAGGGATCCAGACAGTTGTTTACAGATCAAAGCGGTCTTATTGATCATGGTTGTGATTTATAGAGACGTGTCTCGACTGTAGCGGGATCTGCATGGAATACAAAGACACGACGCTATGGAACTTCCACGCTACGTAATGTACGCTATGTAGCTCTCACGCTACGTAATGTACGCTATGTAGCTCTCACGCTACGTAATGTACGCTATGTAGCCCCCACGCTACGTAATGTACGCTATGTAGCCCCCACGTTATGGAGAGTACGCTATGTAGCTCTCACGCTACGGATAGTACGCCATGTAAGCTGCCACGTTACGGATATTATTATATACCTATGGCTGTATCAACTACTTATACTGCCCGCTCCTACCCATGGCGTATTTATGTCCGTACAGCACACTGTGCCGTACGGGGTATGTGACCACGTGACTAGGTAACATTTCGCCATTTTTAGGTATATAATAATACGAAAACAGGCTGACTGTCTTCGTACGTCAAAATACTTGGTAAAATTATTGATCACATACATCCCTCTGCCTACGGCATCGGGATGTATGTGACCAATAATTTCACCGCGTATTTATGACGTACGAAGATAGTAAGCCAGTTTCCGTATAGTACACTATGAAGCTGTCACGCTACGGAGAGTTTGCTATGTAAGCTGCCACGTTACGGAGAGTACGTTATGTAAGCTGTCACGTTACGGATAGTACGCTATGTAAGCTGTCACGTTACGGATAGTACGCTATGTAAGCTGTCACGTTACGGAGAGTACGCTATGTAAGCTGTCACGTTACGGAGAGTATGTTATGTAGCTGTCACGCTACAGATATTATGTTATGTAGCCTCCACGCTATAGATGGTACGCTATGTAGCCCCCACGTTACCGAGAGTACGCTATGTAGCTCCATGCTACGGATAGTATGGTATATACCCCCCACGCTACGGATAGTACGCTATGTAAGCACCACGCTAACGATAGTACACTATGCAGCTGTCAAGCTATGGAAAGAATGCTATGTAGCCCCCCACACTCCGGATAGTATCCTATGAAGCTGCCATGCTACGGATAATACACTATGTAGCGTTGAGTATGGGTGGATTTGGATGTAGCGTGGGGTGTCGGGTCTTAATGGATGTAGCGTGAGGTGTCGAGTCTTAATGGATGTAGTGTGGGGTGTCGGGTCTTAATGGATGTAGCGTGGGGTGTCGGGTCTTAACGGAGGTAGCGTGAGGTGTCGAGTCTTAATGGATGTAGTGTGGGGTGTCGGGTCTTAATGGATGTAGCGTGGGGTGTCGGGTCTTAACAGATGTAGCGTGGGGTGTCTGGTCTTAACAGATGTAGCATGGGGTGTCAGGTCTTAACGGATATAGCGTGAGGTGTCGAGTCTTAATGGATGTAGCGTGGCGGTGTCAGGTCTTTATGGATGTAGCATGGGGTGTCAGGTCTTTATGGATGTAGCGTGGGGTGTCGGGTCTTTATGGATGTAGTGTGGGGTGTCGAGTCTTAATGGATGTAGCGTGGCGGTGTCAGGTCTTAACGAATGTAGCGTGGGGTGTCGGGTCTTTATGGATGTAGCGTGGGGTGTCAGGTCTTAACGAATGTAGCGTGGGGTGTCGGGTCCTAACGGATGTAGCGTGGGGTGTCAGGTCGTAATGGATGTGGTGTTGGGTTTCAGGTGTTCATGGGTGGATTTGGTCGATGCTTCAGTAGGAACCCTCCCTTCTACTCACCACTGACACGCTTACAACATGGCGACCATAATGTCGCCAGGGGAGCCGACTACCAGGCAGACTGTGAAAAGCCCGGTTCACAAGTCACTGGGTCATGACTGCCACACTCCACAGCCCTTCAGAAACCACGCAGCTATCACCTCTATGAGTGTCAATCAAACAATACATCACAAGATAGATGATGTTTTATTGTGAACTGGGAACGAGAATCTCATGAATAAGTTCTAACGTGTACTATTGGAGTTATCCTGATATACTGGTAGTAAATGATAATAGGTTTTCTGTTTTAGTTTTCCGCAGAATATATGACATGAGGGTGGTGGTATTTTTTTTATTGTGAATCGGGAACTTCAATTCCATGAATATGGTATTAAGTGTATTATTCGAGTTATTATGATATATTGATAGTAAATCATATTGGTTTTTCTGGTTTTTTAAAATTTTCAATCCCATCTCGTTTGAATCGCTACATAATTCACGCGGCTTCGCCTTGTGAATTACTACGCGATTCAAACTCGATGGGATACAAGCTCTGACCCTAAACTTTCATGGGTTTCCTCTATATTATGATATTAGTTTGTGATATTGTTTTTTTTTGGTGTTTTTTTTGCAATTTAACCATATATATATAACAATATGGATACTGGGATCATGATGAATAGGTTTTAAAGAAGAAATCAACAAGTTTTGGTCAAATTCGTCGTAAACCAAATTCGTCGTTCTCCATGAGTTTGATGTGGGGTAGTATGAACGAGGCGAGTTTGATGCGGAGTGATATGAACGAGGCAACAGCGGAGTGAATATCACGTAGCATTCAAACGAGTTGGAGAACAACGAGTTTTATCAACACGAGAGGCTTTCTGTATTTATCTCACCCCTGTACACACTAAAAGAATGGATGACACACAATATATAGACCATGATGAACGAAATGTAATACTCACAGGGGCATGGAGAACGAGTTCCCGATGTTAAGTCTATTGAACAAAAACACCAGGGGTGAGATAATAGCATATGTTATTGATTTGAGTATTATCCATTATACACTGATAGTTACTGATAATGGTGTGTTTTTGTTTTGCAGTTTCCATGGCAACAACTGCTAGTTACATCCCCGGGGTGTCGCTGGCCGACAAGCTCCGCCTAGCGGCCAGTAAAGGTCAAATTGACAAGGTCAAGGAGCTCCTGGCGGCGGGCGCCAACTTCTCTCCGGACAGGGTAAGTTCCCGATATCCACCATCTGCGGCTCTGTTTTTATTCTTTATCCTACCCCTAATATAAAATCCCATAGGCTTAACATCGAGTTTCCGTATGCCACGCTGACTGGCATACGCAGATTTATATGCCACTAGTGGCATACAGAATTATTATCACGTAATATTCCAAAATCGAGGAGACGGGGTAGGATAAAATCAAAACCTGATTCGTTTTAATCTTGGCCACCGCATTCCACTCCTGAAGTTTTGGCTCCGGACTTCACTCGGCTTCGCCTCATGAAGTCACTTTGCCAAACTCCAGTCGTGGAATACGGTGGCCAAGATTAAACCTTATCCAGTTTTACGATAGTACTAGCGATGCCTTCATCGATTCATATTCGGCTAACGATTCCTAACTGCCATAGTGCCCCCTAGCGGGTGAACGGGAAACCATCATTATCTAGTGGTAATCATTTCGTATGACACAGGTGTTTGAGCTGGTTATTAGCAATCAGAACTATTTGGATTGACACCAGCGAAAGATGAGATCTCATTGCTTTCTCATGAGACTAGCAGATAAAAAATAACTACATTACTTATTTTTGATTTCGGCATGGCTCAAAATAAATCATAAGAGAAAAGGTACTTCTGCCAATAGATCTACAAAAAAGAAGAACAGGTTCTAGTTTTTCCCTCCACGAGATTCTCAATCTTGTGGCCCCTCAGTCTCCAAGCCTAAGTTGGGTACACTCTTTCCTTATGTGCGGGAGACACTCCAAGCGGATTTTACCGGAATCGTAGTTTTTTAGATATGGTAGGTAAATATATAGAGACATAGTTAGTGTGACTGAATGGAATCTGTTCAGAGTTTTTTTTGTCAGAAATACTAAACGAGTTCGAAGAACGAGGTGAGTATTCTATGTGTCTTCTATGGACACTTTGTATTAGGTGGATATATCTGTATGCTCCGGGTATGGTGATACACACTCCCTATGTGTTTTCTATGGACACTTTGTATTAGGTGGATATATCTGTATGCTCCGGGTATGGTGATACACACTCCCTATGTGTTTTCTATGGACACTTTGTATTAGGTGGATACATCTGTATACTCCGGGTATGGTGATACACACTCCCTATGTGTTTTCTATGGACACTTTGTATTTGGTGGATATATCTGTATGCTCCGGGTATGGTGATGCACACTCCCTATGTGTTTTCTATAGACACTTTGTATTAGGTGGATACATCTGTATACTCCGGGTATGGTGATACACACTCCCTATGTGTTTTCTATGGACACTTTGTATCAGGTGGATATATCTGTATGCTCTGGGTATGGTGATACACACTCCCCATGTGTTTTCTATGGACACTTTGTATCAGTTGGATAATACACGTAAATGATAATGAATCCTCCTTTTCTTCTGTGATGTTTCTTATATATACAAAGACAGACACATATATGACATATCCCGGTCATTGGGTATTTTACTTTATGACTTTTTACATAATCATTATACAATGATTTATCACATTTTTCCTTATTTTATTTGAGATTTATTGTCTAGGACTGACACATCAGCGTGGATGTAGTCCACACTCTCCTTGTTCTCCACTATAATGTATGAGCTCCAGGGAATCGTTTGATGTGCAAACACTCCCATGTGGGCCACCATAGAATATCCTAAAAAACATCGTTAGAATTCTACTGTCCTTGTTAAATATTGTCGTTTCTCCAAAAACAGTCGCGGGCTTTTTTTTACTGTATAAGGTAGAGAGTAAACTCGTCTCAACTAGACCGGCGGGATAGGGACTGAGGGGCGACTGGGTGTTGGGAAATAAAAAAAAGTAGTTGTATGACTCTTTTATAGACTATCTGTTCTGAGAAGCTGTATACCATTGTGGTGGTTTTTTATTCATTGGTAGTGTTCCACAGCGACTTTATATCTGAGGGAGTTTGTTTCTATAGAGGAAACCTATTCAAGTTTATGGTCAGAGCTCGTATCCCATCGAGTTTGAATTGCGTAGTAATTCACAAGGCGAAGCTGCGTGAATTATGTAGCGATTCTAACAAGATTGGATCGAACACAGACCCTAAACTTGACTAGGTTCCTCAATTTATCTCACCCTTCACATTGACGTATGGGCTAACCTTTGTGACATAATCCCTCATTGAGTATTTTTTCTAAATACTCAATGGGCGTTGGATACGAGTCCCCAATGTTAAGTCTATGGGGAAAAAATACCAGAGGTGAGATAAAGTATGATTCCTCCGTATTTATGGGGATTGTGTAAACCTATGTGAGGACTACAAACTGCTATCTTTTGTGGAGGGGGTTTGTGTAAACCTATGTGAGAAGTACAGACTGTTCTATTTTGTGGAGGAGGTTTGTGTAAACCGATGTGAGAAGTACAGACTGTTCTATTTTGTGGAGGAGGTTTGTGTAAACCGATGTGAGAAGTACAGACTGTTCTATTTTGTGGAGGAGGTTTGTGTAAACCGATGTGAGAGGTACAAACTGCTCTCTTTTTATAGGAGGGACGCACAGCTCTCCACTACGCGGCGCTGAATGGCTACGCCAACGTGGTCAGCCTCCTGGCGGCAGAAGGGTGCGAAATAGACTTTCAGGACACGGTAAGTTCCCCGCCATCTTACATTATTACACTGTGTACATCTCACCCAGAGTCAATGGACCATGACAATACCCCAGTCTATCCCCATCTCAACCAGAGTCAATGGACCATAACACCAGCCCAGTCTATCTCCATCTCACTGGGAGTCATTGGACCGTGATAACACCCCAGTCTATCCCCATCTTACCCAGAGTCAATGGACCATGACAGCCCAGTCTATCCTCATCTTACCCAGAGTCAATGGACCGTGATAACACCCTAGTCTATCCCCATCTTACCCAGAGTCAATGGACCATGACGGCCCAGTCTATCCTCATCTTACCCAGAGTCAATGAACCATGTCAAAAGGCCAGTCTATCCCCATCTCACCCAGATTGATTGGACCATGACGACGGCCCAGTCTATCCCCATCTCACCTAGTGTCAATGAACCATGACAACGGCCCAGTCTATCCCCATCTCACCCGCAGTCAATGGACCATGACGGCGCAGTCTATCCCCATCTCACCGAGAGTCAATGAACCATGACGACGGCCAAGTCTACGCCCATCTCGCCCAGAGTGATTGGACCATGACGAAAGCCCAGTCTATCCCCATCTCACTCGGAGTCATTGGACCATGACAACGGCCCAGTCTATCCCCATCTCACCCACAGTCAATGGACCATAACGATGCCCTAGTCTATCTCCATAATACACAGAGTCAATGGACTGTGACGACGAAGCTGTCTATCCCCATCTCACTCAGAGTCATTGGACCATTAAGAAAGTCTATCCCCATCTTACCCGGAGTCATTGGACCATGACAACGGCCCAGTCTATCCCCATCTCACATATAGAGTCATTGGACCATGAAGAAAGTCTATCCCCATCTCACCCGGAGTCATTGGACCATGAAGAAAGTCTATCTCCATCTCGCCTTCACAATTTATCCTCATTCACGTCAACTAATCTCTTCAGGGTGGGGAATCAGGCGCGCGGATCAGACTGAAAGAGGCTGATCTCTGAGCGCGATAACTCCCCTCTCACCCCCCCCCCCCCCCCCGTCATCGGATAAATGACCCTCCCGCCCCTCCCCCTCCATCACCCCCCCCCCCCCCCTCACTCACCCCGCACATTCAATCTCAGAGGGCGGGCTTCACAAACGTGCCGACCTTAATCGGGTCGGTTTCTGAATGGCGGGGCGACAGGAAAGTGAATCATTGTGTAAGGTGTGCGTGGCGAGGTGGTGGTGAGGGCTGAGGGGAGGCTGAGTATGGGGTTAAGGTGTATGTGGTGAGGTGGCGGTGAGGGCTGAGGGGGGCTGAGTATGGGGTTACGGTGTACGTGGTGAGGTGGTGGTGAGGGCTGAGGGGGGCTGAGTATGGGGTTAAGGTGTACGTGGTGAGGTGGTGGTGAGGGCTGAGGGGAGGCTGAGTATGGGGTTAAGGTGTATGTGGTGAGGTGGCGGTGAGGGCTGAGGGGGGCTGAGTATGGGGTTACGGTGTACGTGGTGAGGTGGCGGTGAGGGCTGAGGGGTGCTGAGTATGGGGTTACGGTGTATGTGGTGAGGTGGTGGTGAGGGCTGAGGGGGGCTGAGTATGGGGTTACGGTGTGCGTGGTGAGGTGGTGGTGAGGGCTGAGGGGGGCTGAGTATGGGGTTAAGGTGTACGTGGTGAGGTGGTGGTGAGGGCTGAGGGGTGCTGAGTATGGGGTTAAGGTGTGCGTGGTGAGGTGGCGGTGAGGGCTGAGGGGTGCTGAGTATGGGGTTACGGTGTATGTGGTGAGGTGGTGGTGAGGGCTGAGGGGGGCTGAGTATGGGGTTAAGGTGTATGTGGTGAGGTGGCGGTGAGGGCTGAGGGGGGCTGAGTAATACACTAATCACCCTGTCCGGGTGTTATGTCAGAGAAGGTCATACCCGCCGGCAGGGAGATCAGGGTGCTTAAAGCTCACCTCAAGGGGATGGGGGACTGAATACCTGGAATACTGGATTGAAATTAGAAAATGTCGATTTGATTAAGACCCTAAATGTACCAGTAACCTCCTTCAAGATGGGGCTAAACAAATCTTCTTATGGCTAAAAAAAAATCTTCTTAAAGCTCACCTCAAGGAGATGGGAGACTGATGGGAGACTGAATACCTGGAATACTGGATGATTGAAATAAGAAAATGTCTATTTAATTAAGGGGGTTGGGAGTTAGCTCAGTGGTTAAGGCACTGGACTTGTAATCCCCCCGGTTGTAGGACTTTGTGGGTTGGGGTCCAACTGCAACCACTCTTCTCCTTCATCCCCAGCAGTGGTAGACTTACCGCTATATCAAAGGCCAGTCCTTCTCATACCATGTCTATATGGTGTGGTGTGCAGCCACCTTTCTCCTTCATCCCCAGCAGTGGTAGACTTACCGCTATATCAAAGGCCAGTCCTTCTCATACCATGTCTATGTGGTGTGGTGTACAGCCACCTTTCTCCTTCATCCCCAGCAGTGGTAGATTTACTGCTATATCAAAGGCCAGTCCTTCTTATACCATGTCTATGCGGTGTACAGCCACCTTTCTCCTTCATCCCCAGCAGTGGTAGATTTACTGCTATATCAAAGGCCAATCCTTCTCATACCATGTCTATTTGGTGTGGGAAGTAAAAGGACTCTCACCTCGGTAAATGTGTAGGGGTGAGATTTCTACCTGAATTCATTACATAGATTCCATCACCACCCTTGTGGTGTAAAAGAACATTGAGAAAGTCTGGTAAGGACCTATAATAGTTGACTGGATGTTAAATCAAACCAAACAAACAAAACACACGATTTAATTAGGATCCTAAATATACCAAACTGCTCTGTAAATCAATCGAGGTTGACGTCAGAATACACTCGCTATCGCTCGTATATTACTACGCATCAACCTCTCATGGTTTACAAAACCATCGATTATTGTCTGTATTACAAGCAGGTATATAGAATAAAAATATCAACTGCTATAAATAGATCCTGTAGCATGCCTCATGCAACTACCAGATATATCACAGGCTTTTTTCCCTATAATAGTCTAATAATTGGATAAATATATATACAGAGGAAGTCCCCATGATAGAATGTTCAAATCTGGATGAAAACAGCAGGAAAAACAGCGTGCGAACACGTTCTCGTACCAGAGTGACAAAGGATAATAAATAGAAATTGAGATAAGTATGATGTCTGTGCAGAGTAACATTTGGCGTATTTTGGTGATGCATGTTTCTCGATAATCAACTTGTCTCTCCTAAAGTAAATATCACTAGTATTTGAATGTTTGTATCTACTTTCCTGTGATATCAGTTATGTAAATTATAAGATATTATTTCCAACATAATTTCATATACGCACACACACCTCTTTTCCTAGTGGTTTATATAAAAGGCCAGTCCTTCTCATATGTTGAGGCCGTATACCACAGTTTTGAATCCGTAAACAATGGTTAGGTATCTCACAGGTTTTAAACAGTGGGTAGTGGTTTACTGGGTCCCCATACATTATTAATGGGGACTTTGTATACCATGGATAATAAAAGATGGGTCATGGTTTATTGAGTCCCCATACTTTCTTAATGGGGACTTTGTATACCATGGGTAATAATTAGTAGAAACCAAACGAGAGGTAGCCTTGTCAATGTTTATGCCACGATGGGCAGGTCGTGTATTACTACATGAGGCGTTAGCCGAGTGTAGTGAGCTTACTGAGTCCCCATACATTCATAATGGGGACTTAAAATGTGGTATTCGTCGAGTCAGCCTGGAAGTAGGTGGCGCTTCGAACCCCCTCCGCGGCCATCTTGGCAAGGAACTTATCCAGTGCTAAGCCTATGGAGATTTCAAACGTTCATTTCGGATACTATTTTATATGTGAGGATGATGTTAGTAGCCCACAAGTCAATCTTTTGACAAAACCAAACCACACTGGTAGTTTCAGATTAAATGATTATGTGATGGCCTCAGTTTAGCCTCCGAACGCGATGTCAACAAATCGTCGAAACACCGATTTTCTTCGAGTTGGAATGTTTGAATCATGCCTGGGTGGTGTAAATAGTTAAATCTCAACTATTACATGTAACGATTGTACATGAAGAAGTCAATTAGTTTAGTTCTTCACTATTTTAGACTCTGACAGCGCTTTGTGGTCACCAGCAATATGGCGGACCTTGTTCGTTGTCAGGGAAATTTGCATATATTGGAGGGTATTTTAAACCGGAAGTCACCAGATGACTCGGAGAATATAATAAGACGTGTTCACAGTCACCACACTCAGCGTACTCAGCCCCTACCTGTTGTGTGACGCTGCCTGGTGGTGGGAGACTGGGAGCTGTATCTGTACATGATTTTTGCTGAGATTTATAAGGGTGGGTCCTCTTGGAGTGCCATGTGGTGTTGATTAATGTAAACACCACGCTCTGTCACCCGGTCCCCGGGGCTCCCAGGACAAGGTACTGTGTCCTGTAACGAGGTCACCCCGTCACCACCACACGCGACACAGCCAGGTCTCACCGCCACAGACGGCGCGAAATATCACTCACAAAAAGACGAGGCGATATATTTATCCTACCCCTAATAAAAAACCACCATAGACTTAACATAGGGAAATTTTATGTGGCAGGCCGTGACATAAAGTGTTTTTTATGCCACTAGAGTAATAACAATATTGACCAATCAGAGAGCAGGATGTCAGCTACTATGAAAAAAAGTTCTGTTATTGACTCAATATTTATCTTTTAGTAATACAAAAGCATAGACGAGGTAGGATAAATACGAAACCGAACTCGAGTCAATGTCTACTTTCCTGTGATATCAGTTATGTAAATTATAAGATATTATTTCCAACATAATTTCATATACGCACACACACCTCTCTTCCTAGTGGTTTATATAAAAGGCCAGACTTTCTCATACCTTGAGGCCGTATACCACAGTTTTGAATCCGTATACCATAGTTATGGTATCTGACAGTGGGTAGTGGTTTACTGAGTCCTTACTTAGTAGAAACCGAACGAGAGTTAGACTTGACAGTGTTTATGCCACTCTGGTCAGGTCTGTCGGTTTCTACTAAGTATTTTTTTTATTGAATAACGTTAAAAGACAGAAAGTACTCGCCACTCAGTTGGCGCTCTTCCGTATAATAGTCGCAACTATTTACAAACGTGGACACATACAACTCAGGCATGCAACGACACAATATAATAAATCCATATGTTCAATAGACAACAGTCTTCATAATCATACATGTACTAGATCTAATAATCCAATAGCACAACAGGTACAACGGTTGATCTATTAATCAAGCAGACTGTCTAAGTTGACCGATAATAACTCTCGTTTGAGCCTAGATTTCAAGTTATCCATTTTATCTTCATTTTGACAAGCGACACTGAGTTCACTCCCTATTTTGTTTCCAATATATAGTGGGGATCTTCTAAACCTTTTTTTTCTTGGTCCTTCTTTTTCAATTTTACCTTATAATGACTTCTTGTATTTCCTACTTATGTTGTTAGCACTTTATCCGGTTGTTTTGACCACCACTTGATCAAACTGTTTGTATATGTCATGCTTTGCTTATTGTTATATACCTTTGGCCGCATGTCTATGAAATACTACCCGCTGCTAGGGGTGCAGTATCAATAAGGGGGGTGTCCACCAACCACGACAAGGCTATGATAAGAGCCAACAAGAATGTTCCAATCGGTGCCTTGTAGCAGCCTGGTCGTGAGAAGAGGGGCTCTGTGACAGCGGTGTCTGGGCGTATCGGGAAGTGCACGCTCTACCAAAATTTCCTATCGTAGCCCTCTGCGACACGCTCCCTACACGCCATGACACTCCACGACAAGGGTCCATTCATGGGAAAAAATTGAACATGTTCGATTTTGTCGTAACCTTGTCGGAAGGCCCCCGACAGGCCCCCGACAAGCTGGCTATGACAATGGCTTTCCGACAAGGTCCACCACAGGCCTACGATTGGAGTCCTTATCGTAGCCTTGTTGTGGTTGGTGGACCCCAGTTCCCGACAAGAGTCTACGACAAGGCCACGACAGGCTGCAACTGGGAAGCTTGTCAGGAGCCTTCTGACAAGGTTACGCCAAAATCGAACATGTTCGATTCTTCCTACGACTGGACCTTTGTCATTGAGTGTCATGGCATGTCAGGAGCGTGTCACAGAGGTCTACGATAGTAAATTTTGGTGGAGCGTGCACTTCCCGACACGCCCCGACAACGCTGTCGTAAAGCCCCCCTTCTTACGACAAGGCTTCGACAAGCGCCGATTGGAACTTTCTTGTTGGCTCTTATCATAGCCTTGTCGTGGTTGGTGGACACTCCCCTTATTGATACTGCACCCCTAGCAGCGGGTAGTATTTCATAGACATTCGGCCAAAGGTATATAATAATGAGTGAAGCGTAACAAACATAATGATATCGCTTTGTCTTTTTGTGAGTGATATTTTGCGTGGACGCCGCCCTTTAAACAGGAGTGGCGCGTGGGTCTAGGCTCAGTACCAGTTTGGTTAACTTGATGAATGACACCTGGCAAGACAAAGGGGCAATTACTGCGAGTTCTCAGCGCAAACCTCGAATCTGTGTCACCGCGAATAGACATAGTATAAATCAGAACTGTAAGGTACTAATTACATGGGCGGTGAGGTACGGGCACAAAAAGGTGAGAGGAAGCATTTGCCTGTCTTCGTTAAGAAAGAGATGAGGTGAGTGAGGGAAGGGGAGAAGTTGTGTAAGTTTGAGATTTAATGCTATATCAAAGGCCAGTCCTTCTCATACCATGTCTAAGTGGTGTGGTGTACAGCCACCTTTCTCTTTCATCCTCAGCAGTGGTAGATTTACTGCTATATCAAAGGCCAATCCTTCTCATACCATGTCTATGTGGTGTGGTGTACAGCCACCTTTCTCCTTCATCCCCAGCAGTGGTAGACTTCCTGCTATATCAAAGACCAGTCCTTCTCATACCATGTCTATGTGGTGTGGTGTACAGCCACCTTTCTCCTTCACCCCCAGCAGTGGTAGATGTGGTCCGCACCCGGCGACAGTAGTGTATTTTTATATATTGCTATTTTTGTTGAAACCGAAAGTATGGCAATGCTATATCCACTATTAATCCTTGTATGAGGTATGTAACTAAATTGTCCCGTATCCTGTTTTTCAGCTGGGCTACACTGCGCTGCACCGCGCTGCCGCACAGGGACACTTAGAGGTGGTGCGCGCTCTGCTGGCAGAGGGTTGTCTCGTCGACCGTCAGGATGAGGTGGTAAGGCTCCCGGCACTCCGCTCACCCCGCTACTACTCAGCTACTCACCCCGCTGCTCATCTACTCACACCTGCTCACATTGCCCGGTGATGAGCCGCTCCGTCCCAGCCCGGGAGGGGGCTCCCCAGGGTGCGCAACCCTCATCACGCAGATTTTTAAAAATTATTATTATTAGGAAATTTTTACTTTTTTATTATAGGGGTGGGCTCCCTAGGATGGGCACTGCTTATTATGCAGATTTCTTTTTTATTATTAGGAATTTTTTACTTTATTTTTCAGGGGGTGGGCCCCCTAGGGTGGGCACTGCTTATTAGGTAGATTTTATTTCTTTTTATTTAGGAAATTTTTACTTTATTATCACGGGAGTGGGCTCCCTAGGATGGGCACTGCTTATTATGCAGATTTTTTTTTTTTTATTAGGAAATTTTTACTTTATTATCACAGGAGTGGGCTCCCTAGGATGGGCACTGCTTATTATGCAGTTTTTTTTTTTATTAGAAAATTTTTACTTTATATTTCAGGGGGTGGGCTCCCTAGGATGGGCACTGCTTATTATGCAGATTTTTTTTTTTATTAGAAAATTTTTACTTTATTATTCAGGGAGTGGGCTCCCTAGGATGGGCACTGCTTATTATGCAGATTTTATTTTATTTTATTAGGAAATTTTTACTTTATTATCACAGGAGTGGGCTCCCTACGATGGGCACTGCTTATTATGCAGATTTTTTTATTTTATTAGAAATTTTTTACTTTATTTTTCAGGAGGTGGGCTCCCTAGGATGGGCACTGCTTATTATGCAGATTTCTCTTTTATTATTAGGAAATTTTTACTTTATTATTCAGGGGGTGGGCTCCCTAGGATGGGCACTGCTTATTATGCAGATTTTTTAAAATTATTATTAGGAAATTTTTACTTTTTTATTATAGGGGTGGGCTCCCTAGGATGGGCACTGCTTATTATGCAGATTTTTTTTATTTTATTAGGAAATTTTTACTTTATTATCAGAGGAGTGGGCTCCCTAGGAAGGGCACTGCTTATTATGCAGATTTTTTTTTTTAATTTAGGAAATTTTACTTTATTATTATGGGAGTGGGCTCCCTAGGATGGGCACTGCTTATTATGCAGATTTCTTTTTTATTATTAGGAAATTTTTACTTTTTTATTATAGGGGTGGGCTCCCTAGGATGGGCACTGCTTATTATGCAGATTTTTTTTATTTTATTAGGAAATTTTTACTTTATTATCACAGGAGTGGGCTCCCTAGGGTGGGCACTGCTTAATATGCAGATTTTTTTTTTAATTAGGAAATTTTTATTCTTTTTATTCAGGGGGTGGGCTCCCTAGGGTAGGCACTGCATATTATGCAGATTTTTTTTTAATTAGGAAACTTTTACTTTATTATCACGGGAGTGGACACTGCTTATTATGCAGATTTTATTTTTATGATTAGGAAATTTTTACTTTATTAAGCAGTTCATTCCCAGAGAGGGAGTGGGCTCCCAAGGGTAGGCACTTCTCAGTATGTTAGGCTTTTTAATACTTAGGCTGGGGGGGGGGGGGGCTGCTTAGGGTGTGTACTACATATTATGCATTTTTTGTTAATTAGATAAATCTTATTTTATTAAGCAGTGCATTTCCACCCAGGGAGGGGGCTTCCCAGGGTGTCCACTACTCATTATGTAGATTTTATTTATTTCTAATTAGTAATTTTCAAATTTCATTGGGGCAGTATCTAGATGATTTTTTTTCACTATTTCTTAGATTATTGTTGGTTAAAAAATAAATTTTGTATCGAATTTTTAGAGATAAAAATTGAAAATAAGCAGAGTTTAAAAATTCCCCACGTACTATTTCTAGACTTTATTGACAACTTTGTCATTGGTAAATTATATTCTAGACGAAGTAACAGTAAAAACAAGAAGATTTTACACCATATTATTATTGGTTATGTTTTTGCATATTTTACTCATACTGAAAGTATTATCCTCTTTACTTCATAAGCAGCATACGAAACATTAAAATTGATATATTTTTTTGAAATTAAGAATACATTATAAACTTCTTAATACTGCCGATGCTTTAAAAAAAAATTGATATATTTGTGATAAATCTTTGCACCAGTCATTAGGACAGACTAAAAAATTATAAGTTTTGTTAGCTGTGAGGGTGCGCACCCTGTGTTATGAACCACACCCCTGCTAGGTGCATGGCGCTAACCATGCGGTGCGTGTGTGGGTCGTAGAGGATTAAGTCTCGGTGGAGATCTAGTCACACGTAGAGGTGCAGATCTAGTCAGTTACCTTCTCTATAGGTGGACTTACTGCTATATCAAAGGCCGGTCCTTCTCATACCATGTCTATGTGGTGTGGTGTACAGCCACCTTTCTCCTTCACCCCCAGCAGTGGTAGACTTACTGCTTTATTAAAGGCCAGTCCTTCTCATACCATGTCTATGTGGTGTGGTGTACAGCCAAATTTATCCTACATCCCCAGCAGTGGTAGACTTACTGCTATATCAGAGGCCAGTCCTTATCATACCATGTCTAAGTGGTGTGGTGTACAGCCACGTTTCTCCTTCACCCCCAGCAGTGGTAGACTTACTGCTATATCAAAGGCCAATCCTTCTCATACCATGTCTATGTGGTGTGGTGTACAGCCACGTTTCTCCTTCACCCCCAGCAGTGGTAGATTTACTGCTATATTAAAGGCCAGTCCTTCTTATCCCATGTCTATGTGGTGTGGTGTACAGCCACCTTTCTCCTTCATCTCCAGCAGTGGTAGATTTACTGCTATATTAAAGGCCAATCCTTCTCATACCATGTCTATGTGGTGTAGTGTACAGCCACCTTTCTCCTTCATCTCCAGCAGTGGTAGATTTACTGCTATATTAAAGGCCAGTCCTTCTCATACCATGTCTATGTGGTGTGGTGTACAGCCACCTTTCTCCTTCATCCCCAGCAGTGGTAGATTTACTGCTATATCAAAGACCAGTCCTTCTCATGCCATGTCTATGTGGTGTGGTGTACAGCCACCTTTCTCCTTCATCCCCAGCAGTGGTAGATTTACTGCTATATCAAAGACCAGTCCTTCTCATGCCATGTCTATGTGGTGTGGTGTACAGCCACCTTTCTCCTTCTTCCCCAGCAGTGGTAGATTTACTGCTATATCAAAGACCAGTCCTTCTCATGCCATGTCGAGGTATAAGACTCGCTCAGTGTGAATCCTGCTTTAGTGGGAAGTAGGGGAAGCCTTTCTGGTCCCGTTTGGTGAAAACCGGAGCTCTGCTTGGTTCTGGAAGCGGTTCATGCTTTATGAGGGAACTTGGATATTAATGTTGTTAGGTGGTATGTTAATTTACTGATGTACTTAGTGTTTTAGTACCTTAAACCACTAGTGAGGGGATTGATATCTCTAGTGTAGTCATAATTCAGAGCTTGAAAATAATTATTATCAATTTTCTAGTTGTTAATTTTTATCACATAGGCTATGATTAGGGTTAATTTAATGTTGTACATAATTATCAGATTTTTACTTTAAAATGTACATATTTAATTTGTTTTTTTGATTATTTCATATTTCCTCGGCTTTTTGTCACAGTGAGAGATTGTTGTTTCAGCATGGGAACGCAGCGATACATGAGGCAGCTTGGAACGGCTACAGCAAAACACTGGAGCTACTGGTCAAGCAACGAACTCATGTAAACATTACGAACAAGGTACGAGTCAGACGAAATCACTAATATATGTAACAGTCAAACATTAAACTCATGTTAACATTACGAACAAGGTGCGTATTAGACAAAATCTCTAACATAAGTAACAGTCAAACGATGAACTCATATCAGCATTACGAACAAGGTATGAGTTAGACGAAATCACTAGTATATGGAACAGTCAAACAATGAAGTCACGTCAACATTACAAACAAGGTATGAGTTAGACGAAATCACTAATATATGGAACAGTCAAACAATGAACTCATATCAGCATTATGAACAAGGTACGAGTTAGACGAAATCACTAATATATGGAACAGTCAAACAATGAAGTCACATCAACATTACAAACAAGGTATGAGTTAGACGAAATCACTAATATATGGAACAGTCAAACAATGAAGTCACATCAACATTATGAACAAGCTACGAGTTAGACGAAATCACTAATATATGGAACAGTCAAACAATGAAGTCACATTAACATTACAAACAAGGTACGAGTTAGACGAAATCACTAATATATGTAAGAGTCAAACAATGAACTCATATCAGCATTACGAACAAGGTATGAGTTAGACGAAATCACTAATATATGGAACAGTCAAGCAACGAGCTCATGTCAACATTACGAACAAGGTATGAGTTAGACGAAATCACTAATATATGGAACAGTCAAACAATGAAGTCACATTAACATTACAAACAAGGTACGAGTTAGACGAAATCACTAATATATGGAACAGTCAAACAATGAACTCATATCAGCATTACGAACAAGGTATGAGTTAGACGAAATCACTAATATATGGAACAGTCAAACGATGAACTCATATCAGCATTACGAACAAGGTATGAGTTAGACGAAATCACTAATATATGGAACAGTCAAGCAACGAGCTCATGTCAACATTACGAACAAGGTATGAGATTTCATGTTAATATTACAAACAAGGTAGGAATTACAAGTTAAACTAAATATTCGATTTAAGTAATTCTTTTGCAAGAAAAAGAGAAAAGCTACTGGACAACGACCAATCCAGTAATAAAACTCCAATGCATTGCTTTCCATGTGTAACACATATTTAATTTTAATTTGATTTCAGGCGGGATTTTCGGCGCTCCATCTAGCGGCACAAAATGGACACAACCAGAGCGCACGTGTGATGCTTTATGCCAACACCACCCCCGACCACAAAAACAACGTGAGTACAGCAACATGAGCTAAAAGTAGCGAGAATGAGGTCTCCTTTCATAGACTGTGATAGCTCAAATCTCAAACACTGAAACATTCCAGCAAAATATGAATACATGAATAGCTAAAAGTAGCGAGAATAAGTGTCTCCTTTTTCTGATTGTGATAGCTCAAACCCCAACCACTGAAATATTGGGGATTGGAGTCCAGAAAAATATAAATACATGATTAGCTAAAAGTAGTGAGAACAATTGTCTCCTTTCTCAGACTGTGATAGCTCAAATCTCAATGACAGAAATATTGTGAGTCCAGAAAAATATGAATATGTGATTAGCTAAAAGTAGTGAGAATAAGTGTCCTCTTTCTGTGATTGTGATAGCTCAAACCCCAACCACCAAAACAGAAGTCCAGAAAAATATGAATACATAATTAGCTAACATTAGTGAGAATAAATATCTCTTTTCTCTCATTGTGATAGCTCAAACCCCAACCAGCAAAGTATAAATAAGTGATCAGCTAAAAGTAGTGAAATAAATGTCTCCTTTCTGTGATTGTGATAGCTCAAACCTCTTTAGGTGTACACAATTTTCCCGTTTACTTGATGCTTAATCGGAAGGGATATTATATCACGTAGATAAATCTCCACATATTATATACACCAGTATAAGTATCACCGGTTCTAGTACTCGGTGACTGTTTTAGTTCAGGATCTGTTAAAAATATCCCTCGAACGCTCTAAGATCTTTCCCCAGTTGAAAACATAAGCCAATGCCTGGTAAGATCTGTAGGGATATTCCCAGACGAAAACCGGGACTTCATCTAAAAACCAGCTCTAGCATTCAAATGTGAGACGAAGAGCAAAAACTGACAGTAGGTCATGTCACTCAAACTCACAAGTAAAGAAATAAGTCAACACTGGACAATGCATCCAGTCTCGACATATACAACCCAATAAAAATACACTCGGTGTTTTTGATAGAGACATGGATTTGGGCACTCGATCTTCATCTGTCTGCCCTGTCACCACATCTCTTTGTGTGTCAGAGGCTGATAACTTTATAGTCGGCACTGGTGCATTCTGGGTAGATTCAGATGTAGCTGGTACTTGGCGGGTGTCTGTTTTCAGTCTGCTGATACTTCACAGTACCTGACTGCTGCATTGTGGGTAAAACGTTGCATTGTGGGTAAAGTTTTAAATTGTGGGAAAGGTGTTGCATTGTGGGTGGAGTGTTGCGTTGTGGGTAGAATGCTGCGTTGTGGGTAAACTGCTGCATTCTGGATAAACTGTTGTATTGTTGGTAAACGCTTGCATTATGGGAAAGCTGTTGCATTGTGGGTGCAATGTTGCTTTGTGGGTGCAATGTTGCATTGTAGGTAGAATGTTGCATTGTGGGTAAACTTTTGCATTGTGGGTAAACTCTTGCATTGCGAGTAGAATGTTGCATTGCGAGTAGAATGTTGCATTGTGGGTAAACTGCTGCATTGTGGATAGAATGTAGCATTGTGGGTAAACTGATGCATTGTGGGTAAACTGGTGCATTGTTGGTAGACTCTTGCATTGTGGGTAGACTGAGTAAATTCTTGTATTGTGGGTGGAATATTGCATTGTAGATAAAATTTTACATTGTTGGTTGGCTGTTGCATTGTGGGTAGAATGTAGCATTGTGGTTAAACTGTTGCATTGTGGGTAATCTGGTTGTAACTAGTGTTTATTTATTTTCAGTATGGAGACACTCCACTTCACACAGCTGCCAGGTATGGACATGCAGGAGTTACGCGGATTCTCTGTTCTGCTAAGGCCAACGTCAATGAACAGAACAAGGTTAGTCTCTCACATGCCGGCACTACCTATCATCATCTGTACAAAATGGCAGCTTGGCTCTAAATATCCTTCTTATACTCCTATATCTATGCATATATTACCCTATGTTCCCCCTGATATGGCACTACATATCTTACTTATATATTCGTGGATATATCAACCTGCATTCCACTCGTGCAGAATGGTACATATTATACTCGTATAACTATGCATATAATACCCCATATTCCTCCTGATATGGTATTACATCTCATATATATATATGCATATATTTATGCTTACATTATCATGTATTTCGCCATAACTGAATTACATATCATACTCATATATCTATGCATATATCTCCCCGTATTCCACACATACAGAACGGAGACACGGCACTACATATCGTACTCATATATCTATGCATATAATTACCCCGTTATTCCACACATACAGAAGGGTGACACCGCACTTCATATCGTACTTATATATCTGTGCATTTATCTCCCCGTATTCCACAGGAAAATAACATATCGTACTCATATATTGTACTCATATATTGTACTCATATACTTGTGCGCATATCTCCCCGTATTCCACACATACAGAACAGAGACACGGCACTACATATCGTACTCATATATCTATGCATATATCTCCCCGTATCCCACCCATACAGAACGGAGACACGGCACTACATATCGTACTCATATATCTATGCATATATCACCCTATATTCCCCCTGATATGGCACTACATATCGTACTCATATATCTATGCATATAATTACCCCCATATTACCGTATTCCACCCATACAGAACGGAGACACGGCACTACATATCGTACTCATATATCTATGCGTATATCACTCTATATTCCCCCTGATATGGCACTACATATCGTACTCATATATCTATGCATATAATTACCCCCCATATCACCCCGTATTCCACCCATACAGAACGGAGACACGGCACTACATATCATACTCATATATCTATGCGTATATTACCCCATATTCCACCCATACAGAACGGAGACACGGCACTACATATCATACTCATATATCTATGCATATATTACACTATATTACTGTATTCCACCCATACAGAACGGAGACACGGCACTACATATCATACTCATATATCTATGCGTATATCACTCTATATTCCCCCTGATATGGCACTACATATCGTACTCATATATCTATGCATATAATTACCCCCCATATCACCCCGTATTCCACCCATACAGAACGGAGCCACGGCACTACATATCATACTCATATATCTATGCGTATATTACCCCATATTCCACCCATACAGAACGGCGACACGGCACTACATATCATACTCATATATCTATGCATATATCACTCTATATTCCCCCTGATATGGCACTACATATCGTACTCATATATCTATGCATATAATTACCCCCATATTACCGTATTCCACCCATACAGAACGGAGACACGGCACTACATATCATACTCATATATCTATGCGTATATCACTCTATATTCCCCCTGATATGGCACGACATTTCGTACTCATATATCTATGCATATAATTACCCCCATATTACCGTATTCCACCCATACAGAACGGAGACACGGCACTACATATCATACTCATATATCTATGCGTATATCACTCTATATTCCCCCTGATATGGCACTACATATCATACTCATATATCTATGCGTATATCACCCTATATTCCCCCTGATATGGCACTACATATCGTACTCATATATCTATGCATATAATTACCCCCATATTACCGTATTCCACCCATACAGAACGGCGACACAGCACTACATATCATACTCATATATCAATGCATATATCACTCTATATTCCCCCTGATATGGCACTACATATCGTACTCATATATCTATGCATATAATTACCCCCATATTATCGTATTCCACCCATACAGAATGGAGACACGGCACTACATATCATACTCATATATCTATGCGTATATCACTCTATATTCTCCCTGATATGGCACTACATATCGTACTCATATATCTATGCATATAATTACCCCCATATTATCGTATTCCACCCATACAGAATGGAGACACGGCACTACATATCATACTCATATATCTATGCGTATATCACCCTATATTCCCCCTGATATAGCACTACATATCATACTGATATATCTATGCATATATTACACTATATTACCGTATTCCACCCATACAGAACGGCGACACGGCACTACATATCGTACTCATATATCTATGCATATAATTACCCCCCATATCACCCCGTATTCCACCCATACAGAACGGAGACACGGCACTACATATCATACTCATATATCTATGCATATAATTACCCCCCATATCACCCCGTATTCCACCCATACAGAACGGCGACACGGCACTACATATCATACTTATATATCTGTGCTTATATCACCCCGTATTCCACCCATACAGAACGGCGACACGGCACTACATATCGCGGCGGCGCTCAAGCGGCGGAAGATTACCAAACTGCTGTGTGAGTCGCCGATCGACGTCAACATCCGGAACAAGCAGAACGAGACGGCCGTCGACGTAGCGCGCCGGAAGGAGCACCCGGAAGTCATCCTCATCGTCACCTCCAAGCCCAAGGTCAAGGACAAGAAGGGGCGTTTCGGAAAGTCCAAGGGCAAGTCAAAGTCAGGGGCTGCGGCGGAGGGAGAGAAGAAGGAGGAGAAGCGAGGGTTCTTCTTCCGGAGAAAAAAGGCCAAAGTAAGTCAGATTTTTTTTTATGGAGATGTATAAACAGTTAGAAGAAAATGGCTGAAAATGACATGTTTGCATAAACAGTTAGAAGAAAATGGCTGAAAATGACATGTTTGCATAAACAGTTAGAAGAAAATGGCTGAAAATGACATGTTTGCATAAACAGTTAGAAGAAAATGGCTGAAAATGACATGTTTGCATAAACAGTTAGAAGAAAAGGGCTGAAAATGACATGTTTGCATAAACAGTTAGAAGAAAATGGCTGAAAATGACATGTTTGCATAAACAGTTAGAAGAAAATGGCTGAAAATGACATGTTTGCATAAACAGTTGGAAGAAAATGGCTGAAAATGACATGTTTTCCTAATAAAAACTATTTCCGTATGAAATATTTCTGACCCAAATTTTTCTGACCCAACTGGCATCCTTGAAAATAAGTTACTATAAAACTATGTATATAAACAATAAACCATGGTGTATATACCTTCCTCTTTAATTTAATTAGAATTAATACAGAGATGGCATTTTTTTCACAGGAAAATCCTTGTATTCATCTTCAGTTTATAAATTTCATTTTCTTGTACAAAACAAAGAGAATAAATTGGGCCTGATTCACACAAATAAACAATTGTTTAAACCTTCCCACACACCACAACCCCATTCCATGTCCAATAATGATGTATTTTACAAGTTTTCTCAGTCTTTCTGAGGCTGTAAATATCATGTAAAAAATATTTCCTCTATTTTTCATGCTTCCAACTGACATCCCTTATTAATTAATTGAAGTCGGTCAAGCTCGGTGGCCAAGTGGTAGAGGTGTTTGCCTCAAGCATGGGAGGTTATGGGTTCAAACCCCGGCCGGGTCATACCAAAGACTTACACAAAAAATGGTACCCACTGCCCATTCGGCTAACACCCGCCATTAGAATGAGGAGTAGGGGGTCTAGGGCCAGGTGGAAGAACGGCTATATAGCCGAACTCAGTGATTGTGTTGTAACACAATATCCCCTTAAAAATCGCTTAAAAAAATTGATTAGATTAATCTAATTACTGAATTTTTTATTTTTTTTAGGAGAAGATAGAGCGGTCTAACCCGGCTCTAACAGCGGCCTCTGAAGTGTCTTCCACCCACTACAACCCGTCACACTTCACTGCCGACAGCCTGCCCCCCGCAGCGCACCTGGCGGCAGCCTACCGCGACCAGCAGGCGCGCCACCAGGGGGCAGGTCAGGGGGCGTGCGGTGCGCAGGCGCGGGGCACGAGTACGCTGAGTGGGGCCGAGTCAGTGACGGGGGTCATGCATCAGTACACGTCAAAACAGGGCATCAAGTACTACCGTGACCTGGCCGGCAATATCAAACAGGTTTGTACAACTCAGAGATTACGATAACTAAGTATTTATACATCAAAACATGTCTAAATAAGAGCATCAAGTACTACCGCGACCTGGCTGGCAATATCAAACAGGTTTGTAGTATGCGATTAACGATAACTAAGTATTTATACATCAAAACATGTCTAAATAAGGGCATCAAGTACTACTGTGACCTGGCCGGCAATATCAAACAGGTTTGTAGTATGCGATTAACGATAACTAAGTATTTATACATCAAAACATGTCTAAATAAGGGCATCAAGTACTACTGTGACCTGGCCGGCAATATCAAACAGGTTTGTAGTATGAGCTATTCAGAGGTTACGATAACTTAGTATTCATGCATCAGTACACATCTAAACAGGGCAAGGTTCATACTCAAGAGATTTATGATAACTTAGTATTTATACATCAGTTGATGTTTTAATAGGGCATCAAGTACTACCATGACCTGGCCGGCAATATCAAACAGGTTTGTAGTATGAGCTATTCAGAGGTTACGATAACTTAGTATTTATGCATCAGTACACATCTAAACAGGGCAATATAGAATAGGTTTGTAAAGGTTGTAAGACTTTGTGGGTTCGAATCCCACCCCTAGCAGTGGTAGATTTACTGCTATATCAAAGGCCAATCCTTCTCATACCATGTCTATGTGGTGTGCGAAGTAAAATAACTCTCACCTCGGTAAATGTGTAGAGGTGAGATTTCTACCAGAATTCATCACATAGATTCGATCACCACCCTAGTGGTGTAAAAGAACCTTGAGAAAGTCTGGAAAGGACCAATAATGGTTGACTGGACGTAAAATCAAACCAAACAAACAAACATTACGATAACTGGCATTAAGAATACGAGAAATTAAAAATATCCGAAAATATTCTGAACATGAAGTCTCCATGAGAACGTGAGGTTTCCACATAGGAGGTTAATAACTATAAGTATTTATACTTGTCTACTGAACCAGATATTGACAAGCCTGGGATTCCCTATATGTTTTACCTATGTATTAATCCGAGGGTTTTTCTTATATTCAAATTTATATCCAATGAGAACATTGGAGTGGGGAAGGTCAAAAACTTTTTGTTAAATGCTATGAAATCATTTGAAAATGTTGTTAAATATCAAGGCCAATTTGCCACCCTCTGTGATATTCCCACTGTCTGCCACTGTTGTATGGAGTTGCCGTGCCATGTAAGAATCCACATTACTTGTATTAGGCCACTAAAAAAGAAAATTGTTTCTCATCACCAAGCCATGAAAATTATGACGAGGGCGCTTTTTTTTTTTTTTTTTTTTTTTTTTTTTTGCTATATCAAAGATGGCAGATATACAGTAAAACCCTGCATAAGCGGACACCCTCCGATCCGGGACAAAGTGCCTGCTTACGCGGGGTGTCTGCTTACGAGGGGTTTCCAGATTTTTACTGGCTATACATTTAATGCATCCCTGACATCAGGAGCTTTAATTTGATACTAAATACATATACCTTTCATAATTTCTATCAAGGTTCATATATTTAAAAAAAAAAAAAAAAAATTCTTCTAAAATCGTTTTTCTGATGCGCGCGGTGATGAGAAACAATTTTTTTTTTTTTGAGTGGCCTTAGTATCTGGTGGCCCATTTAAAACTGAACGATTTCTTTCCTCTTAATAACCTCTTTTTGTAATCCTGTATTCTCCTAACTTGTTACCTCATTCAATTCTGTAAAAAAACAACGAAGTTCTCATTATAGAACCTGTGCCATGATACCAACCGAAGAAAGTTCTCTTAGAGCAAGGTCACAAATCTTTGACGATGTAGCTATCAAGAGTGACTCCCCGTTTCATTATTTGTTTTTACCATCTCATCTTTGGTGCACACACACACATATACACATTATTGTGTAATCTTGATCTGATACTCTGGAAGAAGACGACCAATCTGCTGTATATTGTACTACTTAGCTATAAACAACGACAGCGGGACGGAGCGGAAGAACGGCCTGGCCGACCTCCGATTATGTAAAACAATTACCCGAAAAAAAAGTACCAAAAAAAAAAAAAAAAAAAAAATCATTTGTTAAATGCTATAAATCATTTGAAAATATTGTTAAATATCAAGGCCATTTTGCCACCCTCTGTTATATTCCCACTGTCTATCACTGTTAATTAATAATGTTTTCTGTGTGTTTCAGGGTCCGGTGGGTTTCACCCCGCAGTGCTCCTGTGCGCCTCTTGTGAAGCGTCTCGAGACGCGCGTGGAGGCTGACCGTGCTAACCTGTACGACCACATCGACGCCAGTCACCGAACACTGGCAGACCGTGTCGACCAACTAGACCGTCGAACAGCACAGCAGGTCTACTCCATCGACAAGCTCACCAAGGAGCGACTCGAAGCGGAGCGCAAGGAGCGGCAGGAGCAGCTGGAGAACCGGGCTCTGGCCGAGCGCCTCGAGACGGAGCGCCAGCTGGACGTACAGCAGGACTGTATTCGTACTGAGCTCAAGGCCTGGGTGGATGCCCGGCTCACCGGCTTCGAGCGCCAGTACACGAGTCATGACGATGGCTGCGACTACCTCCTCAACAGCAACTTTAATTTCGGCCGTGACGGCCTCCACCAAACCAACCTATTCCGGTCTCGTTCGGATGAAACCTTGTCTGTGTCATCCAGTCATCCTGGCCGGAAGTTGACTAAAGGTAAAGCCCGGGCTGCGCATGAACTTAAAAAGATGCAGCAGAAGGGACAGAGTTCACGCGCCCAGAGGACTCATGGGGGGAGGGGGCCCCGGCATGCTGGGTTGAAGGTGCACGACCGGCCGATGGGTGATGTCAAATCACGGACTTCTTACCCTTCTGAGGGCAAAGGCCGGCCGCTTGGACACAGTCCCGAGGGCCAGTCAACAAAGAATGATAGTTTTACAGAGCAGGTCCCCGCTGACCGGCCCTTACCGGAGTGGATACGCCCCAGTCCAGCAATCAGCACCCCGCGTCACTTTGACGAGGCTGAGGGGAACTCTTACAATGGCGGCTTAGGGGCTGTGACTGCTCACCTTAATGCACTGCAGCTGTCGCCTGTGGTGGACGAGAGCGAAGTCAGTATGGACACATCAGGGCAAACGCCCCTCCCCGGGGTGCACTCTGCCTTCCCGCAGTCCCCGCTGGGTGGTACCTCCACACCAGAATCCCAGCGACCGTTCACCGTGCTTGCCCAGGTCCACCATGCAAAGACTGACTCAGGCAGCAATCCAGACTCCGGATATGGTGGGAAGCCGTACGGCCAGCGCATGCGCACCGGAAGTGAGCAACATGACACGTCGATGGCAACTAACATCTCAACGACGACAGAGGGGACGTCGGGTGCCGGCAGTGAGGCCGGTGACCCACTGCACGTGACCCGCCATTTCTTCGACACGGTATCAGCTCAAATGGAGAAATGGTACGAGCGGAGGTTGAAGGAAGTGGAGAAGAAGACGGAGGACCGCGTGAAGCAGGAGTCCTCCGCCATGCAGACTCGTATACGTATGTTGGAGGAGAGATTCAGCACAGACACCAAGACGACCACACCCTCGAAGGTCCGCCTCGGGCCCCAGATCGAGGCCAGCATAGGCACCCAGGTGTGACCGAATCAATCAGATGCGACCAAATCAATCAGGTGTTACCGAATCAATCAGGTGTGACCGAATCACTCTCATGTGACCGAATCACTCAAGAGTGACCGAATCAATCAGGTGTGACCGAATCAATCAGGTGTGACCGAATCACTCTCATGTGACCGAATCACTCAAGAGTGACCGAATCAATCAGGTGCGACCAAATCAATCAAGTGTGACTGAGTCACTCAAGGGTGACCAAATCACTCAAGGGTGACCAAATCACTCAATGCTGACCGAATCACTCAAGGGTAACCGAAGCACTCGAGGGTGACCGAAGCACTCATGTGTGACTGTCTACTTGGTGCAACCATTTGCAGACATGGGATTCCCCCAAATTCTTTCCTGATTATTTTTTTTACATATCAATGAACACTCCTCATACGAGGAGAAAATTAGGAGAGAGTGTGTTAAAAGGTTATGGCTTTGTTTGATGCTGTAAAACCAGTAAATTGACCACCAAAAGAAAAACACTTTAGCTCTCAACTGTAGCCAGATATTTATTAAAATAGCTGAAAATATAGGAACCGTTTTTACACCCCCGAATTACAAACTTCTTACATTTTTTTTTTTTTTTTTTGGTTATTTTCAAATCCCGTGCCTGCACTTGAGTATGAGGTCCCACCCTGTGGCAGTAATCATTGATGAATTCCAACTCTCACTGGCCACACACACCCCCACCAGTGGTTTGCCGACCCTGCTAGCCCTAGTCATCAACTCTTCCACATACTCCTTATAATAAGGGGTCCTTCTTCTTAATACTTTCTGTATTTTCCTGTTAGTTGTGTAAAAATACAAACTATTGTTTTTGTTATTGCAGTATAAGATAAAGCCTTTGCAAGACATGTACAGCAAAATGATTATTGATTTTTGGTTTCCAATATATTTTTTTCTCTTTTTCTTTTTTTATTTTAAAATAGGTGAATTTATGAGAGTTGTAACTGATTTTTTTGTTAGATTTTATGGTGGACAACTAGATCTGCTTATGATTAAAATGACATTGTTTACTTTGCTTAACTATTCTGTCTGTGGCACATCAGGGAGACCCTCAGTATTCTTTGATGAGAAATGATGAGGAAGGAAAAGATTTAATAACAAGAGGCGGTCTGCAAAACGTACAGTACGAAACAAAACACTTCTTTCAACCTCCTTTCGGACCATTTATACATTTGAAAGAAGCTGAACTTGAACATATCAGAGTTATTTTCATTCTTCAAAGTAAGAACATCATCTGAGCATGAATTATGTGATTTATATTTTAACTAAAAGATGATGTTTGTTTATAATGAGGCTATTTATTTAAGACACGTGTCCCGGTGACGTCATACAGTGACGTCATTTATGTGTCACGTGACCGGAAGTCACGTTGGTTATGTTGAAGCCTCAGTAATTTTATATTTCAAATTTTATACGGTTTTATTTACCTGAGGCAGGCTATATTAGCGTGTCCTTTATCTCACCCCTGGTATTTATTCCCTATAGACTTAATATTGGGATCCCGTACTCAATGCCCGTGGAGTATTGTAAAAAATATACACTGGATGTTGATATTACAACTGTTTGCCAATTAGTCAGTGATAGGGGTGAGATAAATCTGAACCGCACTCGATCCATAACCACTGAAAATACGCCATTGGTTTGCTAAGTAACATCATTTGCCTTTGCCTCGTAAGATTACTCCGCAACAAAAACCCAGTGCATATTTTCAGTGATTATGGAACTCGATGTAGTTCCTCGTTTATACATTATACACGTGCAGAAATGAAAATGGCATATTTATTCCAATTTGCTTACATACATATGTATATATGTGCAAAAAAAACCACACACATTATCATTTTAATCATTGCTAACCCTGGACAGGGAATTGATACACCCTGCCCCCTGAACTGTAACTTTCTACTTAATTCTGCATTGAGAGTCTAGAGTTATGAGTGATATTTAATCTTATCAAATATATCAAGAGTAAAAGTTATTTTTTTAAGGACAGTTCACTTGGACAAGTGTAGATTTTTAATACCCATCTTTCTTACACTTTTACACTTCATTTTCAACCAATCATCCTGCCGGGTATTGTTTTTCGCTGAATGTCCTTTGCACATGCGCATTGGGAATCACTGTTACTAAACAGGAGGTAGTGAATGGTTGTGATACTTTATTTTGTACAGATTTATATGTTTACATATGTTAATACTAAAGTATGTTCTGAAGAAAGGGTGACCTCAGAAACTGTATATAATCACCAGATAGAAAAATACACTGATATTTCACAAACCAAAACATATCATCTTCAGTGATTCTAATGCCACAGTCACACTGGCTAAAATTTGGCGTTTCTTCTACGTATTTGAATTGTTGGGGACCACGTATTAGCTACAGATTTGGAACATATTTGTTTGCTTTCCTTTAACGTTTTAGTACGCTTCTCAACATTCATCAACGCTTATTTACACTTCTGTACGCATTGTGGCGTTTATCGGCGCATTCCGACTTTCCTTTACGTATCCCCGCGTTTTGCGGCCTATTTTGAAATTTCAAAATGCGTAGAAGAACGTAGACGTGCGTACACGGAAAAACGCCGTTTTTTACGCCAGTGTGACTGGGGCATAAACGCAAAAACACTTTTAACACTCATGCTTGTTACTGCACACATACAAATCATTCCGCAAAAATAATAAAACTACAAAACCGACTGAACGATAGCTGAGATGTCGACATATGTGAACATGTTTTGTATTATATAGAGTAGATGTAGAAATGGTGTAAAATATTCTCCATGATTTAGTTTCATGTGTGTAACCCGCCAACTTCATGACGTAATACCCACGCATTCGTGACGTCATAGCCACTGGGTGCAAAACCATAAATCACTCATCGATTGTGTAATTTATTATGAAATAAAAGTTTTAGAAAAATAATAATAATAATGATGTTTCTTTGAGTTCTTTATTGTGAAATATTAAACGAGAGAAAAATTAGATTTGTGTAGAATTAGAAACCTACCTAAATTTCAATATTCAGTACTCGAAGGCATGTTGAACAATTTTGCTTGAAAATTAAATTCTAAATGATTTTCCTAGAAATTGAATATGTTGATCTTCAATTGTTATAGAGCACATATAATTTAGAAAGTGAATGTCTACGCTATGCTAGACCAATATGAAAATATTAAATATGTATAGATTCTTAAAGGTTGGATTGTACATGGAAAACCCAGGCCATTTTCTTCAAACTTACCCTCATTTAAATATATAAAAAATGTTTAGGACTATAATTGTTTTTGAAGGAATTAAAGTTCGTTTCCTCTACAAAATAATCAAATGAATATTGGAATATTTTGGGTAGTGCAAAAAAAACTGGGTACAACATTATGTTATACTATCGTAAAACTGGATGAGTTTTGGTCTTGGCCACCGTATGCTACGACTGGAGTTTGACATAGTGACTTCATGAGGCGAAGCCGAGTGAAGTCCGGAGCCAAAACTTCAGGATTTGATCAGGTTTTGATTTTATCCTACCCGTCTCCTTGATTTTGGAATATTGCATGATAATAATTCTGTATGCCTCTAGTGGCATACAAAACTCCGCATGCCAGTCAGCGTGGCATACGGAAACCCAATGTTAAACCTATGGGATTTTATATTAGGGGTAGGATAAATTATGTTATAGCATAAGAATAAATCACAACGAAACTGGCCAGTTTAATAATATAGGATCGTACATATCCGTTTTCTGTACCTCGTACAAGGTTATCATTTAATATTCAGGTCTGTTACAGTCTTAGCCGTCCATAAGGTCGTCCATACGTGTTAAATAACATTGACTCACATCGTCCCTGGGTGTCTATGGCATAAGAAAAAGATCTTCTTGTAGGACCCTAGTTTATTAAACGGTCCCCAGGACTAATATGGAACTAAATCGAGGTCCATAACCAATGACAATATGCCATAAGTTTTTGTTGTGGAGTAATCTCACGAGGCAAAGCCAAATGAGATTATGTAGCACACCAAAATGAATGGCTTATTTTCAGTGGCTATGGATCGAGTGCGGTTCAGATTTTATCTCAGCCCTATCACCGTCTAATTGGCCAAGAGTTGTGACATCATCCTCCATCGAGTATTTGTCTATAATACGCCATGGGCGTTGAGTACAAGTTTTCAATGTTAAGTCTATGGGAAGGAAATACCAAGGGTGATGTTAAGAGAATTCTGCTAATTTACAAACCACAGTGGCGCCACCTGGTGATATCAATGAGTCTTACCCATTTTTAGACTCTAGTACAGTCTGTTGTCGCCAGGGCCAGGGCACACAGGCTCAAACTAAGACTGTTATGCGCTGCCATTTTGAGTCAGGAGTTCCTGCCTCCGTTGGTGCTAAGCTGACTGATTTGCCAGTATTTCTAGTGGCTTGAGTTGGCGCTAAAATTAGAACAGCCATTCACGGAATTCCTTTCTCCGATCAGGCAGAGGGAACTGGCAAATGGGAGCCGTGCTCTGTTAAACCCTCACAGACCGTAAGCCTAAGGCATCGCGGTCTGTAAACGGACTTTCCCATTTTGAAGACTGTTGCGCAATCGCACAATGCACCAGAAAAATGGATCATACATAATGACCCTTTTCTGTATGCCAAGGATATGGAAGGACGATGTGGGTCAACTTTATTAAACACTTATGGATGACCTTATAGACAGCTAAGACTGTCTTAGCGAACAAACTTAAATATCATTAAACGATAACCCTTGTACAGAATGACACCCATATTAAAAAATATCAAAGTGTATCACCTACTCGTCAGGCTAGTCTAATATGTGAGTACATAGGCCAGGCTTCCAGGCTAGTCTGATATGTGAGTACATAGGCAAGGCTTCTAGGCTAGTCTGATATGTGAGAACATAGGCTAGGCTTCTAGGTTAGTCTAATATGTGAGTACATAGGCCAGGCTTCCAGGCTAGTCTAATATGTGAGTACATAGGCCAGGCTTCCAGGCTACTCTAATATGTGAGTACATAGGCCAGGCTTCCAGGCTAGTCTGATATGTGAGTACATAGGCCAGGCTTCTAGGCTAGTCTAATATGTGAGTACATAGGCCAGGCTTCCAGGCTAGTCTGATATGTGAGTACATAGACCAGGCTTCCAGGCAAGTCTAATATGTGAGTATAGGGGCCAGGCTTCTAGGCTAGTCTAATATGTGAGTACATAGGCCAGGCTTCCAGGCTAGCCTCATATGTGAGTACATAGGCAAGGCTTCCAGGTTAATCTGATATGTGAGTACATAGGCCAGGCTTCCAGGCTAGTCTAATATGTGAGTACATAGGCCAGGCTTCTAGGCTAGTCTAATATGTGAGTACATAGGCCAGGCTTCGAGGCTAGTCTGATATGTGAGTACATAGGCCAGGCTTTCAGGCTAGTCTTATATGTGAGTACATAGGCCAGGCTTCCAGGCTTGTCTGATATGTGAGTATATAGGCCAGGCTTCCAGGCTAGTCTAATATGTGAGTACATAGGCCAGGCTTCCAGGCAAGTCTAATATGTGAGTATAGGGGCCAGGCTTCTAGGCTAGTCTAATATGTGAGTACATAGGCCAGGCTTCCAGGCTAGTCTGATATGTGAGTTCATAGGCCAGGCTTCCAGGCTAGCCTAATATGTGAGTACATAGTCCAGGCTTCTAGGCTAGTCTAATATGTGAGTACATAGGCCAGGCTTCCAGGCTAGTCTGATATGTGAGTTCATAGGCCAGGCTTCCAGGCTAGCCTAATATGTGAGTACATAGGCCAGGCTTCTAGGCTAGTCTAATATGTGAGTACATAGGCCAGGCTTCCAGGCTAGCCTGATATGTGAGTTCATAGGCCAGGCTTCTAGGCTAGTCTAATATGTGAGTACATAGGCCAGGCTTCCAGGCTAGTCTGATATGTGAGTTCATAGGCCAGGCTTCCAGGCTAGCCTAATATGTGAGTACATAGGCCAGGCTTCTAGGCTAGTCTAATGTGTGAGTACATAGGCCAGGCTTCCAGGCTAGTCTGATATGTGAGTACATAGGCCAGGCTTCCAGGCTAGTCTGATATGTGAGTACATAGGCCAGGCTTCCAGGCTAGTCTGATATGTGAGTACATAGGCCAGGCTTCCAGGCTAGTATAATATGTGAGTACATAGGCCAGGCTTCCAGGCCAGTCTGATATGTGAGTACATAGGCCAGGCTTCCAGGCTAGCCTAATATGTGAGTACATAGGCCAGGCTTCCAGACTAGACTTATATGTGAGTACATAGGCCAGGCTTCCAGGCTAGCCTAATCCGGAGTACATAGGCCAGGCTTCTAGGCTAGTTAGATATATGAGTACATAGGCCAGGCGTCCAGGCTAATGTAATATGTGAGTACATAGGGCAGGCTTCCAGGCTAGTCTGATATGTGAGTACATAGGCCAGGCTTCCAAGCTAGTCTGATATGTGAGTACATAGGCCAGGCTTCCAGTCTAGTCTAATGTGTGAGTACATAGGCCAGGCTTCCAAGCTAGTCTGTTTTCCCACCCTGCATATAAATGTTCATAGACTTAACATGGTGCGATGATATGCCACAGTTATGCCATGAAATATTTCTATGCTATGTGTGACATATGAAGTTAAAAGCAGGTGGCAGGGTGGGATAAAATCTAAACATTAATCATTTTCATATAATTTTGTCTATAGACCCTATTGAGGTATTCCAGAATTAAGTCTGTTTACAGGTCCCGGTCCCGGCTTGTTACCGACGTTATATGATGATAGACCCTTGAACCGTAACCTAAATAACTGCTGTTTAACGGTTTTTATAAATCTTCAAATAGGAAATCCGATGTCAGAAATGGAAATTTTAGCTATTTCTACATATAAATCCGAAAATATATTCAGGTTCTTCCAATATAAATGGGAAAACTGTAGTTCATGTGATCGTGGTGTGCCCAGCCACTCGCAAGCGGAACCCTGGGCGATAAAAGGGAGTCTAGTAACCGCTGGAGGGCGTATTCTATTCATTGTCTTATGCTACAGATATCACTCAGCTCCGCTTCGTGATATCATGCCGCGAAGACAACTCATGCCACATAAACTATTTTATGGAATTTTGTGATGTTTCATGATAGTGCGTCAGCACACAGGCCAGGATTCCAGAGTGGAGACAGAGGTGGCGGCCAATCTGGGGGCTGGGGAAGACTTACACTGGCCACCCGAGCTACACTACGTTAGCTCTGGTCACGTTAAATTGACCATGACCGTGACCTGGCGTGGTAGCGGGTATCTCATACCATTGCAGTGGGTCTCTTGACCACTTCAGGTACGGTACACAAGGAAAAATAGATATCTCTCTACGCTGTGACCAATCCATGTCTCCGACAAGGGGCTTTGAGAGTACCACAATCTCCAACCACAACAATAGCCTGTTGTTAAAAAGACTACCTCGACAAAAGATCTGCTGGCAGTGTGGTTCACTCTTCCAGCAGAGATTCTGACTGTGGTAGAAGGAAGATCAAGTGCAAGTCAAGGTTGTTCAAGGATTCTGCCGCACCCACTTGACCCTGCCATGACCCACGTTCTTACCCTAGAAGTCACTTTTCCATGTTTTCATCTTCTTTTAAGTGTATTTATAATAGAATGGCCACATAATGTACTTTAACAATGTATTAACATATCAATATTTCTTTGCTAGTATTTGAGATCTCAGAATCAATGTAGAACAAAATTGTTGGGTCTGAGAGTGAGAATCAGTGGACACGTCCATGGGTTAACGTTACCAACCTCTTAGTTGAAACGCAGTGTAGACAGAGGTGGCGGCCAATCTAGGGAAGACTGTAAAGAAAAGCTACACAATAGAAGGGCTCCACCATCGCTACAACTTAGTTCTGCAGATTCTCACCAGGCGTCAGCACTGTGTCACTGTCATCTACATAGCCAGGTGGCGCCACAGGCCACAAGCCAACTCTGCAAATCCCAGTCACTGGTCATTCAAAACCATTATCTATAAAAGTAGTAACTACAGATCTTATCCTAAAAATGTAGTTCTTGATCCAGAGATTTATATTTCAATAATACAATGAAATATACATACTTTATAAATAGAATTGATATCATATAGTAAAACCAACATTAAAACCCAACGTTATTTTTCATTTAACATTTACAGAATATAAGATATGTATGAAATTACACTTTAAAGATATAAGAACTGTAGGTTGCTGGACTTGATTTGACAAAACGATATAGTCCAATCATTTGGTATAAGAAGTCCTAAGGAATCAGTTTGAATTGACAATCGTCGGTTAGATTGGCAAACAACCCCTTAATCTCACCCCTGATACAAGTTTAGCCATAGGAATAACATTAGAAAAAAATACTGAACGATAACCTCCGTAAAGTGACAATACTACGCCACAGCCATGGCGTAGTGAATTTGGGATGACGTCATATGGATTTGCTAAGTCTATTCTAAATATTTTAAAGGTTTGATGATATTTAATTTGATACAAAGGGGTGAGATAAATCTAGAACTGCACTTGAATCGTAAAATACACAAAACTCCACTCATTTGAATAGGCCGTAATCTTCACTCGGCTTCGCGTTGATGACGATTGCGACCCATCCAAACTCGTAGAGTATTGTCTATTTATACGATTCTCGATGCAGTTCTATATATGTCTGTGCTGAGGTAGATATCAGGGTTTGTCGGGTTAAATCCCACACAGTATCTGAGGTGTGCACCTCAAACCAAGTACTTTGGTTCTATGTATAGAGCCTCCAGAGGTTACTAAACTCCCGATTATCGCCCGGGTAAAGCAAAGTTCCGCTCCCGATAGACTTGGCACACTACGACAACATGAACCACAGTTTTCTGGTTTATAACTGGAGAAACTGAATATAATTTCGGATTTCTATGTAGAAATAGCTGGAATTTCCATTTCTGGCATCAGAATTTCAATTTGAGGATTTCTAAAAACCGTTAAACTGCATTAATTCTGGGTTACGGGTCACGGGTCTATCACCATGGATTACGGGATACCTCAATAGGGTCTATGCTAATATTTGCTCAAATCAGACATACACCTACTGGAAAATAAAAAATGGCAAGATCAAACAATCCACCACATACTTAACCAATGCACAGAAATACACAAATCAAACCAAACCAAAATCTAAATAAACAAACTATTCAATAACAACAACAAAAACAGCAAAAAACTAAAAAAAACCTGGCAAAGACTAGAGAGGGAAACTCCCAACAGAACAAACCGAAAAAACAAAAACAACACTGGAGACTAAACCCCTAAACGAACAAACAGAGAAACCAAACAAGACAAAAAGAATAAACCAAACAAATCTTAACATTTCAGCACAGCTCGCGTGCCAGACCAGACACAGCTTGAGTGACCTGGCGACCCAGGAGTGTGCACAGAGATAAGAAGAAAAAACTCTCCAAGCAGTACGATAGATTAGCCTGGAAGCCCGGCCTAGTTAGATTATAGGCCAGGTAACGGGTTCCATTTTTATAGTGCATTATTGGTAACGCCTCCTGATTCCACGGTAGTCCGCTAGAGGGCTCGGCGGAACTAGGTGTATGACAAGCGGATACCAGCCAAACCACTAGGCTGGTTCCTGGGGTATCCCCTAGTCACAGGCGGGCACCAGCCAAGGTTGAAGGTCATGCCTGTGGAACCCGTTACCTGGGGCCCGTTTCAATAGTCTGTAGGACGTCCGTTATTGGGTGTAGTGACACGATAGCGACAGGTTGCGCTGCAGTAGTTTAGTGACAACCGATTCTGTGACATAGGGTAATAGACAGGCGCAAATAGTGGCATGTACCCTTTCAGAAGTGGCTGTCCGGTCACTAATAGGGTCACTATAGTGTCTATAATAGCGAGAGGGTATACCCTCTCGTTTTTGATGTCACAAACACATAACTTTACTTACCATAAGAATAAAGATATGAAACTTTAACCCCAGTTAGGGACACATACAACTTATAAACATGCAAGATATGAAGGATATCAGTCCATGCAATCCAGAGATATACACATTTGAATTTTGTCATAGAAAATGCTGCTCTGGTGTCCAGTGTAGAATTACCCAAGCGCAGTCGCTAATTTATGCGGTGACCTTCACCTTGACACCACTTGTTCCCAGTAGGACATGAATATGAGAGGTGGGGTACCCAACATGTGTTGTCCCAAACTAGGGACACATCCACAATAGTGACAAGACACACCTCCCCTTTAGTGACATGCCTATTGCAACGCGACCAAACTTTTTCTGTTATTCAAGTCACTATTGGCGTCACTAAACATGTCACTAAGTGGTTTAGTGACCCATTCTATTGAAACGGGCCCCTGCCCCTTATTCATATGGGCAGGGAACCAGTCTATAGATAGATCTGGTAGGAGAGTAACAAGCAGTTCTAGACTGGTTCCCTGCCCAAATGAAATAAGGGACTGGTAACTACTTCTTTCGTAATAGACCTTGAACTGACAGTCATGTAACACCACTTGTTCCCCACAGAGTAAAAATAGAAATATCTCTCTACTCTCTGGTTGGAGTTGTTTCTGAAAGTGGTGCCCTCTCTCGGCTGCCGTTCTCAACTTTAGGAAATTACGACTCCTATTATTTCACGTTACACAGGATTTTTGCCAGAAACCAGCGCAATTATTCTCGTGCCTGATCACGGAGCAGGGCAATTTGAAAACTACAGTTTTAAATTACAATTTCGGTATGGATAGAAACAAATCCTAAGGATAAAATTACATCTGTGTAGAGAAACCCAAAAAATAGTAAGAGGATTCAGTTAAGTACTGCATGAGAATCTCACTCTCGTGGCCCTTCAGTCTCCATCCCTATGTCTGGTTCACTCTGTCTCTATGTGCGGGAAGATCTCCAAGCGGATAGTACCGAAAATTACATGTTTTATATGTGGTTGGTAATCAGAAGGTCAATATCGGCGTGTATCGGTGTGTAGGGGAGCCCGGTGGACACCCCCCTGGAGGCATCACCGCACTAACGATGCATGATGCCTCCAGGCATCACCGCACAAAAGACGCATGATGCCTTGAGGCATCATTGTTCCAATATTTACAAAAATGTTTTAACAATGAAATAATGGAGCGATACTCAGGAAATTTTCACAAGATGTAGATATGATATCATATTCTGAGTTCTAGTTCAAAAGAAATAAAATATTTAGGATTGTGTAACATATTACGTGATTACGCCGATTATATAGCCGTCATCTAGCGGGACAAAAAGCCATCAGGGACCTGTTTCACTAGTTTTGTGACATGTCTGTGACACTATACAGACATTGGGGTTGTCTAGTTTCGTGACAACACAAGTAGCTGCCCTTAGGAAGAGACAGACCCCAAATATAAGAATTAGACAAATCTAGACACATCATGGACCTGGGAGCTGTTTCAAAACCATAGACTTAACCAACGTTTTGAAACAGCTCCCTGTTTCACTAGTTTCGTGACAAAAATGTTAGACAGCTATGAAAAGTGGCACAAACAGTGCAAGCAAGAACGGACAAAACAAAGTCTAATGTCTAGTTCTTATGAAACCGGACACACCATCTAGACGCCATCTAGACATGTCACGAAAGTAGTGAAACAGGTCCCAGCACCCATCCTCATGGAAGTAGCTCGGCCACAGGTACCCGTCCTTAAAGGGCTAACAGTATTTATTACCCACCTAATAACATACCAGTTCAAATTATAAAGATTTATACAATAACGGAAATGGATTTCTCTTGCTAACATAATTTTATAGCTTGCAGTAGAGTGGTTTTTTTTTGCATACTTTTCTGATTTCCTTTTACAGGATTCAATTTTCAGTAATCCGGATTTAAACTCCACCATTTTATTAAAGACTAGCGACTTCGTGGTCGTATTTGCCCCCCCCCCTCCCCCCACACACACCCCCCTAGTCTGTCTAGCTTGTGCTCTCCCCCTATAGACTAGGAGCAAATGGTATTTCCATTTATAATGGAAGAGCGCAGTATCCCTAAATCATTTCATCAAATGAAAGTAAGAATGTTTCAATAAACCCACACATCCCATCCAACTTGTCACTCCGACTTGTCACGGTTGTGACTGAATATTTCATTGAGGGACCTGGTCAACTGCCCTGTTTCTCTGGGTAATAGGTCAACTATGCCACTCAGTTTGCTCTTTGATAGCCCCTTAGCGCTTGAGTGTGTCAGCGTTTTGAGGTTTTTGTCCACTGAAGTACTGATCGTCTTCTTTTACACTTATCACACTCAAAATACCATAATTGTCCTTACTCTGTGATCTTGAACCATTTATAGAATCCTGGTTTTCATTTTGAGTATTTCATACCTTGTAAATATGTGATTTCTGTTGACTTGATACACTGCAGCGCACACACGATCACAAGGTCACTCAGCCATGAAAGTTCTATTAAAAGGAAGTCATTGGTGGGGCAGGGGTTATGGTAAGGCTTGATACTGGACCCCTGCTCATCTAACCAGGCCTTTATAGTTGGAGCATGGATAGTGAAGTGTTAGATTCTTTGCAGTAAGCTGAAACCCTATGTGAGCATTCTAAACTCTAGATGACGTATATGAGCGCGTTTTCCCGCGCTCAACTAGGAGCTAATAGTATATTCATCATTGATGAATGAGCATGCAATTATAAATGATTAACAATTGAAAGTATGGGGTTAGATTAAGTATATGGATCTTTCTCTATAACACACTTGCACCCAGTCAACTTGCCATTTCTTCAACTGCCTATCTAGGATCACAACAGATCAAGCAACAGTGGGTCATGAGGTATTTCGGTCTTGAGCGATTGGTCATGGTCAGCTGGGCACACCTCTAAGACCCTGAGATACTGGCACCCTGCTCTGTTCTCAATAGCACAGTAAATAGCACACAGATAGTAAAAGGGTAGTTTTCTGGAATCACACTGAAAGTTCAATGTGACCACTCTAACCCAGACTCTGACCTCTAGATGATGTATTTAGCATGTGCAAGCCCGCTCTAATAAGGGAAGAGCTTAGTGGCGCCCCCTACTATTGATACCTGGAACTATCATTTATTTCCCAACCATCATTTCATGTGACACAGATTTTACCTACGGCCAGCGAAACGTGATCTCATTGGTTTCTCACGAGAAAGGTAGATCAGAAAACTACAATCCTAAACTTTGATTTTGGTATGGTTCGAAATATATCATAAGAGAAAAAGTATGTTTGAGTAGATTAATACAAAAAAGAATCACAGAATTAATTTTAGCAGTAAACGAGAATCTCACTTTGGCTCCGAACGGAATTTTGTTTCCTTATTAGATGTTCAATTTAACCCCGCGTAAGCAGTTACTCCGCGTAAGACACTGAAAATTGATTTCAGATCTACTATCTCCTCTGTCTCCCCTACATATCGATATATAACACTTCAATATTGGCCCGGAGGAAACTTGAAAAGCATGTGCAAGCGGACACCCCGTGTAAGCGGACACTTTGGCTCGGAACGGAGGGGACCTCTTACATATTGGACCGGAGGATAACTTGAGAAATGTAAGATTAGAGAGCTGAGCATACGTAGAGCAACTCATTTGCTGATGATGATAAAATGGTGGTCTTTAAATCAGGATCACATATTTGAAATGCCTGAAAAAAGAACAAGGTCAGATCAAAAATCAAGATTAAAAATTCCTAAACCAAAGATGGAAAAATTCTGAAATACCCCCTTATACATAGGTGAAAAATATTGGAGCAAGTTGCAAAAAGAAACACAATTAATAAAAGAAATGTATATTTTCAAAAACAAAATCAAAATGGAAATTGGTGAAATCATGGAAGACTAATGGTATGGTAAAAAAAACTGATAAAATTGCAAGAATTAGGTCTAAAGACCAAGTGTATTTTTGTCATGCATGAGTATGCTATATTGGAGATATACATATATTCTCAAGAATTGTAAAATAACTGTTTATTTATGACTATATTATGTTAGTTGCCCTGTGGAGTCCTGTTTTTTTATCCTACCCCTAATATAAAATCCCATAGGCTTAACATTGAGTTTCCGTATGCCAGGCTGACTGGCATACAGAGTTTTATATGCCACTAGTGGCATACAGAATAATTATCATGTAATATTTCAAAATCGAGGACACAGGGTAGGATAAAATCAAAACCTGATTCGTATTAATCTTGGCCACCACATTCCACTCCTGGAGTTATGGCTTCGGACTTCACTCGGCCTCACCTCGTGAAGTCACTATGCCAAACTCCATTTGTGGCATACGGTGGCCAAGATTAAAACTCATCCAGTTTTACGATAGTACTGTAATGTCTGTTTTTGTATAAGACTGCCGCGTGGAGGATCGTTCGGCGACCAATGAACGTGTAATGTCTCAAAATTTACTTGAATAAAAAAAATAAAATAAAAAAAACCCGCGTAACCGCTCACCGCCTAAGCGGACACCCTGCATAAGCGGCCAGATTTGGCCCGGAATGGATGGTGTTTCCTTATGCGGGATTTTACTGTACGTTGTATTGCCACTGAGTAGCCAATCACAGGAACTTCACATTAGGTAAATGACCCAAACTGGTCAACAACAGTGAGCTTATCTTTGTTGATCATTTAATCTACATGCGCGGTATATTCCATATCTATGGTTGTTTTTCCAGTGCGGAAGAGGGAGGGGGAATATATTGCTATCATTTTTTTAAAAGAATACATCAAAATACTCCACTTCGCTAAATCACTTGCTATTTCTGATAGGGGGACACTCGAGACACACGTTTGAGACGAAGTAGCAATGGTGTGATAATAATCTGGAAAATCCAGTTTTAACTGGTTTTCAGAGATGTAAACATGGGTCAGAAAAAACCTATTTGAGGCTTTAAGGACGTGTGTTATCAAAATAAGTTAATCAAATCTGCTTGTCGGAGAGATTATCTTTTCCTGGACGAGTGATTATTGAGATATTTAACGAGATCTGTTGTAAGGCATCTCTCATTGCCTGGCAACCCATCACAGAAGCACAACCACCAACACTCAGTCAATATGCCATCCAAAGGTAGTACTCTTTTTTAACTTAATTTACACATAATAGTACAATATCAAAACACCAAATTCATCTCTAGTGCGTTTCATTTGAAATTTTGGCGAATTCTCTATAAATTATTTGGAATTAGATACAATTTAAAGGAATTTGGAAAAAAAAGTATATTGCACTTACTTTGAAATTTGGTAAAATATATGTACACCATTCTCAGTGAGCTTGTAACTGCGAAAAGTAAATTCGTACTTATCTAATTCTGTTGAAATATGGCCAAGTTTCTCTATGAATAAATAACCCGAATAGTTTGAATTACCAATATCACAGAAACAAAGTCATTGAAAACTACATTCACTGCACGAAAACTACCATTTTATTCATATATATGCCATCTCGGAAGTGCATGTATTGGTTGATATTGACTTGTTTTCATACATATATGCCCAGGGTTTATATACGGACGCGTCTTGGCTGTATTTCACACCAAGCGTATATGAGAGGAAATACCCTCTCCCCCCGCCGCCTCCCGCCCGTTTGTGTTGGTAGAAGTATAGGTGTCCTCAGTGGGAAGCCCTCCCCCTGCCACCCCCAAAACCAACCCACACCACCCTTCCCACCGCCACCTCCCACTGCCCGCTCTCAGTGTAGCCCTCTTCACTGGATGCTTATATCCGCCTACAGATGAGGCGTATACACATGGGGAATAGGACGACCTTATATGCGTAAAAGTCATACTTATATACGCCGGGCACATTCATATGTAAAACGGTGGTTTTCGTGCAGTGATTACTACTGGAAGGGAGGAATCTTTCTTTATAGATATACGTATATATATATATATGATACTGGAAATATATCATAGCCAAGACACAAATATATTTTAATGAAAAAAGGTGACGAAAAGGAGTGATTGACTTTGGCTAAATATTTATTGGTCCATATTGTCAGAGGCAGTGTATTGTGTCAATAAATCTCTCAATTAAAGGAAAGATCAAAATTTATATATTCGAGCTTTGCTCTCCTCTATAAATCATCAATTTGAATGGAGTTTACAGGTGGATACTCAAACAATGAACAATCAAATATCCGTATTTAGCTACATGCGTGTTATCCATTGGAGAACAATGTGAAATCTGATACGAGAAGATGTTTGTTATTGCACTTAAAATATTTCAGCGGTAAGCCTCGTCATTCTATTGCCTCCCTTCCCTGTGTTGTAACTTCAAGTTGGTTCTATATTAGAGGGAAACTATGTTCTGGTGAGCAAAAGTTCAAAGTTACGATGTAAGGCTTGGAAAAATTACTGCCCAAGGCGTCAGCCGCGGGCGATAATTTTTCCAAGCCTTACCGAGTAACTTTGACTTTTGCTTACCGGTACTTGGTTTCCCTATTCCTATATACCTTCAAATATTGATAAAAATGTTTGATTCTTTACCTGAAACAAAGCAAATGGCCACCCTTATTGAGTAACCACAACAGCTATTGTTTCGTCCCACTGCTTTATTGTATCACGTGATCAGAGCAGGACGAAAACGTCAGAGCGGGACAAAAACATGAGAGTGGGACGCAAACGTCAACCTCGACACATAACTTATTTTTAATGCACCCCTCAGCAGCGGTATGTAACTCTACTTAGTTCAATAATGGGTATACAGGAATTCTGTTTTCTGCCCTCTATTACATGTTCCAATCCTTAATATGTATGCCATACAGATCTCAAACCTGCAAGGTTTAATATTTCCTCCTTATCTGGACATTGGGGTTGTCTAGTTTCGTGACAACACAAGTAACTGCCCTTAGGAAGAGACATACCCCAAATATAAGAATTAGACAAATCTAGACACATCATGGACCTGTTTCACTAGTTTCGTGACAAAAATGTTAGACAGATATGAAAAGTGGCACAAACAGTGCAAGCAAGAACGGACAAAACGAAGTCTAATGTCTAGTTCTTATGAAACCGGACACACCATCTAGACGCCATCTAGACATGTCACGAAAGTAGTAAAACAGGGACCCGTTTCAATAGCGTATAGGACGTCCTATATTGTGTCCTGGGACATAATAGTGGCCGGTAGCGTTTCAGCGTTTTCGTGTCCACACATTTCGCGACCCAGACTTTGAGACAGACCCCTACAGTGTTAATACCATTTCAAAACAGCGTGTCCGGTCACTCTTTCTACCTACGTAGCGTCCTTATTAGCGAGAGGGTCTACCCTCTCGCTTCTGTGGTCAGCGTGTGTCACAGAGTGAAGGCCAGTCATAGAAGCACACAATGTTTATTTAATAGTATTCCAGTTTGGGCTAGTAGACAGTACGATGCATTATAGACTATATACCTATGGTAAAGCGACCCTATAACCTGTGGGAAACAAGGGGTGTGTGTGTGTGTGGGGGGGGGTTGGCGGGGTTGGCGGGGTGGGATACCGGGGCTGAGGTCTGTATTTATAAGATTATACCCTATTATTAGGGTGTTCGGATAATAATGATCCCTTTGTCAGCTGCACCCTATTTAGGGTTAGAACGTTCTGCTCCATAGGCTTGGGTCTATGGGGAAGTGACATAACCAACAGACAAACTCACACAGGTTACCACGAGAAATAACGTGGTTTAGTGTGTTATGGGAGGGATAGGGGGCAGCATAGGGACACTTCTCTTTTTCCGCTATGCTGTCCCAAACTACAGACACGTCCACAACTGTGACTGGACACACAACCCAAATAGTGACATGCGTTTTGAAACGCGACTTTATTTTTTCCGCTATTGCTGCCACTATTTGTGTCACTATTCATGTCACTAACTGCCTTGGGACGTCCTACTATTGAAACGGGTCCCTGGTCCCAGCACCCATCCTCATGGAAGTAGCTCGGCCACAGGTACCCGTCCTTAAAGGGCTAACAGTATTTATTACCCACCTAATAACATACCAGTTCAAATTATAAAGATTTATACAATGACGGAAATGGATTTCTCTTGCTAACATAATTTTATAGCTTGCAGTAGAGTGGGTTTTTTTTTTGCATACTTTTCTGTATTCGGGTGTTTTTGCTTTAAACAAATTTTCTGATTTCCCCTAGTTTCCTTTTACAGGATTCAATTTTCAGTAATCCGGATTTAAACTCCACCATTTTATTAAAGACTAGCGACTTCGTGGTCGTATTCCCCTCCCCCCACACACACACCCCTAGTCTGTCCCCTGCTTGGGCTCTCCCCCTATAGACTAGGAGCAAATGGTATTTCCATTTATAATGGAAGAGCGCAGTATCCCTAAATCATTTCATCAAATGAAAGTAAGAATGTTTCAATAAACACACACATCCCATCCAACTTGTCACTCTGACTTGTCACGGTTATGACTGAATATTTCATTGAGGGACCTGGTCAACTGCCCTGTTTCTCTGGGTAATAGGTCAACTATGCCACTCAGTTTGCTCTTTGATACCCCCTTAGCGCTTGAGTGTGTCAGCGTTTTGAGGTTTTTGTCCACTGAAGTACTGATCGTCTTCTTTTACACTTATCACACTCAAAATACCATAATTGTCCTTACTCTGTGATCTTGAACCATTTATAGAATCCTGGTTTTCAATTTGAGTATTTCATACCTTGTAAATATGTGATTTCTGTTGACTTGATACACTGCAGCGCACCACGATCACAAGGTCACTCAGCCATGACAGTTCTATTAAAAGGAAGTCATTGGTGGGGCAGGGGTTATGGTAAGGCTTGATACTGGACCCCTGCTCATCTAACCAGGCCTTTATAGTTGGAGCATGGATAGTGAAGTGTTAGATTCTTTGCAGTAAGCTGAAACCCTGTGTGAGCATTCTAAACATTAGATGACGTATATGAGCGCGTTTTCCCGCGCTCAACTCGGAGCTAATAGTATATTCATCATTGATGAATGAGCGTGCAATTATAAATGATTAACAATTGAAAGTATGGGGTTAGATTCAGTATATGGATCTTTCTCTATAACACACTTGCAGCCAGTCAACTTGCCATTTCTTCAACTGCCTATCTAGGATCACAACAGATCAAGCAACAGTGGGTCATGAGGTATTTCGGTCTTGAGTGATTGGTCATGGTCAGCTGGGCACACCTCTAAGACCCTGAGATACTGGCACCCTGCTCTGTTCTCAATAGCACAGTAAATAGCACACAGATAGTAAAAGGGTCGTTTTCTGGAATCACACGGAAAGTTCAATGTGACCACTCTAACCCAGACTCTGACCTCTAGATGATGTATTTAGCGCGTGCAAGCCCGCTCTAATAAGGGAAGAGCTTAGTGGCGCCCCCTACTATTGATACCTGGAACTATCATTTATTTCCCAACCATCATTTCATGTGACACAGATTTTACCTACGGCCAGCGAAACGTGATCTCATTGGTTTCTCACGAGAAAGGTAGATCAGAAAACTACAATACTAAACTTTGATTTTGGTATGGTTCGAAATATATCATAAGAGAAAAAGTATGTTTGAGTAGATTAATACAAAAAAGAATCACAGAATTAAGTTTAGCAGTAAACGAGAATCTCACTTTGGCTCCGAACGGAATTTTGTTTCCTTATTAGATGTTCAATTTAACCCCGCGTAAGCAGTTACTCCGCGTAAGACACTGAAAATTGATTTCAGATCTACTATCTCCTCTGTCTCCCCTACATATCGATATATAACACTTCAATATTGGCCCGGAGGAAACTTGAAAAGCATGTGCAAGCGGACACCCCGTGTAAGCGGACACTTTGGCTCGGAACGGAGGGGACCTCTTACATATTGGACCGGAGGATAACTTGAGAAATGTAAGATTAGAGAGCTGAGCATACGTAGAGCAACTCATTTGCTGATGATGATAAAATGGTGGTCTTTAAATCAGGATCACATATTTGAAATGCCTGAAAAAAGAACAAGGTTAGATCAAAAATTAAGATTAAAAATTCCTAAACCAAAGATGGAAAAATTCCGAAATACCCCCTTATACATAGGTGAAAAATATTGGAGCAAGTTGCAATAAGAAACACAATTAATAAAAGAAATGTATATTTTCAAAAACAAAATCAAAATGGAAATTGGTGAAATCATGGAAGACTAATGGTATGGTCAAAAGACTGATAAAATTGGGAGAATTAGGTCTAAAGACCGAGTGTATGTCTGTCATGCATGAGTATGCTATATCGGAGATATACATATATTCTCAAGAATTGTAAAATAACTGTTTATTTATGACTATATTATGTTAGTTGCCCTGTGGAGTCCTGTTTTTTATCCTACCCCTAATATAAAATCCCATAGGCTTAACATTGAGTTCCTGTATGCCACGCTGACTGGCATACAGAGTTTTATATGCCACTAGTGGCATACAGAATAATTATGATGTAATATTTCAAAATCGAGGACACAGGGTAGGATAAAATCAAAACCTGATTCGTATTAATCTTGGCCACCACATTCCACTCCTGGAGTTATGGCTTCGGACTTCACTCGGCCTCGCCTCGTGAAGTCACTATGCCAAACTCCATTCGTGACATACGGTGGCCAAGATTAAACCTCATCCAGTTTTACGATAGTACTGTAATGTCTGTTTTGTATAAGACTGCCACATGGAGGATCGTTGGGCAACCAATGAACGTGTAATGTCTCAAAAATTACTTGAATAAAAAAAATAAAATAAAAAAACCCGCGTAAGCGCTCACCGCCTAAGCGGACACCCTGCATAAGTGGCCAGATTTGGCCCGGAATGGATGGTGTTTGCTTATGCGGGATTTTACTGTACGTTGTATTGCCACTGAGTAGCCAATCACAGGAACTTCACATTAGGAAAATGACCCAAACTGGTCAACAACAGTGAGCTTATCTTTGTTGATCATTTAATCTA
>OX465580.1:1682669-1999863 GCA_950022655.1 Alentia gelatinosa | reverse complement strand
CTACAGAAAATAGATTTGTATGTCTTTGAGTGAAATAAGTGTATCTTTCATTCAAATAACACCTAGAGAAAACACATGAGAAATTATAATCTTTTTCTCTACATGACCTGGAAATATCAACAAAATACCTTTTTAAAAGGGACAGTATTATTTAAGGATGTTTTCTACGTTATCCAGATATCATTGAACCAGATAATTATATAGATAAGGTCATTTTATTTTCCACAAGTCTGAAGGTACTTGACAATATTTAATGCATATTTTCATTTATAATGTTAGAATTATAGTTAATATTCCTAAAACAGACCTAAAAATGTGTTATACGTTATCTGTTTTCTACGTTATCCAATCGTTTTAATGAAAAATATTATTAGAATACAAGAAAAAGTGCTTTGAATCCCTTGATAACAAATTTACAGATTCAAAATCCATGTTTCTTGTAACCAAACATGTGAATAAGTATAAATAACTGTTATAAAAAGAAAGGATTGCTCTTTTTGCAACAATTAAAGTGTACTTCAAAATGGTGTAAAATAGCAGCAGGATCTGACCGGAAAGGCGAAAATTGATTTTTTTTACATAGTAAGCATATCCAGAACAATATTAAATAAATTAAAATCCTCATATTTTATCAGACCTTTAATAGCTTGTTCAATGCTATTATAAAAATATCATAAAATTAAATCATAGATGTCAAAAAGTAATTTTCCTATGCTTACCAGATGAATTTGAGTGACAATATGATATTTTAGAGACACATCCGAGTATATTTGTTACTGGAAAGCAAATAAAAATCACATTTAAAGAGATTAATTTTTCGGTCATTTTACCTGAATTGGTACATTTTTCGTGAGCTTGTACGCACATTTTTGTTGGCGATTGTGGAGATCGCTGCCGTTACTCGCTTGGTGTGTCTCCGGAATTCGGTCCGTCGTTCCCACTGGAAGTTTACCCGGCAACCATGAAAAATATAGGCCTGTTTCCATTGGCCGACAAACACGGTGTAGATTTTCGGTGTTCTCCTAATAACCTTTTTCCATTTTGTGTCAGCCGTGCTAAGGTCCGTCGGTGGTTCCTGACTGTAGATCGGTGATGCCAATGGAAATCGGCTCTCAGGAGAACTAACAAAATATACACCGTGTTTGTCTGCCAATGGAAACGGGGCTTCTAAGGGATACCTACATGGGATCGGTGAAAGGAAACAAGGCCTGCAGAGAGTTTTTGTTGTTGTTGTTGTTATTCAAAAAATTTTTATTGGCAGAAAAAAGTTTACATGTACAGGTCAGGCCAATAAAAGATAAACCAAAGATATCAGCTCAGTTATGGAAATATCCGACACTGGTTTTCAGCTGATATCCAAGAATGCTCACAGATTAATTTGATATGTATTATGTAACAAGGCCACCACCAACCTGGGCATGGGTAAACTGTGAATCATCGAGACTGGAGACGGTGGAGGATTGGGGTGAAGCACTCCAAACCGAACACTCCAGTATAAATAAAAATCTTTTACAAAAAAAACCCAATAAAATAACTGATTTTTTCACAGAAAAACTGTGTGTGCCTTGAAAATACAGTAGAACCAGTGTATACAATACACCCTCACCGATAAGTTGATACCATGACACACAGTCACTGGCACCATTAGAGACTTTTAGGGTAACTCAAAAAAATCCCTCCCGTTTTCATCAGCCAATGGGAACGAGGTTATAGGCTACAGCAGCAATGTATTGTAGGAATCTAGTGTGAAAAGGACTCACAATAAAACTAGTTAAGCAGACTTTGTATTACCCACCCATTACGGAGTCCCCATAGAAAATGTATAGAGCACCTGGAATTAGCTACGCGGAGATTCTGGCATGTCAGAATCTCCTGCAGGAGATTCCGGAAAAAAAGTCCCTACCAAAATGAGGTCAATTCATAATGCACTTCAAAAAAAGTTTATTTAATGTTGAATCAATAATCTCAGTTACCATCAGAAATCACTGTCATAAAAAGCATATAAAACCCAGATAAATAGCGAACTATATAAAAGGCGTAAGTATACACCGATTTACCACCATGCTTGACAGTGCAGTGGCGCTATGGCGCAATCTGGAATTCTATACACTTTTTAGGCAATAGAGATTTTTTCAATCTTGTAGGTGGGTAATAAATACAATAACGACTGGTTTTATATACGAGTATTCGCAATCTCCTCGTAGTCGACGACGTAATATCCTCGCTAATCACTAGGATATTACTACGCGTCCACTACTCAGAGATTACGGCCACTCGTACACAAAACCAGTCATCATTGTGTATGAAATCAGTAATCTGGTTTGTATATACTGATGCTCACTGTAGAGATTAAATGTAGTATATGGAGACATAGGGTAACTGAATGAAACAGGTTTAGTGCTATTTTGTGTAAGAAATACAAACCGAGTTCTATGGATTCCCAGCCAATACAACAAGGAACGGATGTAATTACCGCATCCACTAACCCAATACCCAATACCCCATACCCCATACCCCATACACCTTACCCTAACCCTTACCATAACCACTTACCGCAACCCCATACTCCTTACCCCCCACCTCACCCCCACCTCACCCCACCTTACCATACACTACTCATTCTATCTTACTGCCACTTTACCTTACCGTCCCTCCCTTATCCCCAACTTACACCACATCCCTTACCCCAACCCCTCATCCCACCTTACCACGACGTATCCCACCTTACCCCACACCTCACCCGTCCCTCCCACGTCCCGCTGCTCCACTCTTTATCCCACCTCAACCCCACCTCACCCCTACCTTACCTCATACCCCAAACCTCTCCCCACCCTACCCCTCACCCCTCACCCCTCACGCCCACCTTACCCCTACCTTACCCTACACCCCCACCCTCTCCTCACCTTACCCCACACCCCTCACCCCAACCTTACCCCATACCTTACCCTACACCCCCACCTCACCCCTACCTTACCCTACACTTCCACCTCACCCATAATTTACCCCACACCCCACAGCCCCACCTCACCCCCACCTTACCCCACACCCCCACCTCACCCCTACCTTACCCCACACCCCCACCTCACCCCTACCTTACCCCACACCCCCACCTCACCCCCACCTTACCCCACACCCCCACCTCACCCCTATCTTACCCCACACCCCCACCTCACCCCTACCACACCCCACACCCCCACCTCACCCATACCTTACCCCACACCCCCACCTCACCCCTACCTTATCCCACACCCCCACCTCACCCATACCTTACCCCACACCCCCACCACACCCCTACCTTACCCCACACACCACACCCCCACCTCACCCATACCTTACCCCACACCCCCACCTCACCCCTACCACACCCCACACCCCCACCTCACCCCTACCTTAACCCACACCCCCACCTTACCCATACCTTACCCCACACCCGCACCTTACCCCTACCTTAACCCACACCCAACCCTCTCCCCACTTTACCAAACACCCCGCTACCCTACCTCACCCCTACCTCACCCCCACCTCACCCCCACCTTACCTCACACCCCCACCTCACCCATACCTTACCCCACACCCCACACCCCCACCACACGCATACCTTAACCCACACCCAACCCTCTCCCCACCTTACCCAACACCCCGCTACCCTACCTCACCCCTACCTCACCCCTACCTCGCCCTTACCCCACCCCGCCCCTCCCGTCCCCCCTCTGCTCCCATCCGTCACCTTACCCCACACCCAACCCTCTCCCCACCTTACCCAACACCCCGCTACCCTACCTCACCCCTACCTCGCCCTTACCCCTCACCCTTTCCCCACCCCGCCCATCCCGTCCCCCCTCTGCTCCCATCCGTCACCTTACCCCACACCCAACCCTCTCCCCACCTTACCCAACACCCCGCTACCCTACCTCACCCCTACCTCACCCCTACCTCGCCCTTACCCCACCCCGCCCCTCCCGTCCCCCCTCTGCTCCCGTCCGTCACCTTACCCCACACCCAACCCTCTCCCCACCTTACCCAACACCCCGCTACCCTACCTCACCCCTACCTCACCCCTACCTCGCCCTTACCCCACCCCGCCCCTCCCGTCCCCCCTCTGCTCCCATCCGTCACCTTACCCCACACCCAACCCTCTCCCCACCTTACCCAACACCCCGCTACCCTACCTCACCCCTACCTCGCCCTTACCCCACCCCGCCCCTCCCGTCCCCCCTCTGCTCCCATCCGTCACCTTACCCCACACCCAACCCTCTCCCCACCTTACCCAACACCCCGCTACCCTACCTCACCCCTACCTCGCCCTTACCCCACCCCGCCCCTCCCGTCCCCCCTCTGCTCCCATCCGTCACCTTACCCCACACCCAACCCTCTCCCCACCTTACCCAACACCCCGCTACCCTACCTCACCCCTACCTCACCCTTACCCCTCGCCCTTACCCCACCCCGCCCCTCCCGTCCCCCCTCTGCTCCCATCCGTCACCTTACCCCACACCCAACCCTCTCCCCACCTTACCCAACACCCCGCTACCCTACCTCACCCTTACCTCACCCTTACCCCTCGCCCTTACCCCACCCCGCCCATCCCGTCCCCCCTCTGCTCCCATCCGTCACCTTACCCCACACCCAACCCTCTCCCCACCTTACCCAACACCCCGCTACCCTACCTCACCCTTACCTCACCCTTACCCCTCACCCTTACCCCACCCCGCCCCTCCCGTCCCCCCTCTGCTCCCATCCGTCACTCATCAGATCAGCTAGTGGCGTCAGTTCATGAGCGCGGCGCCAGGTGTCACCACTGTCTGTGAGGAGGCAGTAAGAAGCCAGCTCCCCGTCCCCCTCCCCCCCTCCCCCTCCCCTCCCCCTCCCCCTCCCCCTCCCCCCTCTCGCCGCCCGCGTCTCGCAGGTAGTCCTCCCGCGTCCGTCAGCGCGTGCGCATCGTGGTCCGCGCAGCTCCGAGCAGTTCCGAGCGGCTCCGAGCAGTTCCGAGCGGGTCTGAGGAGAGTCTCTGACTCAGGCTGCCTTGACAGTGACAGGTGGCGGCACCTGGTGAGACAGAGCAGAGTCTTAGTGAGCAGGATGTCGTTTACCAAGTGAAGTGTGTCGACAACCACACAACCACATAGGACAACGGTGAACAACTGAAGTGTGACCACAACCACACAGGAAAACAGTGTGGTGAACAACTCGAGCGTGACCACTGAACAACAGTGTACTGAAGTGTGTCCACAACCACATGCAGACACAACAAACAACTGAAGTGTGACGTGGAACATACAATCACAGTGAACAACTGAAGCGTGACCACAATCACACAGGACAACGGTGAACAACTGAAGCGTGACCACAATCACACAGGATAACAGTGTGGTGAAAAACTCGAGTGTGACCACTGAACAACAGCGACCACAACCACAGTGAACAACAGTGAACAACTCAAGTGTGACCACTGAACAACAGTATCAACAGTGTACTGATGTGTGACCACACACAGACACAACAAACAACTGTAGTGTGAGGTTGAACATACAGTTACAGGGAACAACTGAAGCGTGTCCACTATCACACACAGTGCAGGGAACAACTCAAGTGTGACCTGTAACACACAGTCCAGGGAACAACTGAAGCATGTCTGAGACACAATTAATAACTGAAGTGTGACGTGGAACACACAATCACAGGGAAGAACTGGAGTGTGACCACGATGACACAATCATAGGGAACAACTGGAGTGTGACCACGATGACACACACAGCCACAGGGAACAACTGAAGTGTGACATGGAAGACACAATCACAGGGAACAACTGGAGTGTGACCACGATGACACAGACACAGAACTCCTGAGGTGTAAGTGACAGAGAGAGAGAGGATGGCCTGTCAATGAGGACTTCACACTGAGGAGTGTGTTCTTTATGACTGAGTAGGGACTGAGTCAGTTACCTACCATCAGGTGGGAGTACATTTAGTGCCACCACTTGTCAGGTCACATCAGAGTCTACCATCTCAGTGTGCTTACTGAGACACACAGATTGTTTGTAGTGAGTGGATCATCTCATGAGGGATCCATATCTTTATAGAAACAGTGTGACTGTAAGGAACACCTCACCTAGACTCAGTGGAGTATCTGGTGAGAGATCCACCTATTTGTAGTGGGTGTTGTGTAGAGACATTGTGACTGTAAAATGCTGCCACACCCCTCACACCTCACCTAGAGAGATCCATCTATTTGTAGTGGGTGTTGTGTATAGACATTTCACATTGTGACTGTAAGGACCAGCCTCACCCCTCACACCTCACAGCGGATTATCTGATCACGGTGACTTCTTATCGGGATTAATACGCACGCGGCCCTAGTTCAGGTAGGTGATCGGTTCGCAGCAGAATACTTAACCTAGACATTGAATTATAACCTACCCTCACCACATTTAGCACTGCGATGTTCCAGTACACATTGAATTATACCCTCGTCACATTTAACACCGCGATGTTCCAGTACACATTGAATTATACCCTCGTCACATTTAACACCACAATGTTCTGTACACATTGAATTATACCCTCGTCACATTTAACACCGCGATGTTCTGTACACATTGAATTATAACTCGATGACAAACCTTATTAGTATTGTACCCAATTTATCCTCATCATTACCATCTTTTATCTCACCCCTGGTATCTTTTTTCCCATAGACTTAAGATTCGGGACTCGTACCCAACGCCCATTGAGTATTTACAAAAAAATACTCAATGGGGGATTATGTCACAGATGGTTGTAAGACTCTTATAAGTAGACAGTCCAAAGTTTAGACAGATTGGAGCTGCTAATATAAATTTCGATGCCCCCCCTCCTCCACAAAGGCAGTCACACACTCAAAAAAGGGAGAGCATAGCATGGTGTCAAAGAAACTATTATTATATACCTATGCACAAAGTCAGAGTAAATGCATACTGCTGCTAGGGATATAGTAATTGTACACAGATTACACTGTATGCTGTGAAACGTTGTACTGGTTACCTTGGATAGTGACATATTGCACGCTTTGAGTGACAGAATGCATGCTTTGAACTCCAGATTGCACGCTTTGAAGAAATAATGCATTTTGATTGGTCGAGAGACCGAGAACAGAATTCTAGGCGCAAGATTAAAAAATGGCGGATCACTTCACTTCGCGAGTTCCTTGGCGTCTTACAGTAACCACGGAGTGAGTTAGTGTGAAAATACATCAAACATTGAGGTGGAATACTATAACGAACCACGTGATACACTTTAGATAGCTTAGATATGTGGGAAATATCGATTTCGATACATTCACGGGCCGAGCGGGCGACTCGTCAATGTCAACAAATAGCGGAGACACTGCACCTCTCGAGTATAGCTGTCCGATGGGACGATCGAGCATAGCAGGGTGACCCTGCGTTAATTTATGCGGCGGTATAATGTATTTGCGCCTGCGCAGTGATCACTTCCGTTTGTCAACTTCCGTCATGTCTGCTAACATACACATCGTCTTTGCAAGTTGTAACAAATGACTTCAACGTCAAATTACGGTCAGTTTTAGTAAATTAAGACCGAATTAAGGTATATAATAATATGAAACCATAGTGATGGTGCCAATACGGGGTAGATTTACTCATTGTTTCGGAGAAATTCGTTCTGAACTCGCCGTGCAAGCTCGTTCAGAACGAAAACGAATACTGACTGGTGTTGTGTACGAGTGGCTGTAACTTACGAGTAGTTGACGTGTAGTGTTATCCAAGTGATAGCGAGAATATTAGGAGGGGATTAAAGGCACTCGTAAAAAAAGCCCGTCGTTATTGTATTTATTATCCACCTACATGATCAATTACAATTCTATCAAAAGAAAAGGTTTAGTTCAGGAAATATGTAGTTCCAGATTACAACATAACCCTGCAACTGACAAGCATGGTGGTAATTTGGTGTTTACTTACACCAGTTATGCATATAACTATATAGTTTGCTAGTTTTTCATGTTTTAGTAAGGAAAACGTTTTTCGACGTGATTTCCAATGGTAAATGAATCATCATGATTGATTGTGAATGTCCGATATTGAACATTCATAAGAAACTTATTTCGAAGTACATTCTGATTTGACCTCATTATGAATAGGACCATTTTGTCCAGAATCTCCTCATGGGGATTTTGACATGCATTTTTTTTAAGTTGAAGCGACATCATACCCAACACGTATCTGCAATGAAACCAATATTATTTGCAATGGGAGATGTTTGCAATGCCCACCTATCTTAGAAAAACTTTCATTTAATGCTATAGGGGACAAAGCCATTGTTAGTTCTTAGAGGAGTCACTAGGTGGCCGACAGTAGTGTCAGCAGGTGGCGCCACCATTCAGGGGACAGAACCTGTGGGCCGTTGATTAATCTAGGATGTTACATAAAGATACTTGTCCGTACCTTTGTACAAGGGTATATATACAATATTTAAGTTTGTTTGCTAAGACAGTATAAGACATCCGTAAGGTCATCTATAAGTGTTGAATAAAGTTGACCCACATCGTCCCTGGCTGTCTTTGGCATATAAAGAAAAAGGGTCTTTATGTAGGACGCTAGGTTATTCAACAGGACCCTGTACTCATTGTTCTTGTGAAATTCAACTGGCGTTGGAAGTTTTTTGGTGTAATTTTTTCGGCGTTCCATTAAAGTGTTGGCTCCATAGTTCGAGGAAAAAAATTTTCTCCTCCAGGGTGAATACCACAGAAGAGCACCCACCACACTTTGCCTGATGAGACTGGAAAAGAGTCGAAACCATGAGAAATACAACGTAGTAATAACCTCCGATACTAAAATTTTGATGCTGGACATTGAAATAAACGACCCATATTGACTTGGAATCAGTATGAACAAACAACACACTCTATGAGGGCCACCTCCTAGCCTTGACCAAAGCTAGGCAGTGGGGTACTTGGTTTTCCCCATGCAACAGGTTCCGCGAAGACAGAACCAGTTCTGGTAATATGTGTAGACCACACACACTCTCACATAGCGCCCCATAACAGACAGCAGCCTGACCTGAATAGATCAGACACCAGTAGTCCAATAAGTATGCCGCATGAGGGTCACGTGCACTCCTCAGCCAATCACACCGACGGAATATAGGGTACGCAGTAGGACGCGGGAACCTCAGACGTCCACCTACCTTCTTCTCTCTATTACGTGGTCGCAAGTGGTGGGAGACAGACGTGAGAACAGATACGCCCCGTTCACCTTTATTGTGGCTTTGGAAGTTTTATCAGGCTTCCCTTTTCTTTCTACACCCATTCCAGAGTAGGATGACTTCAAGGTGAAATCCCAGACATGTATGTTTCACATGAAAGGCTTTGTGTACATTTGTGAGCAAGGCTAGATTTGTGACAGTGGTTTTTCGTCAGTCACTTATTTGTGCAACTCCAGTAGTGAAGAACACCTTCTTGTGGGGGAACTGATGGCGCCTAGGGGACATTATCTGCACTACTGACGGGCAGGGGTTGGCCTAAGAAATTCAGATCCACTATAGACTGGAGAACCTTCCCAATATGCTATTAACACTATGTGAGGAGTCATTGGCTGCTGGGTCAATCCATGCCTTCTATATACTCTATATGGCAGTGAAGGAATAGAGAGAAACTATGTTCCGCTGAGCAAAAGTTCAAAGTTACGAAGTAAGGCTCGGAAAAATTACTGCCCAAGGCCTTGACCCCAGGCAGTAATTTATCCGGTCCTCACCGAGTAACTTTTATCTTTTACTCACCGGTACTTGGTTTCCCTATTCCTATATACCTTCAAATATCGATAAAAATGGATATTTCTCTACCTGCAGTATTCCATGGCCACCCTTATCGAGTAACTACAATCACTATTTTTTCGTCCTGCCCGTTCCGTGACCGTGTCATAGCAACTATGCGTTGCAATGCGTGTTGCTATGCAACGTTACGATGACGTCATAGTATTTACATTTTTCAGGCTTTAACATCACAGCGATTGCAACCTCGGCGATGACGTTTTTTACTTTTCTAGACTTTTTGTTTATTTATTTTCTACTATTTTTAAATATATAGGGACATAAATAGTGATCACATGCACATCAAATTCTGTGTATTTTGATTAGCTTCTGCCTCTAGACCTCGAGTAACTGTCGGATGATATCACATGATCAGGGCGGGACGAAAACGTTAGGGCGGGACGAAAACATCAGCCCGGGACGAAAACGTCAGCCTCGCTACATAACTTATAATTACTGCACCCCCAGCAGCGGTATATAACTATAGTTAGTTCGACAACGGGTATATAGGAATAGAGGGAAACTTCGTTCCACTGAGATAAAGTCAAAGTTACAGGCAAAGGCCTCACCTCGTGATTTTGACTTTTTCTCTCCGGAAACTTGGTTTCCCTATTCCTATCTAAATTCACCTATAGTTTGATAACGATAAATAGCGTTCTTTGCTTATCGGCCATCAAACGCAAAGCCAAATAACTTGACACTTTATGTTTTCTCCCCCACTGCGTTGGCCAATAATATCCTAGCTTTTGGTCACGTGTCCACGTTAGGTAGTAAACATCAACCTTGGGTAGTAAACGTAAGTTTCTACACCACCAGCAAGGGATTTAGTCATAGAGTATTCGCCGACAGGTAGATAAGAACAGGGCAAATCCATGCAGGAAACATCAAGTAGTATACTAAAAGTAGGGATGTACGCAGGTCAAGAAAGACCACTCCCAGAGAAATCTACCCTGAAAGATAGTTGCCAGGAATATGACTGGATTCTGCTCCAGGAGAAAATAACGGAAACTGCTTTAAACGAATCTGCAGTAAGTACAAAAAGATTTGAAGTCTTCTAAGCAGTGACATCTTGTGCTACGAATGCTTTCTTTCTTGGTGTGGGAGCTGGCTTTAATACATTAAACTATAACTCAATTTCCAGGAAATTAATGAACAAACCATTTTATTTAGATAAAATACTAAGTCTTGTGTCCATTGTGCTGAATAAGTCAATGAATATTGCTAAATAAATGACCGCAACATTATTCTCTGTTGAAAATCACCTTAACTGTAGAGCTGACACTTATGGCCACTTTATTGATGCAAACATCGTGTACCATGAAACCTAAGAATTCCAAGTATCAATAAAGATATTTTCGAGAAAAGAAATTGCATATTGGAAACACTTTAAAAGCAATGTAATAATCCCCGTTCTTCTGTATATGGACGGATGGCCATACTCGGGCACGCTGCCTGCTGTTTACTGATAGATGTATTCTGACTAACTTTGTCTTGTGTAAATGGACGGCCATACTCGGGCACGCTGCCTGCTGTTTACAGATAGATGAATTCTGACTAACGTTGTCTTGTGTAGATGGATGGATGGCCATACTCGGGCACGCTGCCTGCTGTTTACAGATAGATGAATTCTGACTAACGTTGTCTTGTGTAGATGGATGGATGGCCATACTCGGGCACGCTGCCCGCTGTTTACAGATAGATGAATTCTGACTAACGTTGTCTTGTGTAGATGGACGGCCATACTCGGGCACGCTGCCTGCTGTTTACAGATAGATGAATTCTGACTAACTTTGTTGTCTTGTGTAGATGGATGGATGGCCATACTCGGGCACTCTGCCCGCTGTTTACAGATAGATGAATTCTGACTAACGTTGTCTTGTGTAGATGGACGGCCATACTCGGGCTCTCTGCCCGCTGTTTACAGATAGATGAATTCTGACTAACGTTGTCTTGTGTAGATGGATGGATGGCCATACTCGGGCACTCTGCCCGCTGTTTAAAGATAGATGAATTCTGACTAACGTTGTCTTGTGTAGATGGATGGATGGCCATACTCGGGCACTCTGCCCGCTGTTTACAGATAGATGTATTCTGACTAACTTTGTTGTCTTGTGTAGATGGATGGATGGTCATACTCGGGCACTCTGCCCGCTGTTTACAGATAGATGAATTCTGACTAACGTTGTCTTGTGTAGATGGACGGATGGCCATACTCGGGCACTCTGCCCGCTGTTTACAGATAGATGTATTCTGACTAACTTTGTTGTCTTGTGTAGATGGATGGATGGTCATACTCGGGCACTCTGCCCGCTGTTTACAGATAGATGAATTCTGACTAACGTTGTCTTGTGTAGATGGACGGCCATACTCGGGCACTCTGCCCGCTGTTTACAGATAGATGAATTCTGACTAACGTTGTCTTGTGTAGATGGACGGCCATACTCGGGCACTCTGCCCGCTATTCATGGATCAGCGCAGAGGGAGAGGGTGGTTTTTGCCCACTACATTCAGGTCAAGTATTAACTGTAGAACCGTCTCAAGGTGCTATTTACACTATGTAAGGAAGTCAGGACAAAGGTCATGGATTGCTGTGAATGTAGTCATGGCTGGTGGGTCAATCCATGGTTGCTTTATATATTCCTTATATGACAGTGAAGGCAGAGGGACAACTCCATGCACTGGGGCGAGGGATGGTTTTGGCCCACTACATTCAGCTCCACTATAGACAGTAGAACCGTCCCAAGGCGCTATTAACACTATGTAAGGAGGTCAGGGTGAAGGTCGTGGTTGCTCTGAATGTAGTCATTGGCTGCTGGGTCAATCCATGCCTTCCATATATCTTACATGGCAGTGAGGGAATAGGGACAACTCCATGGAGCAGAGAGAAGTATTCTGATTAGGTCTTGTGGTCAGAGCTCCTGACGATTGCCTGTGAGTATAACTCAATAATACACGTCGGACATATCCAATCTGTGAGCCGCGTATGGCAGCTGGGGCCGTGTCTCCAGCTATTACCACCAGTCAGGCGGTTTGAGCAGCTCATCCTACGAGCAACTCACTCACCATCCTTGTCTGTTATTATCCACCTAATACAAAGTGTCCATAGAAAACACATAGGGAGTGTGTAGCACCATACCCGGAGCATACAGATATATCAACCGCTCATTTTGTTGGCTCCGTAATGTCACTCTTCTTCGACTCTTTGAAATTACGAAGCCAAAAAAATGTGTGACATAAGTAAGCTCAGACTCAAACTTGTGACGTCTCTTCATATTATCTCACCTTTGGTATTTTCCCCCCGTAGACTGAGCATATACTCAACAGCCATGGAGTATTGTACAAACATACCCAATTAGAAATGATGTCTCAAATGTTAGCCAATTAGTCAGTGATAGGGTGGGAAAAATCTGAACCACACTCGATCTAAAGCTACTGAAAATATGCTCTTCGCTCTGCGGTGCAAATGTAAACAAACACGATGGGGATATTTCCCTGATTCAGAACTATATTTACCCAATATGATCGCCCAGCAATGCACACATACCCGGAATCAGTATAGAATGAACAAACAAACATGCAGATTATTACACTAGAATATATGCAAAAAACGCCCGCCCAATGTCCGTTTGAAGTTAGTGTGTGACGTCATTGCTACCGCTCACTCTCCAAGCAGATCTTTCGTGGCGCCTTTGCTTACTTTGATCACTCTCCATAACGACGTTGACGTAGGTGAACATCCGATAGCCGTTTGTTACTGTGTGACGTCATCGCTACCGTAGTTACGCACACTCTCCCAGCATAGATCCTGCATGGGTTGAAGCAGAGAATAATAAGCGTGAATGCCATCAAAGATCTGCTAGAAGAGTAAGCCCGCTAGTTTGTGGGTGATCCGCTAGTTGTCAGCGTATGGTGAGTGACTGAGGGGTGAGTTCAGAGGTTGAATGGAGATAAAATCACCAGTAATAAATTGGCATTTTAAACAAATCCCGGTATATGATAGTAAAGAGACCCAGTGAGTGTGACTGAATTCCATCTGTTACATACAGATCAAACTGCCTGTACCACTCTTATACATATGAACCATCAACTTTCCTATACCACTCTCACATCGATGAACCAGAAATGCTAAGGGACTGTACAGAGCTATTAAGAGCTATTAAGGGCTGCTCAGAGCTGTTAGGGGCTGTTTGGGACTGTTCGGAGCTGCTCGGAGCTGACTGGGGCTGTTCGGAGCTGCTCGGAGCTGCTCGGAGCTGACTGGGACTGTTCGGAGCTGCTCGGAGCTGCTCGGAGCTGACTGGGACTGTTCGGAGCTGCTCGGAGCTGACCGGGGCTGCTCAGAGCTATTTCAGACTGCTCTAGAATGCTCGGAGCTGATTAGGGCTATTTAGAGCTGCTGAGGGGTGCTCAGATGTGCTTAGGACTTCCTGCTGGTGCTGTCACAGCTACTCGGCTTTACTTAGAGCTACTCAGGGATGTTCATGGTTGCTCAGAGCTGCTCAGAGCTGCTTGAGACTGGGACTGCTCTGATGCTGCCATTGATGTGCTCAGAGCTGCTCGGAGCTGACTGGGACTGTTCGGAGCTGCTCGGAGCTGACCGGGGCTGCTCAGAGCTATTTCAGACTGTTCGGAGCTGTTCGGAGCTGTTCGGAGCTGATTGGGGCTATTTAGAGCTTTTTAGAGGGGTGCTTAGAACGTACTGTCATAGCTACTGGGAGCTACGCGGATTTACTTAGAGGTTCTCAGGGATGCTCAGAGCTGCTCAGAGCTGCTTGAGACTGGGACTGCTCTGATGCTGCCATTGATGTGCCTAGAGCTGCTCGGAGCTGCTCGGGGTTGCTAGGAGCTGCTTAGAGTAGGTCGGGGTTGTCGAGAGCTGCTCGGGGCTACTCGGGACTGCTCGGAGCTTCTCGTGTGCTGGCAGTGAGGTACCCAGAGTTCCTCTGAGCTGCTCGGAGCTGCTCGGAGTTGATTCTGTGTTAGCAGTGAGGTGCCTGGAGTTGCTCGGAGATGCTCGGAGAAGCTCGAGAAAGCTCGGAGCTGCTCAGAGTTGCTCAGAGATGCACAGAGCTGCTCGGAGCTGCCCGGAGATGCACAGAGATCCTCGGAGCTGCTCGGAGCTGCTCGGAGCTGCTCGGAGCTGCTCGGAGCTGCTCGGAGCTGCTCAGAGCTGCTCAGAGATGCACAGAGATGCACAGAGCTGCTCGGAGATGCACAGATCAGCTAGGAGCTGCTCGGAGTTGCTCGGAGATGCTCAGAGATTCACAGAGCTGTTCGGAGCTGCTCGGAGCTGCTCGGAGCTGCTCGGAACTGCACAAAGATGCACAGAGCTGCTCGGAGTTGCTCGGAGATGCTCAGAGATGCTCAGAGATGCACAGAGCTGTTCGGAGCTGCTCGGAGCTGCTCGGAGCTGCTCGGAACTGCACAAAGATGCACAGAGCTGCTCGGAGTTGCTCGGAGATGCTCAGAGATGCTCAGAGATGCACAGAGCTGTTCGGAGCTGCTCGGAGCTGCTCGGAGCTGCTCGGAACTGCACAAAGATGCACAGAGCTGCTCGGAGTTGCTCGGAGATGCTCAGAGATGCTCAGAGATGCACAGAGCTGATCGGAGCTGCTCGGAGCTGCTCGGAGCTGCTCGGAACTGCTCGGAGCTGCACAGAGCTGCTCGGAGTTGCTCGGAGATGCTCAGAGATGCTCGGAGCTGCTTGGAGCTGCTCGGAGCTGTTTGTGAGTCTTCTGAAGCTGCTCAGGACAGCCCTGAGTTGCTGGGAGCTTCTCGCCGTGAGGTGTTCTGTTACAGGGGAAGCCGTAGTAAACGCAGTCTCAGTTAGACCTTCCATTAACCCAGACTCAGACCACCCTAACGGTATAACACCAGACTGACTCTCATACCAGTGATCGTCGTCCAGGTGTGGGACGCTGGTGTGGTGTGGTGTGTAATAAGGTGGTGATGTGGTGCGTAATAAGGTGGTGGTGTGGTGTGTAATAAGGTGGTGATGTGGTGTGTAATAAGGTGGTGATGTGGTGTGTAATAAGGTGGTGATGTGGTGTGTAATAAGGTGGTGGTATGGTGTGTAATAAGGTGGTGGTGTGGTGTGTAATAAGGTGGTGGTGTGGTGTGTAATAAGGTGGTGGTGTGGTGTGTAATAAGGTGGTGGTGTGGTGTGTAATAAGGTGGTGGTGTGGTGTGTAATAAGGTGGTGGTGTGGTTCGAATAAGGTGGTGGTGTGGTGTGGAATAAGTAGATGGTGTGGTGGTGATGTTGTGGTTGTGTGGTGTGGTGGTGTGGTGAGGTGGTAGGGTGTGGTGGTGTGAAGTGTGTAGCGTATTATGGTCGTATGGTGGTGTGTGGTGTGGTGTTGGTTTGGTGTGGAGGTGGTGGTGTGGTGTTGTGATGGTGTCGGCCAATGGAAACAAGGTTGTAGTCCATAGATGTGACCTTCACTGAGACAAAGAGTCATGCACACTGTCATTAGAGTGACGCTACTTCAGCTCACAGCCGGGTTTGCTCGTAGTCTACACTATGTAGATGGTGCTCTCCCATACCTCACCAGAAAAGCTGCATGGTTGTGGGTCAACTTTATCAATCATTTACGGATGATCTTATGGACGGCCCAGACTGTCTCAGCGAACAGACTTCAATATCATTAGACGATGGTACCTTGACCTATTGTGGTGCAACAGAAACAAACTCACCAGTCATGTTAAAAAGACATTTGAACTCAATGTACTGCTGTCTATGTATTGAAACCAACATTATAAGATGCTGAACATCGACAGAATAAGTAAATGATTTAATTAAAAAAAACAGCTTTCAATCATTTCATTTAAAATGCCAATTGTCTACTACTGGGAAACATCAACAAAAAAATCGTGTTACGACTTCTTTCTAATTTCATTTCAGAGTTTCATATTGAGTTCCTTGATTGTAGTCCAGGGAAGGTAGGTTTATAATTCTAACTGAAATTCAATACCCCGGGCCATATCATTGAACAGTACAATATGTTGATGGACCCGTGTGCTGTTTTCTGGCTTACGGTTATTATCTTCGTTATAGAGCTGTTTACCTCCTTCCTTAAAGCCTGCCCCCACCTACCACGATTCTGGTCCCGATTGGCCTTACGACGGCCTTCCCGACGCCATTCCGATTGCAGTGTGAGGTCTGGCAAAATCGTGGTAGGTGGAACAGGTTTCTGTGATTCCGTCTACGACAGCTCACGATAGGCTGCGATGAAAATGCCAATCGTAGAGGTCCCGATAATTTCCAACATGTTGGAAATTTCGTAGCCTGTCGTAGGGTATCATAGCCTATCGGGAAGATATCGTGGTCAGCGTTTATGTTATTGGTCCTCCCAAGGCGTTGCCACGCTCTACGATTTCAAACTGTTGGACCTATCGGGGACCTCCCGATAGGTCACGATTTCCCCATTTCAAATCGTAGCGATCGGGAAGCATGTCGTGGCCTATCGTGGTAGGTGGGGGTCCCCTCTTACACTGTACACTGTTGCATGTTTGTCATGTGATACGGGAGGTTTTAGATGGCGTTCTGTTATGACCTGACACACAGCATGGAAACATGCTGTTATAAAATGGAGGTCATTCGCAGTGCGCTGCTCAGCATGTTATTAACTACAGGGCCAGTAGTTTTATAGAACTGGATCGAGAATCGTATAAATACACAATACTCCACGAGTTTGGATGCGCTGCATTCGTCATGGAGGCACAGCTGAGTGAAGATTATGGTGCATCCAAACGAGTGGAGTATTGTGTGTTCTTCAATTCGAGTGGTGTTCTGGATTTAGAGTAAATAAAGTCAGGTCAATTTTGACTAATTTCTTTAAATATCTTTCCAGATTGTTCAGAGGGCCTCGTCCCATCGCACAAGGTAAGGTCAAAGTTCTTTGTTGATATCTGAGTGTATAATTGATATCATAACATCTTGTTTTAGGAACCATATATGAAACGAAACGAATATCTTGAATGACATATTGAAATTTGAAATAGGGAAAATGGATTAAATGGTAGTTGTGATATTCAACAGTGATCTGAGGGCTGTTGAATAATAGATCTACAATAATAAAAAAGTCGTTGGGGTATGAGCTTTTGACGAGAACCCTACATTTATATCGTAGTTGGTATGGCATTAGAAATCGTTCATGTTGAAAATGTCCATTTTGTCGTCCAATTGTCATCCCGGAAGACACCTCTAGAAGTGTCACAGCCTATATCAAACTCGTTTTATAAAGAAAATCAGCCTATGACAGGCTAATACACACAGCCTATTTATGTGATGTGAAAATTATTTGGATATTATCTTCACAACAAATAAATGTATGAGTATAATAAGCATCAATAAATATATATATTTTTTTGTGTAATTTTTTCATACAGTTTTCCCTTCCGGGAATTGGTTTCGTATGGAAAAAATTTGTATCCTTGTAGAGGACGAAACCACGTTTACCATTGACCTGTGACACTGGGGAATGCCACGAGCGTGATCAGCTCGAAAAACTGGCCGAAAACGACATATCGCACGACCATCTGCGACAATTTTTCGGATCCCCAACTCCGCTTAATGACTGGGCCATAAAACCCCCACCTTAGGCACAAATGATCGCTCCCCTAGGGACGACCAACGAAATGTATTCACTCTCCAAGCGTTACCGGGTTGAAAACACGGCGACACAACGCAGACACTACACAAAGCACGGCGCACGCCATGCGACAGCGGAGGTGCATTTCGAAAGAAGCCAATGAAAAACCGGCAATATGGGTCACAGCCGTCGGCTAGACCAATCAGAACACAGGAAAACATAGAGTCCGTATATAACGTGCGGAGGAGAGGGATTCCAACTCTCAGTGGTAAAAGCGTGGTCGCGTAAGCGATAGCCTCGTCTACACACACAAGCATCAATAAATAGATTGAAAAAAACCCTGTTAAATGACTCCTAATGTCCTCTGAGCTTGTTGTAGAAGACCGTCAGACAACTCCTGATGTCTGTAGCTACTCGTTACTCTGACGACTATCTCTGAGCTGGTCGTAGAAGACCGTCAGACAACTCCTGATGTCTGTAGCAACTCGTTACTCTGACAACTATCTCTGAGCAGGTCGTAGAAGACCGTCAGACAACTCCTGATGTTTGTAGCAACTAGTTACTCTGACGACTATCTCAGAGCTGGTCATATAAGACTGTCAGACAACTCCTGATGTCTGTAGCAACTCGTTACTCACACGACTATCTCTGAGCAGGTCGTAGAAGACCGTCAGACAACTCCTGATGTCTGTAGCGACTCGTTACTCGCACGACTATCTCTGATCTTGTTGTAGAAGACCGTCATACAACTCCTGATGTTGTAGCGACTTGTTACTCACACGACTATCTCTGAGCTGGTCGTATAAGACTGTCAGACAACTCCTGATGTTGGTAGCGACTCGTTACTCACACGACTATCTCTGAGCAGGTCGTAGAAGACCGTCAGACAACTCCTGATGTTTGTAGCGACTCATTACTCTGACGACTATCTCAGAGCTGGTCGTAGAAGACCGTCAGACAACTCCTGATGTCTGTAGCGACTCGTTACTCACACGACTATCTCTGAGCTGGTCGTATAAGACCGTCTGACAACTCCTGATGTTTGTAGCGACTCGTTACTCTGACGACTATCTCTGAGCTGGTCGTACAAGACCGTCAGACAACTCCTGATGTTTTTATTATCATGTATTGAAGTATTTATACCAAACCGTAGAGTAGGCAGAGACGATAATGAACGTGAAACCCCTTTTCAGGTATCGCATCCCCTTTTTCATTGTTGTCTATAAAGTCCAGCTTGGTTGCTTCCCTCCAGGTCAATTTACGAGGTTATTTATGAGAACAGGTGTGATTGTGAAGAGCTGGAATGTTGATGTCATATAGATATAAGACATCGACATTTCATTCCCGACTCTCACCTAGGACTCAGTCACGAATATGAATGTCTTATGAGGTTCAGCTGGTAGGAGGTGCAGCTCAGAGAACACTGCGCTGCTCATCCACAATCCACAAAGCAAATACGAGTTGACGGGGACCCCGTCGGGGGGGCGGGGGTACGGCTTGCCTCCAGACCCGTCTCGTGTCATACCCTACCACCACAGGCTCGCTGAGCAGCTCTAAGCAGTTCCGAGCTGCTCAGAGCTGTTCAGTACTGTTGATTATCCCACCCCTGGTACAGGTTGTGCCATTGAGTTAACGTTGAAATAACATGAAATAGTTCCGGCGCCATTGTTTGAACCGCAGCTGTGGCAACAATAGTTCCGACGCCATTGTTTGAACAATTCAATACATGATTATATTATTGCTTAAAATCGACTGTAAGGTCCGTGTTGGGGGTGAGATAAAAACAGAACCGCTTTCGAAACGTTTTTCTAAAGACGGTTCTGCTTAAGAGCTGTTCGGAGCTGCTCAGAGCTGCTCAGAACTGCTTGGAGCTGCTTGGTACTTCTTGGTACTGCTTGGTATTGCGTGGTACTGCTCGGATCTGCTCAGAGCTGCTCGCTGATGTCCGAAGCATTTCTGGATAGCTCGGAGCTGCTCGGGCCGCTTGGTACTGCTCTGTACTGTTTGGTACTGCTCTGTACTGTTTGGTACTGTTCTATACTGTTTGGTAATGCTCGAGGCTGTTTGTGGCTGCTCGGAGCTTCTCGGGGATGCCCGGAATTCATTAGAGCTGCTCAGAGTTGCTCGAAACTGCTCGGAGCTGGCAGGGACTACTTAGAACTGCTCAGGGCTGCTCGGGGCTGCTTTGACGGCCTGCCCCCGGACCCGTCACTTGTCACCAGTTTACTCGAAGCTGTTCGGGGCTGCTCAGGGCTGTTTGGGGTTGCTCAGAGCTGCTCGAAGCTGTTCAGAGCACTGCGGAGTTGTCTGGGACCCTTCAGATTTGATCAGGGCTGCTCACAACTGCTTGGTGCTGCTCAGAGCTGCCTGGCGCTGCTCGGAGATGCTCGGTGCTGCTCAGGACTGCTCGGGGTTGCTCTGATTTGTTCAGAGCTTTTTCCTGCTGCTAAGGCTGCTTAAAGTTGTTCAGAGTTGCATGGGGCTGCTCTGGGCTGCTCGGAATTACTCGGGACTGCTTGGTACTGCCTAGAACTGCCTAGATCTGCCTAGAGCTGCTCGGGGCTGTTCGGAGCTGTTCGGAGCTGCTCGGGGCTGTTCGGAGCTGTTCGGAGCTGCTCCGAGCTGCTCGGGGCTGCCTGGTACTGCCTAGGGCTGCTTGAAGCTGCTGGGAGGTGCTGGGAGCTCCTGGGAACTGCTCGAGGCTGCTCGGGGCTGTTCGGAGCTGCTCGGGGCCCCCCGAGGCTGCTGATCAGAGCTGCTCCGAGCTGCTCCGAGCTGCTCCGAGCTGCTCCGAGCTGCTCCGAGCTGCTCCGAGCTGCTCCGAGCTGCTCCGAGCGGCTCCGCGCTGCTCCGAGCTGCTCCGAGCTGCTCCGAGCGGCTCCGAGCGGCTCCGAGCTGCTCCGAGCTGCTCCGAGCTGCTCCGAGCAGAGTGGGTGACGGCACACAGTGTGAGGTCCGGGATGTATAATTGCACTGTGATATGACGTGAGTGTCAGAGACGTCACGTGGACAGTGAGGGGTGTGAGTGAGACCACTACACTCACCAGATTCTACCAACACAGAGTCAGCTTATCAGCTTATCAGCTTCACCTCCTGTTCTTCTCTCTTTTATCTTGAAATCATTTCTTTTTCTGTCCATATAATTTGTTACGTAGGCAGTTTTCTACTATTTGAAATCATATACGCACCTCGGACAATATAGTCTGGGTTTTTACTCTTTACAGTACTATACACCAACTATATTCTGTGAAAGATTGACATGGGTTTTTTTATGTGAAAACAACGTTTTAGAATCTGTATATTCTTTTATAAAATTGTCATAACATCGATCTCTGGATCATAAAACTAGCACGGTGACCCCCGATTTTATAGTGAAATATGTGTTCTATAAAACTATTTAAATCTTTAGTAAATTGACATAGGTTTTAATGTTCAAGCCAAATTGTCCGATATGCCTTTAAGTTTGAGAATGGCATTCAGATTTCTTATGATCACACTTATGATTTAGATAATATCTTACACAAGTTTTTGGGGTACCTATAATTCTGAATGATTGAGACACTGAAGAGCAACAAAGTCATCACCATGTCTTTTTTTTTTTTTAAATCGGTTTCTTTATCCTGGTAAGAGAAAAGGCTAATAAATGCCTGTTTACGTTCTGATCCAATAAGTAGTTATGTCACACTTCTCTTATGGAGAGTAACTAGCCTATGAGGGAACCCCCACCTACCACGATAGGCTACGACATGCTTCCCGATCGCTACGATTTGAAATGGCGAAATCGTGACCTATTGGGAGGTCCCCGAATCGTAGACCTCTGTCGTGATCCAATCGGTGAATCATACGCGCTGACCACGATATCTTCCCGATAGGCCACGATACCCAACGACAGGCTACGAAATTTCCAACATGTTGGAAATTATCGGGACCTCTACGATTGGCGTTTTCATCGCAGCCTATCGTGAGCTGTCGTAGACGGAATCGCAGAAACCTGTCCCACCTACCACGATTTTGGCTGACCTCACGCTAGAATCGGAATGGTGTCGGGAAGGCCGTTGTAAGGCCAATCGGGACCAGAATCGTGGTAGGTGGGGGGCAGGCTTTAAAACTAGCTAACTGAGCATGTAAATAGTAATGAATATACAATATAACAAAACTTCTCAGTCAGATAAAGATAACGGTTATAGGTATCTAAAGAATCTCCTTACATGATAGGCTCTATCGCTTTTGACCGATTAGTTGAAAATCATGTACCTATTCCATGTGAACTATCTGTCAATGAAAATACTATCTGTCGAGAGAAAATCCCCCAAAAGAATACATCTAATCCAACACACTCTCGCCAATGTATATGTACTTTCTGAGTGTGCCTTACACTTATACCATGATCCAGGGTTCTATAAAGCCATAATGTTTTACAGAAATGGCGATGTTAAGTGTTAAATTGACATGGGTTTTAATTTTCAACACAAATTGTCTGATATGCCTTTAAGAGTTAAGCGTGTGTGGTAATGAAAAATGAGGTTATTTAGTTATTTAAGAGTTAAGCGTTTGTTGTAAAGAGAAATGAGGTTTTTTAGTTATTTAAGAGTTAAGTGTGTGTATGGTAAAGAGAAATGAGGTTATTTAGTTATCTAAGTGTTAAGCGTGTGTGGTAAAGAGAAATGAGGTTATTTAGTTATCTAAGTGTTACGCGTGTGTGGTAAAGAGAAATAAGGTTATTTAGTTATTTAAGAGTTAAGTGTGTGTATGGTAAAGAGAAATGAGGTTATTTAGTTATCTAAGTGTTAACCGCGTGTGGTAAAGAGAAATGCGGTTATTTAGTTATCTAAGTGTTAACCGCATGTGGTAAAGAGAAATAAGGTTATTTAGTTATTTAAGAGTTAAGTGTGTGTATGGTAAAGAGAAATGAGGTTATTTAGTTATCTAAGTGTTAACCGCATGTGGTAAAGAGAAATGAGGTTATTTAGTTATCTAAGTGTTAAGCGTGTGTGGTAAAGAGAAATAAGGTTATTTAGTTATTTAAGAGTTAAGTGTGTGTATGGTAAAGAGAAATAAGGTAATTTAGTTCTTCAAGAGTTAAGTGTGTGTATGGTAAAGAGAAATGAGGTTATTTAGTTATCTAAGTGTTAAGCGTGTGTGGTAAAGAGAAATGAGGTTATTTAGTGTTAATGCGGGTCCTGCCCCGTGCTTTGATCATCAAACCTGGCCTCACTTAATTCATCCTGACCCTCCTCTAAAATCAATCTGACCTCCTCTCCGTCAGTTAAACTTCACCGTGAGAATTATTCACCGTCATCTAATTTCACATCTACACACCAGTATCACACAGACACAGTGTTATCCCTGTGAGGGGAGGGTTAGAAGGACAGCTGGTTAGGTGTGGGGTTTGTGGAGGGGAGGAGGAGGAGGAAAGGTGAGGAGAAAAGACGTGAAAACCTTAAAGAAAGGTAATGAAGGCTTCAAGACGGTGACGCGAGGGAGATGAATTAAGAGCAACCCTGAGGGGTGGGCTGAGTCATGGGGAGGGCTGCGGGAAGGGAGGAGGGGGTGAAGAGGGGGTGGAGAGGGGGGTAGGGGAGGGAGGGAGGGAGGGTGACTTGGACGAGGTGAGAGAGGGGGGAGGGAGGAGAAGGTGTAGTATAGTACGAAAATAAGGACGGAAGGGGTTTGTCCAGAACGGCGCCCCATAATGGAGGGGTAGAGGGAAGGGGGTAGGGGATGGGGGGAGGGAGGGGGGAAGGAGGGGGTGATTTGGACAAGGTGAGGGAGGGGGTGGAGAGAGGGTGAGAGAGAGGGGGGTGACTTGTAGGAGGTAAGGGAGGGGGTGGAGAGGGGGTGAGAGGTGGGGGGGTGACTTGTAGGAAACGAGGGAGGGGGTGGAGAGGGGTGAGGGAGGGGGTGGAGAGGGGTGAGGGAGGGGTGGAGAGGGGTGAGGGAGGGGGTGGAGAGGGGTGAGGGAGGGGGTGGAGAGGGGTGAGGGAGGGGGTGGAGAGGGGTGAGGGAGGGGGTGGAGAGGGGTGGGGGAGGGGGTGGAGAGGGGTGAGGGAGGGGGTGGAGAGGGGTGGGGGAGGGGGTGGAGAGGGGTCTGGGAGGGGGTGAGAGGTGGGGGGGGTGACTTGTAGGAGTTGAGAGAGGGGGTGGAGAGGGGTGAGGGAGGGGGTGGAGAGGGGTGAGGGAGGGGGTGGAGAGGGGTGGGGGAGGGGGTGGAGAGGGGTCTGGGAGGGGGTGAGAGGTGGGGGGGGGTGACTTGTAGGAGTTGAGAGAGGGGGTGGAGAGGGGTGAGGGAGGGGGTGGAGAGGGGTGGAGGGAGGGGGTGGAGAGGGGTGAGGGAGGGGGTGGAGAGGGGTGGACAGGGTGAGGGGAGGGGAGGGGTGACTTGTAGGAGGTGAGAGAGGGGGTGGAGAGGGGTGAGGGAGGGGGTGGAGAGGGGTGGACAGGGTGAGGGGAGGGGAGGGGTGACTTGTAGGAGGTGAGAGAGGGGGTGGAGAGGGGTGAGGGAGGGGGTGGAGAGGGGTGAGAGAGGGGGTGGAGAGGGGTGGACAGGGTGAGGGGAGGGGAGGGGTGACTTGTAGGAGGTATGGGAGGGGGTGGAGAGGGGTGAGGGAGGGGCTGTAGAGGGGTGAGGGAGGGGCTGTAGAGGGGTGAGGGAGGGGGTGGAGAGGGGTGAGGGAGGGGGTGGAGAGGGGTGAGGGAGGGGGTGGAGAGGGGTGAGGGAGGGGCTGTAGAGGGGTGAGAGAGGGGGTGGAGAGGGGTGAGGGAGGGGGTGGAGAGGGGTGAGGGAGGGGGTGGAGAGGGGTGAGGGAGGGGTTGGAGAGGGGTGAGGGAGGGGGTGGAGAGGGGTGAGGGAGGGGTTGGAGAGGGGTGAGGGAGGGGGTGGAGAGGGGTGAGGGAGGGGTTGGAGAGGGGTGAGGGAGGGGGTGGAGAGGGGTGAGGGAGGGGTTGGAGAGGGGTGAGGGAGGGGGTGGAGAGGGGTGAGAGAGGGGGTGGAGAGGGGTGAGGGAGGGGGTGGAGAGGGGTGAGGGAGGGGGTGGAGAGGGGTGAGGGAGGGGGTGGAGAGGGGTGAGGGAGGGGGTGGAGAGGGGTGAGGGAGGGGGTGGAGAGGGGTGAGGGAGGGGTTGGAGAGGGGTGAGGGAGGGGGTGGAGAGGGGTGAGGGAGGGGGTGGAGAGGGGTGGAGAGGGGTGTAGAGGGGTGAGGGAGGGGGTGGAGAGGGGTGGAGGTGACCCGGGTGTTCGTGGATGCGGAAGGTCAGGGAAGCCGTGTGCAGGAGACAGGAGGGGATCAGATTCTGCATTAGAAAACCTTCAGAACCCGACTGACCTTCTCAGCGTTGAGCTTGTACTCTCAACATTGATGTGTGCGGATTCTCTCCTCACATTGCAGGGTGCTAGGACTGTGGTGAAGCTCACTTCATCTCACACCTGGTATTTCTATCCCATAGACTCAACCTTGGGAACTCGTTCTACATACCCCTACGAGTATTGCAGTCCGTTCTCCATGGTCTTGTGAATCGTCCATTATTATAGTGTGTACTGGGGTGTGATAGATATAGAGAGCAACTGGTTTGGGTCAAAGAATTCATTCTCCAACTCGTTTCAATGCTACATGATATTCAAAGTAGGGAAGCAACTTCCTTCTTTGAAAAAAGATCAAAAAATCTAGAATATAAACTTTGCAGTTCTCTTCTCGCCAACTCTCGCCAACTCTCGCCAACTCTGGTGAAGTCACGTGGTACAGGTGATGGCGTGTCGCTGTCACGTGATCGTCGTACCCACGTGACAGCGGTCAGCTGACCGGGTTTTTAACAAGGTGAAGGTCACCTGGTGAGGTGGGAGTCAAGGTCAAGGTGAGGTGGGAGTACAGCTGGGGTTAATGGAAGCTGAGTGTTTAGAGAGGCGGGAGTCAGCGGCGACTTTCTGTGAGCACGAGCAGGACGGACGAGCGAGGATAATGAGCGGGACGTGTGGGACGTGTGGGACGTGTGGGACGTGTAGGACGTGTAGGACGTGTAGGACGTGTGGGACGCGTGGGGCGTGTAGGACGTGTAGGACGTGTAGGACGTGTTGGACGTGTAGAACGTGTAGGACGTGTAGGACGTGCAGGACGTGTGGGACGTGTGGGACGTGTAGGACGTGTGGGACGTGTGGGACGTGTAGGACGTGTGGGACGTGTGGGACGTGTAGGACGTGTAGGACGTGTGGGACGTGTAGGACGTGTGGGACGTGTGGGACGTGTAGAACGTGTAGGACGTGTAGGACGTGTAGGACGTGTAGGACGTGTGAGACGTGTGGGAGGTGTGAGACGTGTGGGACGTGTGGGAGGTGTGGGACGTGTGGGACGTGTGGGACGTGTGAGACGTGTGGGACGTGTAGGACGTGTAGGACGTGTAGGACGTGTGGGACGTGTAGGACGTGTAGGACGCGTAGGACGTGTAGGACGCGTAGGACGTGTAGGACGTGTGGGACGTGTAGGACGTGTAGGACGTGTAGGACGTGTAGGATGTGTAGGACGTGCATGATGTGTGGGACGTGTAGGACGTGTGGCACGTGTAGGACGTGTGGGACGTGTAGGACGTGTAGGACGTGTAGGACGTGTAGGACGTGTGGGACGTGTAGGACGTGTAGGACGTGTAGGACGTGTAGGACGTGTAGGACGTGTAGGACGTGTAGGATGTGTAGGACGTGCATGATGTGTGGGACGTGTAGGACGTGTGGGACGTGTAGGACGTGTGGGACGTGTAGGACGTGTGGGACGTGTAGGACATGTAGGACGTGTAGGACGTGTGGCACGTGTAGGACGTGTAGGACGTGTAGGGCGTGTAGGACGTGTAGGACGTGTAGGACGTGCAGGATGTGCAGGACGTGTGGGACGTGTGGGACGTGTAGGATGTGTGGGACGTGTGGGACGTGTGGGACGTGTGGGACGTGTGGGACGTGTGGGACATGTAGGACGTGTGGGACGTGTAGGACTAGAGGACGTGTAGGACGTGTAGGACGCGTAGGACGTGTGGGACGTGTGGGACGTGTAGAACGTGTGGGATGTGTGGGACGTGTGGGACGTGTGGGACGTGTAGGACGTGTGGGACGTGCATGACGTGTGGGACGTGTAGGACGCGTAGGACGCGTAGGACTAATAGGACGTGTAGGACGCATAGGACGCGTGGGACGAGTAGGACGTGTAGGACGTGTGGGACGTCTAGGACGTGTAGGACGTGTGGGACGTGTAGGACGTGTAGGATGTGTAGGACGTGTAGGACGTGTAGGACGTGTGGGACGTGTGGGACGAGTAGGACGTGTGGGACCAGTAGGACGTGTGGGACGTGTAGGACTTGTAGGACGTGTGGGACGTGTGGGACGTGTAGGACGTGTGGGACGTGTAGGACGTGTAGGACGCGTAGGACGTGTGGGACGTGTAGGACGTGTAGGACGTGTAGGACGTGTGGGACGTGTGGGACGTGCAGGACGTGTAGGACATGTAGGACATGTGGGACACTTAGGACGCGTAGGACGTGTGGGATGTGTGGGACGTGTAGGACGGGAGCGTAGAAAGCCGGGTTCACAGTAGAGACTAATGTACCTGAGACGGGTGTACTTCACACCTTTCCGCTAGTCTAAAGCAGGATTCACACATAGAGACTAATGTACCTGAGATGGGTGTACTTCACACCATACCCCTAGTCTAAAGTGGGATTTACACGAAGAGACTAATGTACCTGAGACGGGTGTACTTAACACCTTTCCCCTAGTCTAAAGCAGGATTCACACGTAGAGACTAATGTACCTGAGACGGGTGTACTTAACACCTTTCCCCTAGTCTAAAGCAGGATTCACACGTAGAGACTAATTTACCTGAGACGGGTGTACTTCACACCTTTCCGCTAGTCTAAAGCAGGATCAAAACATAGAGACTAATGTACCTGAGATGGGTGTACTTCACACCATACCCCTAGTCTAAAGTGGGATTTACACGAAGAGACTAATGTACCTGAGACGGGTGTACTTCACACCTTACCCCTAGTCTAAAGTGGGATTTACACGAAGAGACTAATGTACCTGAGACGGGTGTACTTCACACCTTACCCCTAGTCTAAAGTGGGATTTACACGAAGAGACTAATGTACCTGAGACGGGTGTACTTCACACCTTTCCGCTAGTCTAAAGCAGGATCAAAACATAGAGACTGATGTACCTGAGACGGGTGTACTTCACACCATACCCCTAGTCTAAAGCAGGGTCAAAACACAGAGAATTATTTACCTGAGACGGAGCGTTTGCATATCAGCACTACGACCATCACTCTCTCCATCAAGCGACACTAAGAATGTGGCTGGAGATCTCGCTTTCATTTCAAAACAAGCGTTGGACAGTAAAGTATTGTTCGGGTACACGATGCCTTGCCCAGCGAAGTTGACAGTGGCGTTTTGGTAAATATTTAACGATTTCAAACGTTTTGAGGGTATATAATAAAAAAAATATAGTCTATTGCTTAACAATGTAAACCCTAAAATTCATATAATGGGTAGTGGTTTACTGAATCCCCATACATTCTTAATGGGTATTTTGTGCACAATGGATAATAAATAATGGGTCGTGGTTTACTGAGTCCCCATACATTCTCAATGGAGACTTTGTATACGATGGATAATACATAATGGGTCGTGGTTTACTGAGTCCCCATACATTCTCAATGGGGACTTTGTATACAATTGACGATAAATTAACATGAAGAATGGTTTGTTATTATTTTCTATTGTGGAAACAGAAGGCCTTGATCGTGATGTGAAAATGGGTACAGATACTTTCAGGACTGCTCCAGGTTGGCCACATTTTGTCTCAGTTACAACGAGGGATTCCCAACTACACAGAATTACAGCTTCTCAACAGGTTGTCTTTGGTTTCATTAGCCTGTTTCATTGTCAGCTATTAACCTTTTTCTACGGCTTGGTTTCTAAAGTTAAAAACATTAAAAGCCATCCCTCGGGTAAAAAGGTGAATGCAGATCAGTCACCACTAACATCATCCAATTACAACCATTTAAAATTATCCAATTTGCAGGAGCGTTTTAATTAAAAGACAAAGTTCATCATAAGGCACTATTTTCTTCGCTGGCGCACGGGACTATTTTCTGCTCTGCGGCAGTTTTCTGATTGGATCGGGGCAAGTCTTGAAACGTGACGGTCAAAATACATTTACAGGTATTTATTGAGTAAATTGTGGGCATTGTTTACTAAATACACCTTTCCTGGGTTCTTACTGGGCCCAGTTGCTCCACGTTTACGACAGAGCTGCGTATCGCAGAATATTGATCTGAGGGCCTAAACGTTGCTCCTGAAATGTTGCGGATCGCGTTGTAATCGCATAGGGGCATCGCCGCGTAAAATACGGCTTTTAGCGATATTTTTAGGCGGACCTTCACAGCACTGCGAATCGTATCGCTGTAGTTTAAATACAGCCTAATCTGATATTCTAAAATAACGATCCATGGTGGCACCACGAACCCCCGCCACTTATTTTTTTACCTATAGGAAATAGCGATCCACACCACCAGGTGTCAGATCAGTTTTAACTGTGATGCCATCTGTATTTAGTTAAAGAACTAATGAATCTTCCCCTGACTCATTCAAGATGTGCTCCTGATTTGTTGTATCGCTATCGCATCGTAAAAATTAGCGATACCGCGTGAATATAGCGATACGATAGATATTACGGGAGCAACGCTTTTTTTGTTAGATCGTAAGGCCTGGCGTCCACCTACTACGATAGAAATTTAGACCTACCGATATGGCACCGATACAAAAAAGCAAATATCGGAGACATATCGGGAAAGTGCAAAATCGTAGACATATGTCTAGACATGCCAATCCACCATGCATCGTATTGGGTTTTTATCGATGTCTTGTCGCAGAAACGTGGTCAAATGCCCCAATAATTAGGTGACCTTCCGACGCGATTTTGATTTAGTATCGGGAGGTGCATCGTAGACCATATCGGAGCCATATCGTAGTAGGTGGACGCCGGACCTTAAAGTAACCGTAAAAATAAATTTGCGATCCGATTATAGCTAACGATACCACAAAAAGTGGAGCAACGGAGCCCTGATGAGAGAAAACCATATAAGCTGTAGTTACACTGTTGTAGTTAAACGGAATTTTCTTCTTTTTTAGGGGTAATTTTTATTAGGGAATATTGTGTGTACAATCACCGAATTCGGCTATTTAGCCCTTGCCCCTACTCCTCATTCTAATGGCGGGTGTGCATTGGGTACCATTTTTGTGTAAGTCTTTGGTATGACCCGACCGGGGTTCGAAACCACCACCTCCCATGCTCGAGGCGAACACCCCTACCACTTAGCCACCGAGCTTGGAATGATTACAGGGACCTGTTGAATAAATTAGGTTCGTACATGATGACCCTTTTCTGTACGCCAACGATGTGGGTGAACTTCATCGCTACCTATGAACGACCTTATGTTCAGACAAGACTGTCTTAGTAAACAAACTTAAATATCATTGAACGATTAGGCATCAACATATTTTATGGGACAAAACACCTCGAACACGTGGTAATGTTTAACTAACAAGTAGCTTTGTTTTACTGCGAGTTTTAAAGAGGAAACCTATGAAAGTTTAGGGTCTGAGCTCGTATCCCATCGAGTTTGAATCACGTAGTAATTCACAAGGCGAAGCCGCGTGAATTGCTATGTGATTCAAATGGGATGGGATCGAGCTCTGACCCTAAACTTGAATGGGTTTCTGAATTTATCTCACCCTTAATATTGACTTATGGGCTAACATTTGTGACATTATCCCCCATTGGATATTTTTCCTAAATATCTAATGGGTGTTAGATACGAGGTTCCAATGTTAAGTCTATGGAAGAAAAAATATCTGGGGTGAGATAATAAGGAGGAAACCTATGAAAGTTTAGGGTCAGACCTCATAGCCCATCAAGTTTGAATCACGTTGTAATTCAGAAGTTGGATTACGTAGCGAGATAGGATTGAGCTCTGACCGTAAACTTGAATAGGTTTCTGAATTTATCTCACCCTTCACATTGACTAATGAGCCAACATTTGTGATATAACCACCCATTGAGTATTTTTTTCTAAATACTCCATGGGCGTTGGATGCAAGTTCATAATGTTAAGTCTATGGAGAAAAAAGTACCAGAAGTGAGATGAATCAGGTGATACGTTCTCAGGTATCACAACGCTGATTGTGCACCGAGTAAAAGAGATAACAAATGTACCTCTTACTTTAACACGGAGGGTCAAAGCCAAAGCCAACCTACACCAAACAAAAACAAATCCCGAAGCAAACCAAACGACTCGAGTCTTATCTTTCCGCACGGATCGAATCTCACTGATAACAATTAGTCCGTCGGGAAAAAAAACAACAAAAAACCCCATCACACACAAAAACCCACCCGGTCTCCTGGGCCTCCCTGTGGGTTAATTTGACCCGGTCACGTGACCAAACCGGCATCGCTGATTGGCTATCAGCTGAAGGGACGCTGACACACACAGATACCTGTTACTCTGATCAACAGCCGACCTGCATATTTAATACTCATCAACATTACCCACCTCATCTCCATGGCGACGCGCGACCTTCACCTCACCTCTGACCTTGACCTAAATAGAGTGACCTTGGCGGTGACCTTGCGCGGGCATTAAGCGGGTTATCCGGGGAGGGCTGTAGGGCATCAGGGGGGATTAAGACATTAAAGATACAGGGTTATTGATAGTGAAGGTGGTGTGGTGGGATTTACGACGGGGCGGGTCGCGGAAGTAGCGCGGACACTGTCCGAATCATCTACATCCTCTGAGATCCGTTCTTAAAGACAAATGCTGGCAGTTTGGTGATTTCTAGATGCTATTGATTTTTTTGCAAATAACTCTGGATAATATAATTCCATATATCAACAAATAGAACATGCAAATGTAAAGATAACCTGACAAACAAGTGCACACAAAATTACCTGACAAACAAGTACACACAAAATAACCTGACAAATAAGGACACATAAAATAACCTGACAAATAAGGACACACAAAATAACCTGACAAACAAGTGCACAGAAAATAACCTGACAAACAAGTGCACACAAAATAACCTGACGAATAAGGACACATAAAATAACCTGACAAATAAGGACACACAAAATAACCTGACAAACAAGGACACACAAAATAACCTGACAAACAAGTGCACACAAAATAACCTGACGAATAAGGACACATAAAATAACCTGACAAATAAGGACACACAAAATAACCTGACAAACAAGTGCACATAAGATAACCTGACAAACAAGTACCAACAAAATGGCTGGGGTAACAAACAAATACTGTAGAACCCGGCCTAACAGACACCCCGCATAAGCGGACATTCCTGCGTCAACGGACACCCTTGCTCAGAACAAATCTCTCTATTAGATGTTTATTTCAATCCTGTGTAAATGGACATCCCACGTTAGCGGACACTTTTGGTCAACACAGAGGGCATCCACTTACGCAGGGTTCTACTGTACACACAAAATAACCTGAAAAACAAGGACACATAAAATAACCTAACAAACAAGTGCACACAAAATAACCCGACAAACAAGGATACACAAATTATACCTGACAAACAAGTGCAAACAAAATAACCCAGGAAACAAGTACACACAATTTACCCGAAAAACAAGGACATACAAAATAACCTGACAATCAAGTACATACAAAATAGCCTGAAAAACAAATACACACAAAATAACCTAACAAACAAGTACAAACGAATTAACCTTGTATCTAACGGAAAGGAAAGGCGAACAACTTGGACCCTGTTGCTCCCGCGTCCCCCTGGCGGCAGTCCCTGTAAGTACCACACACCGAGACGCCCGTAGAACGCATGCGTCGCCCGGCGGCAGTTTTGGCGGGAAATGGTCGGCGAAAGTCGTCTGCTTCTCTCATTTCTGGCTACTTCCGGTGGGAAACTGCCGCCAGGGGACGCGGTGACTGCGGGCAGAAGGCGGAGACTGAGAACGGCTTCAGAAGCCGGTGTAGGAAGGAGAGGAGAGTGGTTTAAACAGACAAGTATCTACTCATTGCCCGGCCTGAGCCTAGTGCTACACAGAGAGGGTAACCCGGCGCTTATACTAGATGAATAAATACGTGACGACTGTAGATCGTCAAGCCAGTAGTCGTCAGGTGGTGCTCTAACCCGGCGTTTACACTAGATGACTAAATACGTGACGACTGTAGATCGTCAGGTCAATAATCGTCAGGTGGTGCTCTAACCTGGTGTTTACACTAGATGACTAAATACGTGACGACTGTAGATCGTCAAGCCAATAGTCGTCAGGTGGTGCTCTAACCCGGCGTTTACACTAGATGACTAAATACGTGACGACTGTAGATCATCTAGCCAATAGTCGTCAGGTGGTGCTCTAACCGGGTGTTTACTCTAGACGACTAAATATGTGACGACTGTAGATCATCTAGCCAGTAGTCGTCAGGTGGTGCCCTAACCTGGCGTTTACACTAGACGACTAAAAACGTGGCAGCTGTAGATCGTCAGGCCAATAGTCGTCAGGTGGTGCTCTAACCTAGTGTTTACACTAGACAACTAAATATGTGACGACTGTAGATCGTCAGGCCAATAGTCGTCAGGTGGTGCTCTAACCCGGCGTTTACACTAGATGACTAAATACGTGACGACTGTAGATCATCTAGCCAATAGTCGTCAGGTGGTGCTCTAACCCGGCGTTTACACTAGATGAATAAATACGTGACGACTGTAGATCGTCAGGCCAATAGCCGTCAGGTGGTGCTCTAACCTGGTGTTTACAGTAAACCGCTAAATACGTGACGACTGTAGATCGTCTAGCCAATAGTCGTCAGGTAGTGCTCTAACCGAGTGTTTACACTAAACGACTAAAAACGTGATGACTGTAGATCGTCAGGCCAATAGTCGTCAGGTGGTGCTCTAACCTGGTGTTTACAGTAAACGGCTAAATATGTGACGATTGTAGATCATCAAGCCAGTAGTCGTCAGGTGGTGCTCTAACCCGGCGTTTACACTAGATGACTAAATACGTGACGACTGTAGATCGTCAGGTCAATAATCGTCAGGTGGTGCTCTAACCTGGTGTTTACACTAGACGACTAAATACGTGACGACTGTAGATCGTCAGGCCAATAGTCGTCAGGTGGTGCTCTAACCCGGCGTTTACACTAGATGACTAAATACGTGACGACTGTAGATCATCTAGCCAATAGTCGTCAGGTGGTGCTCTAACCCGGCGTTTACACTAGATGAATAAATACGTGACGACTGTGGATTGTCAGGCCAATAGCCGTCAGGTGGTGCTCTAACCTGGTGTTTACAGTAAACCGCTAAATATGTGACGACTGTAGATCGTCTAGCCAATAGTCGTCAGGTAGTGCTCTAACCGAGTGTTTACACTAAACGACTAAAAACGTGATGACTGTAGATCATCAGGTCAATAATCGTCAGGTGGCACTCTAACCTGGTGTTTACACTAGACGACTAAATACGTGACGACTGTAGATCGTCAGGCCAATAGTCGTCAGGTGGTGCTCTAACCCGGCGTTTACACTAGACAACTAAATACGTCACGACTGTAGATCATCAAGTTAATAGTCATCAGGTGGTGCTCTAACCCGGCATTTACAATTGACAACTAAATACGTGATGACTGTAGATCATCAAGCCAGTAGTCGTCAGGTGGTGCCCAAACCCGGCGTTTACATAAGACAACTAAATATGTGACGCGTTTACACTAGACGCCTAAATACGTGACGACTGTAGATCGTCAGGCCAATAGTCGTCAGGTGGTGCCCTAACCCGGCGTTTACACTAGACGACTAAATACGTGACGACTGTAGATCGTCTAGTCAATAGTTGTCAGGTGGTGCCCTAACCTGGTATTTACGCAAGACGACTAAATACGTGATGACTGTAGATCGTCAGGCCAATAGTCGTCAGGTGGTGCTCTAACCCGGCGTTTACAATAGATGACTAAATATGTGACGACTGTAGATCGTCAAGCCAATAGTCGTCACGTGGTGCCCTAACCGGCGTTTACACGAGACAATTATAGTGACCTTTTAATTCAGCGCTACCCATTGTTTATATAAACAATAATCGATGGTTTTGTGGACAGGCGGCCGTAAACCACGAGAGGTTGACGCGTAGGAATACACGAGCGCTGGCCAGCCGTACGGATTTAATACTGAACACTGTGCACGAACAAGTAGTTTGCACACTCTGTACCACGTGACTTGTCTCAGAATGGCGGTTTTTTATTATTTCATGGTTCATACTGAGATGGTGAGTGTGTCTGAATTATATCTAATCCTTGTTGTTTCGGTCGGAAATATTCACCTCGTTCTTCAAGCTTGGTGACTATTTCCAACCCAAAACAACTGGAAACATATTCCATTCAGGCGCACTAACCATGTCTCCATATATCAATATAGAAAAACCGATAAACCAACAAAGTAAGAAAACGTCTTAAGGGAAAATAAGGACATGTTAAATGGAGTGAAATGAAACACTAGCTGACTACTAAAAAGGAAATCACCGGTTTGTGTAAGTACTGTATATGCCTGCTAGACCAGATGAGCAGGAGTACTGATACATTATCTCACCCCTGCTACAAGCTTAGCCATAGAAATAACATTAGAAAAAAATACGCAATGATCACCCCCATAAAGTGATGATACTACGCCACGGCCCTGGCGTAGTGAATGTGAGATGACGTCATATGTATTTGCTAGGTATATTCGAATTATTCTGATATTCTGATGCTATCTAATATCATAGAAAAGGGTGAGATAAATCCAGAACCACACTCGAATCGTATAAATAGACAATACTCCACGAGTTTGGATGTACCATAATCGTCACTCGGCTTCGCCTCGATGAAGATTGCGACCCATCCAAACTTGTGGAGTATTGTCTATTTATACGATTCTCGATGCAGTTCTATATAATGGCTATATTTTGGAGTACTTCATCCACTTGTATTGTGGAAATATGTTTATTTTTATATGTTCATAACCAATCATCCATTGTAAAGACTAGTTGGGGCGGTAAGTCCACATCACCCTACTATTACATCACAATTTGATCTATGTATCGCAACTAGCACCATTTTATGTGGACGATATCATCACATACACAATTAGGCTGGGTGTAAGTAAAACACGCCTAAGAGCCTATGTACTACTAAAATAAATAAATGAAATGGAAAAATAGAAAGAAATTAGCCATGATTTGTGAAGTGCAGTGGAACTCTTACTCCAGAATTACCAGAGAGATCACGAATCCACCTTTTACGTTATCTCCGGCAGCCATTGTGTCGCCATGGTGACGTCATGACCTGACCCCTGGCGGCAATTACGTGAAACATGCGACGTCACAGCAGCGTCTCTCCGGCGTCTCCTGCCCAGTAAGTGTTGCCTAGCAACCCGACGCGCCCTGATACCGTCCCATCATTCGCCTCGTTTAACTTCCGCTTCCGGTGCGACTCTGCGCATGCGTGCAGGTGTCAGGTAGTACCCGGATGATCCTGATGAATATTCATGAGGATGTCTGCTCCGTTTGGAGGAGATCTTAGTTTGTAAAATCTGTTATGAATTACTGAAATGATACTTTTTCTTTCAAAGTGTGTTTATTCTAAACCTGCAGTATATAAATTCATCGGTTCAACTGTGTAGTAATGTAAGACAGGAAACTCCAGAAACTGGATCTAACTAGAATCTGATTCTAGCTTGATTCTGGCTCTAACTGAATCTAAGAGCTATCTAGAATGTGGTTCTATCTAGACTCTGTATGTATCTAGGGCCTAGTATCTATCTAGAATCTTGGTCTATCTATATCCATCTAGATTCTGGCTCCATCTAGTTTCTGAATCTTAATAGATTTTACTATCTTAATAGATTTTTTATCTTAATAGATTTTGGATCTTAATAGATCCTGGAACTGAATAGATCCTAGATCTAAATAGATGCTGTATCTTGATAGATCTTGGATGTATATTGAGACTTAAGATCTATCTAGATTGCAGATCTAACTAGCATCCAGGTCTCTCTGGTTTCTGGATTAAGCTCAACAAAGATCTCACTAGAGTCTACGTTTGTTCACTGACGAGGGAATTGCTCAGCGAACTTTTCAATGAAGAGCCGCGATAAAAAGGTGATGAGAATTCCCTCACGATTCTCCCGCCACTAATCTCGCGCAGAACAAGCATCATGTCTCCAATCATCCCCGCTTTGTTAGACAAGTGTTGTTTCTGTCTTTATTTATAATCTTCATCTATTATCTTGATCTATCATGATTCTGGGTCTAACTTGAGGATCTGTGTAGACTTGAGGTCTAGATTGTGGATCTGCTTAGAATCCGGATCCATCTAAATCTTGATCTTACTATATTCTTGATTTACCTCTACTTAACATCTATCTAGAATTTGTATCTATGTAAATATTAATCTGGGAACTGGATCTAGCTAGAATCTGATTCTACTTGGATTCTATCTAGACTCTGCATATATATCTCAACCTAGCATCTATCTAGAATCTTGATCTATTTAAATCAATCTAGATTCTGGATTTTAATAGATTCTGGATCTAAATTGATTCTGGATCTCAATAGATCCTGGATCTAAATCGAGACTTTAGATCTATCTAGATTGCGGATCTATCTAGACTATCGATCTAACTAGAATTTTATTTCCAAAAAAAACCCAGAAGAACATATTAAAAACAGGGTGTGAAATATGTTCTAGTGACACAAGAGAGAAAAAATATAACCATAGATTCCAGGTCTCTTTGCTATCTGGATTAAACTCAACAAAGATCTCACTAGAGTCTAAGTTGTTCAGTGATGAGGGTTTTACTCAGAGAACTTCCTAGTAAAGATTAATATATTCTGGATCTATCTAGATTATGGATCTTAATAGAATCTGTATCTTAATAGGTCCTGGATCGAAATTAAGACTTTATATTTCATTAGAATCTTGATTTATATGGGAACTCTCTAGAGAAAAATCGGCAACCCGATTTCCGTAAATCTCACCCCGATTTCACTGCTACACCCGCAATTTCTTTGCATAGAATATTGATTTAACTATATTGTGGATCTACCTTCGACATCTACCTAGAAACCGACATCTAATCTAGAAACTGGATCTACAATCTGATTCTATCTCGGTTCTGTCTTGATTCTGACTCTAACTCGATCTAAGTATATGTAAAATGTGGTTTGTTCAGGAAGGAGGTAATTTCTAGATTATGGATCTACAATCTGATTCTATCTCGGTTCTCTCTTGATTCTGACTCTAACTCGATCTAAGTATATGTAGAATGTGGTTTGTTCAGGAAGGAGGTAATTTCTAGATTATGGATCTACAATCTGATTCTATCTCGGTTCTCTCTTGATTCTGACTCTAACTCGATCTAAGTATATGTAAAATGTGGTTTGTTCAGGAAGGAGGTAATTTCTAGATTATGGATCTACAATCTGATTCTATCTCGGTTCTGTCTTGATTCTGACTCTAACTCGATCTAAGTATATGTATAATGTGGTTTGTTCAGGAAAGAGGTAATTTCTAGATTATGGATCTACCTAGGATCTGATTCTTTCTTGGTTTTATCTTGATCCTGTCTCTAAGTTCCCAGTGACGCCGGTAAAAAGGTGAGTTGGGGGAGAATTCCTTGACGAGTCTAACTGCCGCAGCACCACGCCTCCAGTCATCCCCGCGTTGTGGGAGCTACTCCCGCCTCTGACCAGTGGCTCGCCCTTTAAAGGCAGATCGCTCAATTTATGGTGGCGCCACCTGGTGATTTTTAGATATTGTCAATTACGAGTCAAAACTTGTTTTTTTTTATGTTTTGACCAGTTTATCTAATGATAGTAGGTAAAATAGTACAATTTACTACTGCTTGATTTACATTGGAAATTTCCTGAAAATATGGTTTTTTTTCAATTCTTTCAAGAATAAGCACGGTGACCTATGTATTTTAACATTTATATGTGCAGTTCTATGCATCTACTAGAGTTTGCGAACTTTTAAGTTAGATGTGTGCTCCACAACACTTGGAGAACATCATATTAAATCTTCAGGAAAATGACATGGATTGTAATCTTCAGGCCAGATTGTCAGATATGCCTTTAAATGTCTGCTGTGAGCAGCTCAAAACAAAGGTTGGACTTTCTGAAGAAGAGTCGGAAAAAAGTGTCTAATCTAACGGAGCCTCGTTTTGGTGGTAGAGTGACGTCATTGACTTTTTGTGGCGGTACAAGGACTGGATATTGTCACGTGATCTAAACCATAGGAATGTGGTCAAAACGCCGCCTAGTGGGGAACCAGGTAACCACTCCTCAGTTGAGTAATTGTGTAGAACTGCATCGAGAATCGTATAAATACACAATACTCCACAAGTTTGGATGGGCCGCAATCATCATCGAGGCGAAGCAGGGTGACGATTAGGGTGCATCCAAACGAGTGGAGTATTGTGTGTTTTACAGTTTGAGTGCAGTTCTGGATTTATCTCACCCCTTTCACTGACATTAGAATAGCATCACAATATCAGAATAATTCAAATTACATCACAAATTCAGTTGCTTAATAGCATATGACGTCATCTCATATTCACTCCGCCATGACCATAGTGTAGTATTAACATTTTATCAGGGTGATCGTTGAGTATTTTTTTGTAATGTTGTTCCTATGGCTAGGGGTGAGATAAATAGACAACGATCGATGGCTTTGTGGACACAAAACCATCGTTTGTTGCATTTATTATCCATCTTTTTTTAATAAATTAAACCCAGTAATTGCCATATTAGAGGATATAACATTAGAGATGATTTCTTGAGGCCGTATACCACAGTTTGAATCCATATACCACAGTTATGGTTTATACGATCGGTCTTGGGTTATTGAGTCCCCATACATTCTCAATGGGGGCTTTGTGTACGTTGGATAATAAAGTTAAATTCTTATGAATTTAAAATATGTCAAGGTGTGTAATAAAGGGAAAACAGACTAGGCGCTCAAGTCTGTGAAATGCTACCCACTCACCTCCCCCCTCCCCCCCCCCCTATATACTCTCCCGGGCCAGGACAGATTTGTCTAAAATTCATAAAAGAATCAAGAAAGTGGCAGCTATTTCTATGCTGCAGCCTCGTAGGTTTGATAATCTTTACAATAAAGTTGGTTTAAAGTCATAAAGCAGAGAGAGACGACCTAGAGAAACAGGTCTAGAGATTTAGGCCTAGAGAAACAGGCCGAGAAACAGGCATAGAGAAACAGGCCTAGAGAAACAGGCCTAGAGAAACAGGATTAGAGAAACAGGCCTAGAGAAACAGGATGAGAGGAACAGGCCTAGAATAACAGGATTAGAGAAACAGGCCTAGAGAAACAGGATGAGAGAAACAGGCCTAGAGAAACAGGCCTAGAGAAACAGGATGAGAGAAACAGGCCTAGAGAAACAGGCCTAGAGAAACAGGATGAGAGAAACAGGCCTAGAGAAACAGGATTAGAGAAACAGGTCTAGAGAAACAGGCCTAGAGAAACAGGACTAGAGAAACAGGACTACAGAAACAGGTCTAGAGAAACAGGCCTAGAGAAACAGGCCTAGAGAAACAGGTCTAGAATAATTGGCCTAGAGAAACCTGCATAGGGAAATCAATCTAATATAAGATACTTAGAAAAACATGCATATAGAGAAATAGGTCCACAAAAAAATCCCAGAGAAACAGGTCTAGAGAAACTGGGCTAGAGAAACAGGTCTAGTGAAACAGGCCTAGAGAAACAGGCCTAGAGAAACAGGCCTAGAGAAACAGGCCTAGAGAAACAGACCTAGAGATTTAGGCCTAGAGAAACAGGCCTAGAGAAACAGGCCTAGAGAAACAGGCCTAGAGAAACAGGCCTAGAGAAACAGACCTAGAGATTTAGGCCTAGAGAAACAGGCCTAGAGAAACAGGCCTAGAGAAACAGACCTAGAGATTTAGGCCTAGAGAAACAGGCCTAGAGAAACAGGCCTAGAGAAACAGACCTAGATATTTAGGCCTAGAGAAACAGGCCTAGAGAAACAGGCCTAGAGAAACAGACCTAGAGATTTAGGCCTAGAGAAACAGGCCTAGAGAAACAGGCCTAGAGAAACAGGCCTAGAGAAACAGGCCTAGAGAAACAGGATTAGAGAAACAGTCCTAGAGAAACAGGCCTAGAGAAACAGGATGAGAGAAACAGGCCTAGAGAAACAGGCCTAGAGAAACAGGCCTAGAGGAACAGGCCTAGAGAAACAGGCCTAGAGAAACAGGCCTAGAGAAACAGGCCTAGAGAAACAGGCCTAGAGAAACAGGCCTATAGAAACAGGCCTAGAGGAACAGGCCTAGAGATTTAGGCCTAGAGATTAAGGCCTAGAGATTAAGGCCTAGAGATTAAGGCCTAGAGGTTTAGGCCTAGTGGTGCAGAGCGACTATTACTGTCAGATTAGCGCCGGGAATGAGGTGAAGAAACAGGAGGACCCTGCATCACGCGAGCATCACGAGGGCTGCCTCATTAACACGAAGTCACAACGAGCCAATCACGAGCAAAGGTCGCCAGCCAATCACAGCCCTTCTTACAACGTGTTGATATTCCCGACACACCTCGCCTGCCCTGCCATCTGCCGACAACTGCGGCAATTAATGGCAGAAAGGAGCTACTTGGTCATTTCTTTGCCTTTTTACTTCACGGGGCCATTAAGTTAAACTGGCTGATGATCCTCGGGGAAGGAGGCCCTGGTAAAATACACTGCGTCACTCTCCCGTCTCTAACCGTTATTTATGTCCTGGTCATTGCTACATGCAGGTATGCGACATACAGCTATTCCATGGTTGATTCTATCTCATCACTGCTGTTTTTTCCCCCATAGCCTTAACATTGGGAACTCGTACTCAATGCCCATGCAGTATTGTAGAAAAATACTTCATCACTAACACATGTTAAATGTTATTATATACCTATGCACAAAGTCAGAGTAAATACATACTGCTCCTATGGGTATAGTAACTATACACAGATTGCACTGTACGCTGTGAAACGTTGTACTGGTGCCTTTGGATATCAACAGATAGCACGCTTTGAGTGACAAAATGGACGCTTTGAACCTTACCTACAGATTGAGGAAATAAAGCATTTTGATTGGTCGAGAGGCCGACAACAGAATTCTAGGTGCAAGATTCAAAAATGGCGGAACGCTTCACTTCGCGAGTTCCATGGTGTTGTACAGTAACCACAGAGCAAGTTAGTGTGAAAATACATCAAACATCGAGGTGGAATACGATAACAAACCACGTGATACGCTTTAGATATATACTAGAGAAATATTGATTTCGATACATTCACGGCCGAGCGGGCGACTTGTCGATGTCAACAAATGGTGTGACGTCATTATCGGGAATTCCCTATGCTCTGGGGAATCCCGTTCCTCTCGGCCAATCAGAATGCGTTAAATTCTAAAGCCCGGAACAACGTAATCGCCACTTCCAGCATGTCTGCTAGCGTACACATCGTCTTTGCGAGTTGCAAAAAGTAACTTCGACATCGAATTACTGTCAGTTTTAGCCAATTAAGACTGAATTAAGGTATATAATAATATTAAACCATAGTGATGGTGCCAATACAGGGTAGATTTACTCATTGTTTCGGAGAAATTCAGAGAAATTTGTTCTGAACTCGCTGTGTTGGCTCGTTCAGAACAAATTTCTCTGAAACAACTCATAAATCTACCCCATATTGTCACCATAACTATGGTTTCACATATTACTAATACATGAACAGTCATGTAACGAGTTCAGTTAGCCGGGAATATAGGTTTAAGCATTACGTTCTTCTCTAGTATCTGTATGATCTGTATGATCATTAATACGGCGAGTTTAGAAACCCTCTAAATGACAATATAATGTGTATATTATCAACTTTAATCTCCGCCTCCCTGGTCAGGCTGTACTTCTGGGTGCTGCAGCTTCTAATGAACGCCGTACGGTCAAGGTAAACCCGTTTTCCTGTACACCATCACATCGCACTATTAGGAGGGATTCAGACAAGTGGAAATGTACGATTAGATTAACATGGCATGACACACATGGAACATTTATATAGATCTGCATCGAGAATCGTATAAATAGACAATACTCCACGAGTTTGGATGTACCAGATTCGTCATCGAAGCGAAGCCGAGTGACGATAGTGGCACATCCAAACGAGTGGGATATTGTCTATTTTACGATTCGAGTGCGGTTCTGGATTTATCTCACCCCTTTCTATGATATTAGATAGCATCAGAATATCATAATAGGTGTATTTACGAGGCGTAGCAAAGAGCACATCCAATCCCACCGCTATTGCGACCACGAATATCATAATAGTTTGAATATAGCTAGCAAATCCATATGACGTCATCTCATATTCACTACGCCACGGCTGTGGCGTAGTATTATCACTCTACCAGGATGAGTGTTGAGTATTTTTTCCTAATGTTATTTCTATGGCGAAGCTTGTACCTGGGGTGAGATAAAGTCTCAGATAAAGTCCCTCAGGGCATGGTAGATAGCCAATGAAGTGGAGACCCTCATCCTTGCACTCAAGTACCCTTGAGGTGAGGGGTGTGAAAAACATGTGATACTGGTTGCTGGTTTCCTATTGGCTAAATTGGTTCCTTCGTCGGCGACTCTGCAGTGGGTACATGTCTCTCGGCAAAATGTTCCTATGGTTAAAATCTAAATCTCCGAAGGGACTTTCACTGCGACAATTATATCCTATAGATCTCAGAAGAATAGAGTCCTACCATTCAGATGAGGAAATTGTGTTCCAGTCAAAAAACTCAGCACTGGGAGGTACATGAACCCCACCATGTAGATTTCGTGTTAGAGAGTGCGTCCACCAACCACGACAGGGCTGCGACACACGCTGCCAAGAAATTTCCAATCGGTGCCTTGTTGCAGCCTTGTCGTGAGGAGAGGAGCTCTGCGACAGCGTTGTCGGGGTGTGTAGGGAAGAGCAAGCTCCACCTAAATTTTCTATCGTAGACCTCTGCGACAACCTCCCGACATGCCACGTCATGCCATTACAAGGCTCTAAAATCGAACATGTTCAATTTTGTTGTAGCCTTGTTGGAAGGCCCCTGACAACCTCCCGACAAGCTTCGTGTCGCAGCCTCTCTGGGCCTTGTCGTAGCCTCTTGTCGAGAACTAGGGTCCACCAACCACGACAAGGCTACGACACGCCTTCCAATCGTAGAGCTGTCGTGGACCTTGTCGGAAAGCCGTTGTCGCAGCCTTGTCGTGGTTGGTGGACGCACCCTCTAAGGAAGTGAGTTTCACTGCGACAATTACCCCTCTCAATCCTCACTTCCAGAAGAATGGAACTCTACCATTCGGAAGAAGAGCATTTGCAGGATTTGTCTCAGACAAATACTCCGAGAGGTACATGAATCCCTTCGTGTGAACGCCATTTTAAACGCTCTCAATCTTCAGTCTTAGAGGAATGGACCCCTACATTTCAGATGAAGAGAATGCATTCCAGTAGAAAATTTCAGTAGGATTTGTCTGAGACAAACATACTAAAAAAGAAACTGATGAGTGTTTGGTCTGTGCCCTTGTGCGCCTTCGAGTTTGGAGTGCGCAGTAATATGAACGAGGCGATGGCCGAGTGAATATTCTAAAGCACTCCAAACAAGATAATGTGAGGTACACGAATCTCACCGTGTGAATTCCGCTTCAGAAAAGAAACAATAATTCCATTTCATGTTAAAATCGTGCTTTGTTGGCCTGGTGTATGTATGTGTGTGTGTAGGTGTGTGTATGTAGGTGTGTGTGTGTGTAGGTGTGCATGTGTGTGTGTGTGTGTAGGTGTGTGTGTGTATGTGTGTGTGTGTAGGTGTGTATCTGTGTGTGTGTGTGTGTGTGTGTGTAGGTGTGTAGGTGTGTGTATGTAGGTGTGTGGCGGGGATGTGAGAAAACCTTGTCGTGAAAGACTCTCACGTTTTTATACGAGGTTCATATACCCCGGATATGGGTACTGATTGATGGCTGACGCGGGTGTTGTTTCTGAGTGTTTTTACCTGTCAAACCTGTAATATACGATTTAAAAAGGAGAGAGGCGGGTGCCAAGTTCTGACAAAGACTCATTCCCTGCCAGCAGCTGCCACTATGTCAACATACACTCGTTAAGGGATCGTTGAGCAGTCGTTAGGAGATCGTTGTGCTTCCAGAGATGGGTTCCCGCCAACCTAAATTACCCACAATCCATCACTGCGCACCACTTCCGGTCATGCGCGTTAATCACCACGGCGGCCATCTTGATCCACTTCCGGCCCTAATCGCGGCCCACTTAATAAACGCGGCAAATGACAAATTAATTCCTAATGAAAAAATCCCGGGGTGATTATGAAGCCAGCCCCACCTCTACCACCACTCGCTGCTACCAACTCCGACACCTCAGCCTTCTGACTATCCCTATACCTCCTCCCTCATACAATCAGACCACACAACCATACCACACCATACCACCACATCATCACCACAGTAATCTTATTATACCTATACCTCCTCCCTTATACAATCAGACCACACAACCATACCACACCATACCACCACATCATCACCACAGTAATCTTATTATACCTATACCTCCTCCCTTATACAATCAGACCACACAACCATACCACACCATACCACCACGTCATCACCACAGTAATCTTATTATACCTATACCTCCTCCCTTATACAATCAGACCACACAACCATACCACACCATACCACCACATCATCACCACAGTAATCTTATTATACCTATACCTCCTCCCTTATACAATCAGACCACACAACCATACCACACCATACCACCACGTCATCACCACAGTAATCTTATAATACCTATACCTCCTCCCTTTTACATCCACATACCACACAACCATACCACACCATACCACCATATCACCACCACAGTAATCTTATTATACCTATACCTCCTCCCTTATACAATCATACCACACAGCCATACCACACCATACCACCACATCATCACCACAGTAATCTTATTATACCTATACCTCCTCCCTTATACATCCACATACCACACAACCATACCACCATATCACCACCACAGTAATCTTATTATACCTATACCTCCTCCCTTATACAATCATACCACACAGCCATACCACACCATACCACCACATCATCACCACAGTAATCTTATTATACCTATACCTCCTCCCTTATACATCCACATACCACACAACCATACCACACCATACCACCACATCACCACCACAGTAATCTTATTATACCTATACCTCCTCCCTTATACAATCACATACCACACAACCATACCACACCATACCAACACATCATCACCACAGTAATCTTATTATACCTATACCTCCTCCCTTATACATTCAGACCTCACAACCATACCACACCATACCACCACATCATCACCACAGTAATCTTATTATACCTATACCTACTCCCTTATACATCCACATACCACACAACCATACCACACCATACCACCACATCATCACCACAGTAATCTTATTATACCTATACCTCCTCCCTTATACATCCACATACCACAAAACCACACCACACCATACCACCACATCATCACCACAGTAATCTTATTATACCTATACCTCCTCCCTTATACAATCAGACCACACCACCATACCACACCATACCACAACATCATCACCACAGTAATCTTATTATACCTATACCTCCTCCCTTATACAATCAGACCACACCACCATACCACACCATACCACCACATCATCACCACAGTAATCTTATTATACCTATACCTCCTCCCTTATACAATCATACCACACAGCCATACCACACCATACCACCACATCATCACCACAGTAATCTTCTTATACCTATACCTCCTCCCTTATACATCCACATACCACACAACCATACCACACCATACCACCACATCACCACCACAGTAATCTTATTATACCTATACCTCCTCCCTTATACAATCAGACCACACCACCATACCACACCATACCACCACATCATCACCACAGTAATCTTATTATACCTATACCTCCTCCCTTATACAATCATACCACACAGCCATACCACACCATACCACCACATCAGCACCACAGTAATCTTATTATACCTATACCTCCTCCCTTATACAATCAGACCACACAGCCAAACCACACCATACCACCACATCATCATCACAGAAATCTTATTATACCTATACCTCCTCCCTTATACAATCAGACCACACAACCATACCACACCATACCACCACGTCATCACCACAGTAATCTTATAATACCTATACCTCCTCCCTTTTACATCCACATACCACACAACCATACCACACCATACCACCACATCATCATCACAGAAATCTTATTATACCTATACCTCCTCCCTTATACAATCAGACCACCACACCACCTCTTCACCACACTAACACACCACCACACCCCACCACCATACCACACACACCACACCACACACCAACACACCACAACACCACCACACCACACAACACATCACACCACACACCACACCAACTCACACCACCTCCACACCACACCATAACACCACACCACACTAGCCACAGTCTTCTGATTATCCCTCTACCTCTTCCCCCCTATATTTACACCACCACACCACACCACACCACACCACCTGAGTCGGCTGACTCTCCGTATACCGCCCCCATTTGATCACTCTGTTCACCAACAAGACCCGGGGACAATGTGTGTCGACTTTATTCAACACTTCTCACCACCTTCCATTGGCTAGGATTCTCAACGAGCTTGAGTATTATCTTACCCCTCAAATCTCCAGTCCCCACGGACCTGACATGACGTGACTGTATGCCACCGTTATGCCATACGTGACATATGAAGTTTAAATCACGTGACACCTTTATTAGCCAATCAGCGAGCAAAAGTGAGCCACTAAGCAAATAGTTAGAAGGAAACTCACGAGATGAAAAAAAACATGGTCCGTTCTCCATCGAGTTATAGTATGGAGTAATTCACGAAGCGAGGCTTTGTGAATTACATAACGTTAAAACGAGGTGTAGTTCAGACAAAGATTGGACTGGTTCCCTGTCCTAATGAAATAAGGGACAGGTAACGGGTTCCTACGTCCTTCACAGGCACGACCTTGAACTTTGGCTGGTGCCCGCCTGTGACTAGCGGATACCCCGGGAACCAGCATAGTGGTTTGGCTGGTATCCGCTTGTCATACACCTAATTCCGCCGAGCCCTCTAGCAGATGACCAGGGAACCAGGAGGCGTTACCAATAATGCACCACAAAACTGGAACCCGTAACCTGGCCTATAGTCTATCTATGCCAGGCTTCCAGGCTAAGACCAATATATCCTTATCTAGTAGGTTTCCGGTTGTATCTCACCCTGTGTATCATTATTGATTAATAAAAAATATATAAATAACCTTCACTGCCGTGCAGTATGATTTCCAAACGTTAATCCTATGTAGACAAATACCGGCGTGATATAATTCGAGTTACACCACAATGCCAATAAAAATAGCATCCAGCTTGCCCAATGTAAACGTTTTCTAGCATGATACACAATAATAAAGTGATCACAGACATTCCAAGGGAGATTATCAAAAGGTCTTTGATAAAACATCCTGAGGTCGTCCATACCCATGTTGGTATGTCCCAAGACACCGTAAAATTGTCATGAGCGTATCGTAATGAGTCGTTATGTATCGTTATGTATCGTAATGCATCGTAATGTATCGTAGGGTACACCTAGAATACTACTAAGTTTCTTACAGTGAGAAAGTATAGGTTGAGACTGCATCCTACATAGAAATGAGAAAAAACATCCTACCATCATGAATTCTCTGCTTATCCTTAGTTTCTAACAAGCCAATTACCCCGCCATTAACCTCGCCACCCTCACTGGACCTGACCTAATTCCACCACCACCTCGCCTCTGTCAATGACCAATCAGCGATCACTCTCACATCACGTGACCCGCTCCTATCACCTGCCTCCTCCTCCCTCTCCCGCCAGGGGTCTCTGATAATCCCATCTTCCCCTTCACTTCCGGTACCCACTCCATGAATCTTCCCACCACCCCCTCCCCCTGCTTCCCGGATGGAATCCCTCCTCTCCCCATCCTTCCTCCAGGAATTTCCAGGATTTCCTGGATCATTCATTACGGGAGCCCCAACCTGGGTTCTCCCTGTGAGTCGCCTGGACCGCTTTCTTATCCAGGTTCCCGCTGGCCCTGGCCCTGCGTTAACATGTGGCTCTGAGAGTTCTTACAACGCCTTTATCCCGAGCCTGCTTTCTTATCCAGGTTCCGGGCGTTATTTGGGTCATTTCTTACCACTGATTGTTGTGAGCTCGACCCGCTTCCGGTGGTGTGTTTTGTGTGTTCGGGGTGAGGTAGAACCTCGGTCGGGATCTCGGTCCGGACCTCGGTCCGGACCTCGGTCGGGTTCTCGGTTGGGATCTCGCTCGGGTTCTCGTTCGGGACCTCGGACGGGACCTCGGTCGGGACCTCGGTCGGGACCTCGGTCGGGTTCTCGGTTGGTATCTCGCTCGGGTTCTCGTTCGGGACCTCGGTCCGGACCTCGGTCGGGACCGCGGGCGGGACCTCGGTCGGGTTCTCAGTCGGGACCTCGGTCGGGACCTCGGGCGGGACCTCGGGCGGGACCTCGGTCGGGATTTCTGTCGGGATTTCTGTCGGGACCTCGGTCGGGATTCATCCTGCAGGTGTCGACCCTTCTCCTGAAGGTCAGGTTGACCAGCTCAGCTTTAAGGAAAAACTCCGCAGCAAAGTCAAAGTAGACCTAACTCCATGTTTATAGTTGTCTTTTGTGAGATTTATAAGTGATTCATCCAACCTTGAAAGACTCCTATCTGATAACAGGAGTTTTTTATTTCTAAGGAGGGATGACTGTAGAAATGCAGAGCCATTAATGAGAACTAGAACAACTCTTAATACTCAACGGGTGTTGAATACGAGTTCCCAATGTTGAGTGTGGGGAAAAAATACCAGGGGTGTGATAAACGATTTTATCGTAACCCTCATATAAATCTCCATAGACTTAACATGGCGTGACTGTATGCCACGGCCATGGCATGAAATATTTATATGCCACGCATGACATCTACGATAAAAACATGTGACGGGGTAGGATAAAATCTAAACGTCACTTAACCTCATAAGGTTGTTTAGATCGCGTTTGTTGTCTTCCGCTACAGATTTCCCGTTGACTTCAAGTGAACAAAATCCAGGTGCAAATAATCGGTGGTAGAAGGAAACTTCAAGAGATTAAGTATTCTAGTGCACCTCAAATCAACAATCGGCCTTCAAATGGGAACACTTTGTGTGATTTGGTGTCACCGATTACTAATCAGACATGTTTTTGAGGGGAATTACATTTGTGCAGGATGCAAATAATCGGTGGGATTACGCTCGGCATTAAGTAACAACACAGAGAGATGTAACACAGTTAGCGGCCCAGTCTCAATAAATTGACTCGGGGAAATGGAACCCTACAATTCATACGAGGAGATTGTGTTCCAGTAGAGAATCTCAGCAGGATTTGTCTCAGACAAACACCCTGTGAGATACAGGAATCTCAGCAGGACTTGTCTCAGACAAACACCCTGTGAGGTACATGAATCTCAGCAGGATTTGTCTCAGACTAACACCCTGTGAGGTACATGAATCTCAGCAGGATTTGTCTCAGACAAACACCCTGTGAGGTTCATGAATCTCAGCAGGATTTATCTCAGACAAACACCCTGTGAGGTACATGAATCTCAGCAGGATCTGTCTCAGACTAACAGCCTGTGAGGTACATGAATCTCAGCAGGATTTGTCTCAGACTAACACCCTGTGAGGTACATGAATCTCAGCAGGATTTGTCTCAGACTAACACCCCGTGAGGTACATGAATCTCAGCAGGATCTGTCTCAGACTAACACCCTGTGAGGTACATGAATCTCAGCAGGAGTTGTCTCAGACACACACCCTGTGAGGTACATGAATCTCAGTAGGATTTGTCTCAGATAAACACCCTGTGAGGTACATGAATCTCAGCAGGATTTGTCTCAGACACACACCCTGTGAGGTACATGAATCTCAGCAGGATCTGTCTCAGACAAACACCCTGTGAGGTACATGAATCTCAGTAGGATTTGTCTCAGATAAACACCCTGTGAGGTACATGTATCTCAGCAGGATTTGTCTCAGACACACACCCTGTGAGGTACATGAATCTCAGCAGGATCTGTCTCAGACAAACACCCTGTGAGGTACATGAATCTCAGCAGGATTTGTCTCAGACACCCACACCCTCCACCCTTTTTATGATTCCACGCTCGTTCATCAAAAATGAACATACCATTAGTTCCTAAGGCAACAGGAAGTCAGGACTTGAGAAACGGAACCCGGATGTGCCTGAGCCTCGTTCTGACTTTCAGATCACGTGACTTCTCTGAGGTCTGCCCTGGCAGCATGTTAAGGGCCAATAACCCAGAAAACAGGAGAAAAACCCACAAGACCGTTTAAAAATACCAGACACCAGTCAGCGAGGGCCTCAGAGAATCGGGGGGAGAGTGAGGCGATTAGGAGTTGACCTTTTGTCACCCACAAACCGCCCAAAAGGAGAAAAGCTGACATTTATTGACTCACGGCCCCTCACGTCATCAAAAAGAGGCTCTATGGCATGCTGTTGACATGTTTATCTCCATTTCCATAATAGCATGTTAATCATGTGACTCGGGTGCCAAGCACGCGCCAAGAGTTGGCAGCTGCAGCGGCGGTGCTTTGCACTTTGACACGTTTGCACTTGGCAGTTGGCAGGTGGTTTGTGGTGGGGAGGGTGTGTTTCCGGGAGGGTGAGATGGGTTATGAACTACCGTAAAGTCTCCAGTAAATGCACCTGAGTCAATAGTTATTAAACCATTCCCTATGGCCAGTTCACACTGCGCGTTTTTAGGTATGCCCAGTCTCAGACATGGCATATCGTTAGACGTGCAATGCAGCAAAATGCACAGTGTGAACTGCACGATTCCCGCTAGTCTGAGACTGGGCGTACCTATGTACCGCAAAATGCACAGTGTGAACTGCACGATTCCCTCTAGTCTGAGACTGGGCGTACCTATGTACCTCAAAACGCACAGTGTGAACTGCACGATTCCCTCTAGTCTGAGACTGGGCGTACCTATTTACCTCAAAACACACAGTGTGAACTGCACGCTTCCCACTAGTCTGAGACTGGGCGTACCTATGTACCTCAAAACGCACAGTGTGAACTGCACGATTCATGCTAGTCTGAGACTGGGCGTACCTATGTACCTCAAAACGCACAGTGTGAACTGCACGATTCCCGCTAGTCTGAGACTGGGTGTACCTATGTACCTCAAAACACACAGTGTGAACTGCACGCTTCCCACTAGTCTGAGACTGGGTGTACCTATGTACCTCAAAACGCACAGTGTGAACTGCACGATTCATGCTAGTCTGAGACTGGGTGTACCTATGTACCTCAAAACGCACAGTGTGAACTGCACGATTCCCACTAGTCTGAGACTGGGCGTACCTATGTACCTCAAAACACACAGTGTGAACTGCACGCTTCCCACTAGTCTGAGACTGGGTGTACCTATGTACCTCAAAACGCACAGTGTGAACTGCCCGCTTCCCGCTAGTCTGAGACTGGGCGTACCTATGTACCTCAAAACACACAGTGTGAACTGCACGATTCCCACTAGTCTGAGACTGGGCGTACCTATGTACCTCAAAACACACAGTGTGAACTGCACGCTTCCCGCTAGTCTGAGACTGGGCGTACCTATGTACCTCAAAACGCACAGTGTGAACTGCACGCTTCCCGCTAGTCTGAGACTGGGCGTACCCTTCTACCTAAAAACGCAAGGGCTCAAGTCGCAAGAGGGGGGGGGGGGCAGTTTCAGGCCAGTTCACACTGTGAGACCGGGAGGGCTTGAGAGCCGGTACTGCCAGTGGCACAGTGTGAACGAAGCACAAGGAACTGCATTTCCTTGCGACTGGAGGTACATGGAGTATGCACAGCCACAAGGATGCCAGTCTCAGACAAATGATGCCTCAAGTTTGACATACTGAGTACTGTATTTTTCCATATCCCAACCACATACTCCACGACACTTATAAAACTGATAACGTCATATTTATTATTGTTTTTCTCTTGTAAATATCTTGTAGTATTATATATCTCTGTCTGTACTATTCAGAGGATTGAAAGTGTATACAGAACCATATTTAATTTTATTTTGTACTGACACCTTGTACCAAATGTTCTCTCTTTATTTTTTACTATAACACTAAGAATACCGAAAACGAAATATGGCCCTGGAGCCTACTGAAAATAGGGTGACATCCCACCCTAGTTAGCTAACTCCAGAATAAACAACAATCTAAAAAAAAAAAAAAAAAAAAAAAAAAAGGCACTCTCATGGCTAGTGCAAATGATGCCTCACTACCTCTCAGACCACTTCACAAGTAAACCCGGCTGAAACACAACATTTTTCCATGTCCTCCTGATCTGACGGTGCTGCCCCCTGTCTGCTCTGACTTATTTGCTTTTGGTATCAAAACTCAGGTACCACAAGCCTACCCAGCAATTTATCTAATCCTATATAATATCAAATTATAATGTCTCAGCCTCACGAAAATTCATACACTTTCAGAACAATATTATGATTATAGATAAATCAATAAGATCTTTTCAAAATCGTCATGATTAAAAAACACATAAAAATGAGGTTGTGAACAAATTGTCGATTGATTTACGCCCAGCACACTTTGAATAGCAATTCAATATCAGAGAAGATTCTTGGACAAAAAAAAACACGAACAATCATCAATTCGCCCACAGTAGGTACGTTTCCTTATAATATCCTCAGATTAAATTATGTGAATATATTAAAATGATTTTATTAAATCACCAATCATTAAATACACCACTAATGTACAAAAATTTGAAAGCAAAATATCCATTTCACTCTGGCCCTAGAGCCTACTACAAAAAGGATTGTTTATAAATCCTAGTAGATAACTCCAGACTAAATAAAAGCTGAAAACATCCCACGATCTGCTATATCTCTACCGGCTTCACCACAGTCACACTCAGATTAACTAATGTTAACTCACTTACATCTCTCCGTGATCAGTTTAAATTGACCCGCATCCCGCCCGCCCCCGAGACATTACCCAGAATTCCTGTAGTCACGTGGTACGCAGAAGGCATTTAAGCCTCTTAGCGGCACCCGGTCGCTGCTACCTGATACCTGAGGGCTGATACCCCCAGGGGGCGCCAGGGGTCGGGGGGCAGTGTGCTTGTTGCGTGCGCAGCCAACTCTCACTCTGACCACGTGAATTGCACGAGATCCCGTTCACAAGACACTCTCCCAGCACATCTCTCCCCCTGACCAATGCTACACTCTCCCAGCACATCTATCCCTGCTACACTCTATTTGCTATGCTCTCCCCTTTACACTCTCCCCTTTACACTCTCCCCTTTACACTCTCCCCTTTACACTCTCCCCTCTACATTCTCCCCTTTACACTCTCCCCTTTACACTCTCCCCTCTACACTCTCCCTTCACATCTCCCCTTTACACTCTCCCCTCTACACTCCCCCCTGCACATCTCTCCACGCTACACTCTCCCCACTACACTCCCCCTGCACATCTCTCGTGGCGCATCGCTTACTAATCTCTGTTCCAATCCAGTCACGTGATACACCGGAACAGGAACTGAAGCCATGCTCAGGATACAAAACAGTTAAACTCTCAAAGAGACGCAAAGTCTAATCAATAATGTATTGTGAGTGGGGAAAAAACGTTATCATCTTATAGCTGTGGGTGAAAGTCTCACATTTACGTCATGGCCTTATGCAAAGTTTGTCTCTATTAACATGATACTACCCTCCATACCACGTGATTTGTCGTCGTTCACAGAGTAATTTTCCGTCACAAAACGTCTCTCTCCTTGTATTAGTAAACTGATATTATCCTACCCCTAATAAAAAACGCCATAGGCTTCACATGGGATTTGTTTATGTCACTGGGTGTGACATAAAGTGTCGTTTATGCCACTACTTTCTATTACTGAAATAATATGGAAACGGGGTAGGATAAAATCTAGACGCCACTCGTATGAGTTTGAGTTTATTTATGCCACGCATTTTGTTGGCTCTGTAATGTCACTCGTCTTCGACTCGTAAAATTATGGAGCCAACAAAATGCGTGGCATAAATAAACTCAGACTCAAACTCGTGACGTCTCTTTATATTCCAGTAGTCCGTCCTTGACCTCTCACCTAGAGTGGGGATCGAGTTGCGGTTTGTTTCTTTCTCGTCAGAGGGCGTGTCGTGTCCGCCCCTGGCTGTGAGAAACAGAGCAGAGCCCGTGCATAGAAGTACCACAGGTTCGCCCTTTGTTAAGTAACCTGACTGTGTATCGTCAGGGTCACAGCTAGCTCGGCAGATCACTCGTCATGCTTCTCGTAGTCCCTCCTTCACCTGTAACCTAGTATAGACAGTGTCCACAGTCAATGATCCTCCAATCTAACTATGAGCATTGGAGAGTGTCCACTCTCTACTTGTGAGGTGCGGTACCCTACCTGGCTCAGAGATACAGGCAGGGTGCGGGATCTCTGCTTGGAGAGTGTCCACTCTCTACTTGTGAGGTGCGGTACCCTACCTGGCTCAGAGATACAGGCAGGGTGTGGGATCTATGCTTGGAGAGTGTCCACTCTCTACTTGTGAGGTGCGGTGCCCTACCTGGCTCAGAGATACAGGCAGGGTGTGGGATCTATGCTTGGAGAGTGTCCACTCTCTACTTGTGAGGTGCGGTACCCTACCTGGCTCAGAGATACAGGCAGGGTGTGGGATCTATGCTTGGAGAGTGTCCACTCTCTACTTGTGAGGTGCGGTGCCCTACCTGGCTCAGAGATACAGGCAGGGTGTGGGATCTATGCTTGGAGAGTGTCCACTCTCTACTTGTGAGGTGCGGTGCCCTACCTGGCTCAGAGATACAGGCAGGGTGTGGGATCTATGCTTGGAGAGTGTCCACTCTCTACTTGTGAGGTGCGGTGCCCTACCTGGCTCAGAGATACAGGCAGGGTGTGGGATCTATGCTTGGAGAGTGTCCACTCTCTACTTGTGAGGTGCGGTGCCCTACCTGGCTCAGAGATACAGGCAGGGTGTGGGATCTATGCTTGGAGAGTGTCCACTCTCTACTTGTGAGGTGCGGTACCCTACCTGGCTCAGAGATACAGGCAGGGTGCGGGATCTCTGCTTGGAGAGTGTCCACTCTCTACTTGTGAGGTGCGGTGCCCTACCTGGCTCAGAGATACAGGCAGAGTGCAGGATCTCTGCTTGGAGAGTGTCCACTCTCTACTTGTGAGGTGCGGTGCCCTACCTGGCTCAGAGATACAGGCAGGGTGCAGGATCTATGCTTGGAGAGTGTCCACTCTCTACTTGTGAGGTGCGGTACCCTACCTGGCTCAGAGATACAGGCAGGGTGCGGGATCTATGCTTGGAGAGTGTCCACTCTCTACTTGTGAGGTGCGGTACCCTACCTGGCTCAGAGATACAGGCAGGGTGCGGGATCTATGCTTGGAGAGTGTCCATTCTCTACTTGTGAGGTGCGGTACCCTACCTGGCTCAGATATACAGGCAGGGTGCAGGATCTCTGCTTGGAGAGTGTCCACTCTCTACTTGTGAGGTGCGGTGCCCTACCTGGCTCAGAGATACAGGCAGGGTGCGGGATATATGCTTGGAGAGTGTCCACTCTCTACTTGTGAGGTGCGGTACCCTACCTGGCTCAGAGATACAGGCAGGGTGTGGGATCTATGCTTGGAGAGTGTCCACTCTCTACTTGTGAGGTGCGGTACCCTACCTGGCTCAGAGATACAGGCTGGGTGCGGGATCTATGCTTGGAGAGTGTCCTACCTAGTTTGGCAACCAACCTCTTCTACGATATCGGGGTTGGTCGGGTCAAATCCCACACGGGATCAGTTGGGGTGCGCCTCGATCCAGGTAGTTTTGTTCTATGTAGGTTTTGAAAGCAGACATGCTTGAAATGAAATATTCATAGCTAACAAATTAATAAAGAAACCAAGATTTATGGTCAATACATTTGGAAAAAGTGCACAGGAAAGGATATGACAAAATGGCAAATTGGCTCCGAGGTTATGATATAACACACTCTCCAAACAATATGAAAATTCTATATCAAACTGGTCCCGCTACTGGGTCAAGGTGGTCGCTTATTTAACCCGACCAGAGCTAACGTCGTGTGGCTCTGAAGGCCAGTGTATACCCTACCTGGCTCACAGACACAAGCGGGGTGCCAAGTCTATGCTTGGAGCTCGATGCATGCTCCCCCCCCCCCCCCACACACACACACCCCTCAGGCCTCTCATATGCAAATTAACCTCTCCCGATACAGCTTTTCCCACTCCGTGCCTGAAGAGTTCCTCTGACCTGTGACGTGGCCGGCGGTGGTGCTGCCACCTAGCGGGCGGGGTGGTTATGGAGTGTGTGGTCAGTGTGGTCACGGTCGACTGACCTGCCCCCTAGCGGCGGGCGGGGCAGTGGTGTGGCGGGCGGTGGTCAGATAAAACCGGGGTGGGGTATGATCTACGAGTCAAGGCCTCAGGGCAACAGGAGATCGGGGCACGGAATTCTAGTTCTCGGTACAGGCATTTTTACCAAAATGATGCATATCTACCAAAATGATGCATATCTACCAAAATGATGCAGATTTACCAAAATGATGCAGATTTACCAAAATATGCAGATTTACCAAAATGATGCAGATTTACCAAAATGATGCAGATTTACCAAAATGATGCATATCTACCAAAATGATGCAGATTTACCAAAATGATGCAGATTTACCAAAATATGCAGATTTACCAAAATGATGCAGATTTACCAAAATGATGCAGATTTACCAAAATGATGCATATCTACCAAAATGATGCATATCTACCAAAATGATGCAGATTTACCAAAATGATGCAGATTTACCAAAATGATGCAGATTTGCTAAATTTATGTTTGATATGTTGAGTTAAGTTGATATGAGTATTTATTATCCACCTGATACAAAGTGTCCATAGAAAACACAGTTTGTATGGGAATACCCGGTGCATACGTATATGTTGTATGCTCCGGGTGGCGCATACCGAAAAATAGTGCGTACGGAAGAATAGTGCATAACTAAAACGAACTGATATCACATGCCACTTGCCTAGAAAAGGTGGATGATAAATACAATATAGACTGGTTTCAGATAAAAGCAGTTGTATGCTCCTCGGAGTTGACTCTGCGCAATATCCTCGCATACGCTCGGATATTACTACGCGTCAACTCCTCGGAGCATACGGCCGCTTGTATCTGAAACCAGTCAATATTTTGTATATATGGAATAGAATAAAGACTGTAATGTAAGTTACGCAAGTTTTGTTAACTTGTAGCTCTAGTGCTTGCTAGAAAACATTGATCATTTGCCTGTACGTTCAAGGTTTGGACATAATGATCACATAATGATCAACTATGAACCATGAGAACTGGAGCCTGCCGAACATTATTTACCTAGCAGAGCCCTCCAGTATAATAAAAAAAACTTGGTTTTGGTCTGAAAATTAAAAACCATGTCATTCTGCTGGAAATTGAATAGGATTAAGCACTCAGTGTCGTAGAACGCACATCTAACTTAGAACTCAGGGGTCACAGTGCTAGGTTTTTATCTAGATATCTATATTATGATAAAGCCCCCCCCCCCCCCATCAACCTGGTTAAAAGCCAAATGTCCTTACACTACTCACAGTAGAGTAAGGACCTGTTTCAGTAGTTTCGTGACATGTCTAGATGGCGTCTGTGACACCATACGGACAGGTCACAAGACTGCAATCGATGACACACAGAATTTCACTCACTTCCCGTAGGATTTAAGCGATGACACTTTGACACGTGTAGGGGATACATATAACCTATAATCATTCGAAATATGATGAAGATTGGCCGCTCCAATCCACTGATATCTACTAGACTTTTTCCGCTGTTGCTTGCACTGTTGGTGCCGCTGTTGATGTCTGTCTAGGCTTATGTCACGAAACTACTAAAACAGGTCCCTGGAGTGTGATTCACACGATGGGATTCATGTACCTCACAGGGTGTTTGTCTGAAACAAATGCAGCTGGGATTTTGGACATGAACTTAATCTCTACGTCGAAATTATAGGGTTCCATTTCCCTGAAACAAGTTTTTTTCCTCCGTAATTATATAATTGTTGGCGACATAAAATTACCCCTAAGGCCTGGCGTCCACCTCCTACGATATGGCTCCGATATGGTCTACGTGCACCTCCCGATAAAAAATCCCTTAAGATGCATGGTGGATTGACATATCTAGACATTTGTCTACGATTTTGCACCTTCCTGATATGTCTCCGATATTTGCTTTTTGTATCGGTGCCATATCGGTAGGTCTAAATTTTTATCGTGGACGCCAGGACTAAATAGGTTCAGAATCTCATAAGATGTTGAACCCTGTGAGGTACATGAATCCCGTCGTGTGAATCCCACCTATAGGGCACTAAATACCCTCCACCAACCTGGTTAAAACCCCAATGTCCTAACCCTACTCACGAACAACTCAATTCGGAGCACAAAGAATCGGCCAGGTTTGCAAACAACACAAATCGCCAATAAATCGGGTGGTGTTAACAGTTAATCAGGACGATCTAAGAATCGGAGCGGATCGTGTCTGGGAAGCTCTGACCTTTGTCTCCGGATGTTGGCCGGTTTTAAGTCCGGGTTTTTCTACTCCGGAGAGACACGTGCATTCCGGGGTGCCCGGAGGAGGAAGAGACTGAGGCTAATTCCCGGTGTCTCCTTCTCCAGTCGTCTATTAATATTAACCAGGAATTAAACTCCAAGTCCACCAAGTCACGGGCAGGCAATTGAGTCGGCCGCGTGTAGTCAACAAGGTCCACTTGTAGACAGAGATTAGATTGTTTACTTTCAGGGGATTAGGAGAGAGGGAGGAGGATATCAAGATGGTTATCATCAATCAAAATGAAATAAAATGTCCAAGAAGTTGAAAAATCTGCTCACACCCACTGCAGGGACTGAGGCTACCTGCCGAGGTTTGGACAAAGTTTTGCTCAAATCAATCAAAAAGTTGCTTAGTTATTTTTTTTAAGTGGGAAAACAGTACAACTACATGAGATACCTTTGTAAAGAAATGGCGTCTTATTCATGAACCGACGTTTCGTCCATTACATGGACTTTATCAAGGTTGATTTTCCTAAGGATTTCTTTCACTTCTTCTTAGCCAAGTTCCTCCTGTGAATACATTTTGTATATCCTGTTCGGATATAACAATATAGCGAATTGTAAACACAATTTCATTGGATTTCTAGAAAACTAACATAATCCCATAAAACATGCTCAATCGATTCACATTGTTTTTGTATCAGGTATGTACCTTATGATACAACTGGACCCCAAAATCCATAACATTTTTTTCAATTCAGAATGTCGCTGTACATTTGTAAAGATCGCATTTATAAGAATATGAAAGCGCTCAATTTTTATCCAATAGTTTTGGTCGCTAGTGCGATTTATTAATACATTCACAATGTAAACATATTACATATTATTACATACCTGTAGCCGAACGTCAGTGAAAAACTACCCGCTCACGGGGGTGTAGTATATCGCGACTCCGGCCCACTATGGTGCGCTTCGTCTCACTGTAAGATTCTAACGTGTATGTAACTAACTCGCCGCACCGCGCTAGGCGTGCGTATTCGACGTCATCGCAACCAAAAACAACATGGCGAACGACGTTGAATCGCGACTTTAAACTCGCGATACATGCCCCCCGTAACAACTACTAAACGTCAAGGTAGCCAACGTGCGGCGTTCACCTGACACCATTTAAATTGCTCAAATATGCGAAATTCATCGATAATAACAACTTGCCCTGGTCCGCAATGGGCGACGCACAGACAGAGTGGATGTACTCGTAGCGCATGCGCGAAGCTATCTAGGTTAACGTCACACTCCTAATCGTAGTAGCTCGCCGCATTCCACCATCCGCTTACGTCTAGGACTACGGTTCGGAGAGTGAAGCGTATTGTCGCGCATGCGCAACGCGCACATCCTGCGCAACTTCCGGTTCGTAGCAGACAGTGTCAACATGAAGGGATTGTCACTCGACAATGCGATAAATGACGTCTTTCTGATCAGATAAAGGTATGTAATAATTAGAAAACGCCCTAACTGTGGCCAGAACTATGTCTTAGTTCTCGGTCACCTATCGCCGACGTTCGCCCCTCCGCCTGCGGCGTCGAGCGAACGTCGGCGATAGGTGACCTCGAACTAAGACATAGTTTGGCCACAGTCAGGGCGTTTTCTCCTAATATTTTTCTCTATATATTCGGAATAGACCAGAAACTTCTCGATGTAATCTTAGTCTTGTGGAATCAGCGGTTTAGCCTGGATAACACCTCCTGGCGTGTGATAAACTCACTCCTAAGGTGACGTGTTGTATGTTAATTGCTGCACCGTCATCAACCGTCCATTCACGGTTCATTATAGGCGCATTCTAACCATAAAAACCTCGTTAACACGGCTTTGTTTTATTGTACGAGCCTCAGTATGTCTCTTATCCACTAAGAGTAAGGTCCGACAGAGGAAGCCTATTTTAACAGCAGGAAACATTAAGTTATATCAGACAATTTACCTTGAAGAGTAAAATCCTTGTCAGTTTTCTGGAAATTGGATATGATGATCTCAGAGCGTTGTGGAACACACATCTAATGATATTATGATAATATTATAAATTGAACATATAGACATTCTAAAAAGCTGTTTTTCACATAGATGTCATTTTTAACAAATTTTCATTGAATATAGTAAATGTTTAGAACTACAGATTTAGAAATCATATGTCACGGTGCTTGTTTTTGAAAGAATTAAAGAAAACATTTTTGAGAACATTTCCTACATAAATCAGTCACTGTGTAGTGCAAGATATGCATTTAATTCGACACACTCTCATAAGAGAACTACAAGTTGTTTTCATTGGTTTAGGTTCGGTTTCTCTTTTACATAAAGTAGTCGTTCCCTTGAGTCTCATTATTTAGAATATCCTCGTTTTTGATGAAAATATTTATTTTCCAAAACAGAATGTACATAGGATAAATACATGTAAGCGTCCACAGAACTCGTCTTACTAAATAAAACTAACAAGGCTTAAGATGCTGAGGTCCTTAAGAGGCTAGGCAACAAATGTTCATCATAGGTGACAAATAACACAAGTAGCACAGAGGCGTTACACAGTACATACAATGACATGGACAGCCAAAAAGCTATATCAGTGGTATTCTTCTTCCAATTTTGGTAAAGTACATTCATTCGAGTTGGGAAATTATTGTGAAGTCAACATACAATTCTATGCTCATGAGAGACACCTAACTACTTGCGGGTATACTTCCTTGTGATACCCTGTTTTGTTATCATGTCTAGGAGAGCGTCAGCGACATTGACTGATGTCGTAAAAATGCCGTTTTTCTGCGCTGGCCTGTTTTCGGCAGGACGCTGACCGGCGGCCATGTTGGTGTGCCCTTGACACAGTGTGGCGTGTCCTTGAGGCTGGTTTCTACACGTGTCATGCCACACACTCATCAATCGTCGAGCTCACAACTCACGCTACAAGTTCCTCCACCGCGGGCAGGGTGACAAGCGCTGCTTCACCTCTCAGCCGCTAGGTGGCCTTAGTGGTGGTCGGTGGAACACACCACGAGATGTCGCTGTGAAACCTTCATGGGTTCGGTTTGTTTTTTTTAATTTGGAAAGTGCGATGAAACCTGGAGCATACTGAAAAATAGGGCATATGAAAAAATAGTGCATAACAAAAGTGAACTAGTATGGGTATCCCACTTCTCAAGAAAAGGTGAACAATAAATACATTATTGTCTATATACATGGAAACAGAGTTTGCCATATATGGACATATGCAAAGTAGCTTGCCACTCTAGATGGGAGTGTAAACAAACTTTGAAAGTATATCTTATTAAATATTGGCAAACCCACTGTGGAGCCATCACATAACGTTTTATCCAGGTCAGTACAGATTTGCATATCCAAGTCCATGAGCTCAGCATTTGCATCCCATTCGATGAGGTACAGGTCCTGCAGGCTGCGGTGTGGCGTTAGATGCATTATCTCACCCCTGGTACAAGTTTAGCCATAGAAATAACATTAGGAAAAATATATACTCAACGATCACCCCCGTAAAGTTACAATACTACGCCACAGCCGTGGCCTAGTGAATGTGAGATGACGTCATATGGATTCGCTAGGTATATTCAAACTATTCTGATATTCTGATGCTATTTAATATCAAAGAAAGGGGTGAGATTAATCTAGAACCGCACTCGAATTGTAAAATAGACAATATTCCACTCGTTTCGATGTGCCATAATCGTCACTCGGCTTCGCAGAGTATTGTCTATTTATACAACCTATATATATATATATATAATCACAGCCTTTGTGTATGTTTTTGCCCAGATATACTTCCTAAATAATTTTGTTTGCACTCCCTAAAATGAAACCCTATTTTCGAGTATTCATTTGTTGGCCTTCAATTAAAGCAATTTGAGTTTCCTCAACTTCTTTCTATCGTCATAAGGCGATTGCCGAATCCCATGTGCGATAGCTTCCCTGTTTAGGATTAGATGAAAACAAAACTGAATACAATGAAGTCTTTTAAAGGAGGATTTTGTATAATCGAAGATATTTATTCCTGGACACTGATTGATGTTTGCGTATCGTACATATTATATTTTTGTCTCAGAGTAGAGGGCTTTATCAACCAATTACGGAGTCTCCATAGGAAACGCATCCGGGGGGGGGGGGGTGGTATTTGCAAGTAAGAGATTACGGAAGTCCGAAATCTTCTACATCTGAAAGTAGAAGTTTGCGGACAAAAAGAAAATAAAACGTCATCAAACCCCTAAATCAGAACACAGTAACAAACTGATAAACTGCTGTAATGTTACTAGAAACCTGTGAAATATGATGATTTAAAAAAATAGTATATGAAAAGTACAAATATGAAAGATGGCAGAAATACATCTTTCTTGTAAGGCCACACCGAATTACAGTTGTAGAGCATAGCAGTGTATTGTCGTGGTTGAGAGAAACACACTGCTGTCCTTAATGACAAGCCGAGTGAACCTGTACCGTTGTGAGGTCTTAAGATGTTACCTAAAACTTGGGGAATGATGGTTGTCGAATCGCTCAAAGATCTAATAGTCTCATGGCTAACTTCGTCATCTCATGTGTGAATTTAGTGGAGTCGCTTGCTGTGATTAAGTATAGGTGCACGGTAACCTCACACATCCATAACCAGAGGCACAGATAACTGACTAATAAGTACTTATCAACTTGCTCTAATACACTGAAACAACACACATAAAGCATTAATTTTTCAACAATGAAGCAATTAAACCTCTATCATTGACAATGATCCATGTTGTTTCTCCTCTTTTGTTCACATGTTAGTCACATCGATAGTTGGTCGATAGGTGGCAGGTATCACGGTGTGACGGGGGACCAGGTAGTGTCTGTACTGGTCACTAGGTGGTATCATAGTGTGACGGGGGACCAGGTAGTGTCTGTACTGGTCACTAGGTGGCAGGTATCACGCTGTGACGGGGGACCATGTAGTGTCTGTACTGGTCACTAGGTGGCATCACAGTGTGACGGGGGACCAGGTGGTGTCTGTACTGGTCACTAGGTGGCATCACACTGTGACGGGGGACCAGGTAGTGTCTGTACTGGTCACTAGGTGGCATCACAGTGTGACGGAGACCATGTAGTGTCTGTACTGGTCACTAGGTGGCATCACAGTGTGACGGGGAACCAGGTAGTGTCTGTACTGGTCACTAGGTGGCATCACACTGTGACGGGGGACCATGTGGTGTCTGTACTGGTCACTAGGTGGCATCACACTGTGACGGGGGACCAGGTAGTGTCTGTACTGGTCACTAGGTGGCATCACACTGTGACGGGGGACCAGGTAGTGTCTGTACTGGTCACTAGGTGGCATCACACTGTGACGGGGAACCAGGTAGTGTCTGTACTGGTCACTAGGTGGCAGGTATCACACTGTGACGGGGGACCAGGTAGTGTCTGTACTGGTCACTAGGTGGCATCACACTGTGACGGGGAACCAGGTAGTGTCTGTACTGGTCACTAGGTGGCATCACGGTGTGACGGGGGACCAGGTAGTGTCTGTACTGGTCACTAGGTGGCAGGCATCATGGTGTGACGGGGGACCAGGTAGTGTCTGTACTGGTCACTAGGTGACATCACACTGTGACAGGGGACTAGGTAGTGTCTGTACTGGTCACTAGGTGGCATCACGGGGTGACAGGGGACCAGGTAGTGTCTGTACTGGTCACTAGGTGGCAGGTATCCCGCTGTGACGTGGGACCAGGTTGACATATAAACCTGTTCCTGCCCACTCGACACTGAACAGTCGAGCTGCGGTAACTTCTGACCGGTACCGATCTGCCCCCACCGCCGTCCTCTCCCCACAAGGGGGCGCTACCGACCTGTCACGTGACCACCATTTCCGGTGCACGCTGACACTTTGATTCTGCGCACTACGACCACGCACCCCACAATCCACCGCGGCTCCTTTACTTCGTCATTGTCAAAAACAGGGCCATATTTCAGCAGCCCCCTCCAATTTTCCCACGGGGGGGGACGCCCTGCCCCCACGAGGGTTGGGTACGAGACGTGGGTTAGAGTAGGGGGGGGGGGGGTTAGAGGAGAGGGGGGGGGGGGTACAGAGGGCTCTGGGAGGTCCACAGGAGGGCGTACTTAACCCCGGCCCGGGTCGCCGTGAAATGACGGCCAACTCCAGCTGTATTAATGCGCACATCAGAGCGAGGCTGGCGCAGGGGGTTGTGGGTAGTGGGCGCTGGTTCCTGGTGTGAGTTGCTCTCTGGACGAGACTCCTGCCTCATCACGTGATCAGGAAGATGGCATTGTGGGACGAGGTGGTGTTGTCTGTTCACTGTTAAGAACGATTCATACCACGCTGCCAGGGGCCTGTTGAATAATTAAGGCCCGTACATGAAGATCCTTTACTGACCGCCAACTAGACCCAGGAACCATGTGGGTCAACGCTTATAGACGACTATCAAATTATTTTCTGATAAGGGACTAGCATTTTCCTCTGAACGAATTGAGAATTTTTTACCAAACACTTATAGACCCAGGAACGATGTGGGTCAACACTTATAGACGACTATGAAATTATTTTCTGATAAGGGACTAGCATTTTCCTCTGAACGAATTGAGAATTTTTTACCAAACACTTATAGACCCAGGAACGATGTGGGTCAACACTTATAGACGACTATCAAATTATTTTCTGATAAGGGACTGACATTTTCCTCTGAACGAATTGAGAATCTTTTACCAAACACTTATAGACGACCTGTGGTCAGGTATGAAAGTCTTTGTGGAGGGGTTTTACGATATTCAGGTGACCTTAAAACAATTCGTTTCACTCCTTCATCTCTCGACACCCATCCGACTTCAAAATGACGAAAAGATGATGCCCCGGACATTTTTCTCAAGACATGGAAGGCTCTATACACCTATGTGAGAAAGGCTAGAGTTGTGACAGTATCTTATTATCGCTCACTTACTTATACACCTTCAGTCGTGAAGAACACCTACACTTTTCTACCTCCTATTGAGGAGTAACCACATACCACGTATACCACCAAATGCCAACACCCATGCAGACAACATCATGTAAAGTACCAACCTTGTAATAGCCTGTAGTCAGGGACAATGTTGATGATTACTTTCCTCTCATAGAAACCAATATTTCTTGGCCAGATAGGGATAAATAGACCAGAACGTTACATACAATCAGCTATGCCCTATACTGTTGCGTTACCTTACACTTGACTCTTTCCCGATGTGCCCCCAGCACTATTTCCTCCCACTCCAGGGACGCTACCGACTGTTTCCTGAAATCTGTATTTGATTTTTGTGTAGTGGCTACCCTTCAGTGAACTTTAAACACATTTACGCGACATTTACGTCGTAGAAGGGCGTAATTATACTGATTCCTGAAATCTGCACAGAATGAAACTTTTGATGTAGTCATGTTTTATTTTTTTGTAAGGCCCCGTGTCAACTGAGCTCCCGATACCCTACGATAGACCTTACGATGCATGTATCGGGGTGCATCCTTGGGTGTATTGGCTACGGAATAAAAATGACTTTCCAACGTGATTTCAATTTTGTGTCTGAAGATGCATCATTAGGTTTATCGTAGGGTATCGGGAGCTCAGTCAACGCTGGGCCTAATGGCTATCTTTTACGTCATAAAAAGGCGTAAATATGCTGAAAGTTAACTTCAAGACAAAAACCAACTACTGTTTTCTGCACAGCATGAAACATTGGATTTAGTCATATTTGATTTTTGTGTCATTGGCTGTCTTGAAATGAACTGTCAGCATATTTACTTGACATTTATGTCATAAAAGGGCGTAAATATACTCTTTTCTGCAATCTCACAGCATGAAACATTAGGTTTAGTCACATTTGATTTTTTTGTGTACGGTCCTTACGATACTTGTATCGGGATGCATCCTTGGGTATATCGGCTACGGATTGAATTTGACTTTCCAATGTGATTTTAATTTTGTGTCTGGAGATGCATCATTAGGCCCATCATAGGCTATTAAGAGTTCAGTGAACGCTGGGCCTAATGGCTATCTTTTACGTCATAAAAAGGCGTAAATATGCTAAAAGTTAACGTAAAGACAGCCATTAAACAAAGATTAACTACCGCTTTTTGTAATCTGAACAGCATGAACCGTTGGATTTAGTCATATCTGATTTCTGTGTCATTGGCTGTCTTGAAATTTTAAGTACAACTTCATGATATTTACATTGTAGAAGTGTGTAGATATTCTTTTTCCTGCAATCTCAACGGCATGAAACATTGGATTTAGTCATATTTGATTTTTTTGCGTAAGGTCCTTACGACACGTGCATCGGGGTGCATCCTCAGGTGTATCGGCTACGGATTGAACTTGTCTTTCCAAAGCAATATCGATTTTGTTTCTGGAGATGCATCATAAGGTCTATCAGGTGGGAATGATGACCATCTTTTACGTCGTAGAAGGGCGTAAATGTGCGTAAAGGTCACTCAAAGTGAGACGTTACGCAAAAATTAAATATGATTAAATCCAATGTTTCGTACTGTTCTGTAGGCCCTGACAGTTACCGGATATCCCATAATAGTCGCTCCCAACCACCTCCACCTCGCCCTACCACGTGACCGCAGCTCGGCATCTGATTGGTGGAGCGGTCCGTGACGTAGTGACGTCACCGTGACGTCGTTTCCGGTACGTATTTATCACTTGTGACGTATGACCGCGGGTGAGGTCGGCGGACCGTGCAGGAGTGAGTATCCAGCCGGCCTAGGCGTTACCCGGCCTAATTTATGAGGCAATCGACGATCCACTCGGCCTAACGCCTACCCGCGGGACAAGGCAGGGCCTGAGTCTCGGCCACAAATCACGGCAATGTGCGGAACATGTTGAAGCTGCTAATCCAGCCACCAGCCATACAAGTCACCTTTAAGAGAGTTCCGCTGGAGTCGCAGGCACTCTGACTTACACGTCCAGACTTGACTTATTGGTTTTAGCACCTATACCAAGGCGGTGACAGCCTCACGGAAACTTTTAAATGAAACTCTCATGTGGGGACTAGATTTTATGTCTCTTGGCCATGAAGATAGCAAAAGTTGAAAGAGCAATGAATAGAAGAGAAGAAGAAAAGTGGTAATGTGGTGTGGGGTGGGGGAAAGGTCCCTTATATCTAAAGTGATGTATGAAAACCATAATGAATAGAAGAAGAAAATGTTGATGAGGTGTGTGTGTGGGGGGGGGGGGGGGGAAAGGTCCCTGATATCGAGTATGATGTATTAAATCTATAATAGATAAATAATGTGATGCATGGCCATGGTATTTAGTTGATTTGGTTAACTTAGATACTATCAGAAAACTAATTTATTCTACTCTATTATTCCCCCTTATTTCCCAACACATGTCGTGTATTCTGTTCATATCAACGACCCTGAGTCGTTCCTCTCTACTACTTATTGACTTATGTTAAGGTTAGAAACGATAACTAGAGAATTATCATCGCTAAATCCATCTTGTTCAAATAATAAAAAGAAAAAAGGAGCAGTTCCCTGTATTGACGTTACTGAGTACATCTAGATCATTCTGGTACAGTGCCTTGAAAACTGCATCAAATTGTGTACCGTATCTTTGTACCTTGTAACTTATGATATCTCGAAGTAAGCTAAAGATCAATAAACTCTTGATAAAAAAATGCTATTATCTGTATTCATATATCCTAAATAGTAGGCTGAGTGCTTAGAGTAGAAAATTAAAAAAACACAAAAACTGAGCTAGCTCTTTCATATCATAGCATTCCCTTAAATGCATGTGTTATAGATAGGTTTTAAGCCAAAGCATTTCAAAATGTTGTTGCCTTGTTTGACTATTTGGTCAGATTTTCTTACAACTGACCTACCCTCCCACCCACCTGTGGTCTACCAGTGTGTCCCCCCCCCCCCCACTATGCTGTACTGACTGATGGGTACCTGTCTGCTGTTTCTGGATATAGTAAGGTTTATATATTTACTCTCTATTGAAGATGGAAGGCCTGTCAGCCACATAGCTCAGAAAGCTCTATAGATTCTGGCTCCTTTGAGATGTTTCGTTTAAGTAAATGGCGAGACTGCGGCCATGATTCAGATTTACCGAGTTATTCTAAGTGAAGCCGCCATCTTGTTTGTAGTCTATCTGTAACAAAGTATGAAAAGCCCTAACCTCTGAAAGCCCTATAGAATCCGGCTCCCTCGGGATGTTTCGTGTAAGTAAATGTCAAAACTGCCGCCATGATTCAGATTTACTGAGATATTCTAAATATAATATATGATTCAGATTTACCGAGTTATTCTAAGTGAAGCCGCCATCTTATTTATAGTCTATCTGTAACAAAGTATAAAAACCTCTAATCTCAAAAAGCTCTATAGAACCCCGCTCTTTGGGAAGTCTTGTGTAAGTAAATGGTGCAACTGTTGCCATGATTCAGATTTACCGAGTTATTCTAAGTGAAGCCGCCATCTTGTTTATAGTCTATCTGTAACAAAGTATGAAAAGCTCTATAGATTCTGGCTCCTTCGGGATGTTTCGTGTAAGTAAATGGCGAGACTGCGACCATGATTCAGATTTACTGAGACATTCTAAGTGAAGGCGCCATTTTGTTTATAGTCTATCTGTAAAAAAATATGAAAAGCCCTAACCTCTGAAAGCCCTATAGAACCAGGCTCGTTTGGGATGTTTTGTGTAAGAAAATGGCGCCGCCTTGTTTCAGATCTACCGACACACTCTAAGTGAAGCCGCCATTTTGTTTATAGTCTATCTGTAACAAAGTATGAAAAGCTCTAACCTCAGAAAGCTCTATAGAATCCGGCTCCCTCGGGATGTTTCGTGTAAGTAAATGTCCAAACTGCCGCCATGATTCAGATTTACTGAGATATTCTAAATATACCTGCCATTTTGTTTATAGTTTACTTGTAACAAAACATGAAAACCTTTAACTTCAGAAAGCTCTATAGAACTGGGCTCCTTTGGGATGTTTTGTGTAAGTAAATAGTGAAACTGTCGCCATGATTCAGATTTACCGAGTTATTCTAAGTTAAGCCACCATCCAGTGGAAGATCTGTCGCAATAGACAGAACTGGTTGTAATAAACAAAAAAAAACACAAAAAAAAGTCTATCTGTAACAAAGTATAAAAACCTCTAACCTCAAAAAGCTCTATAGAACCCGGCTCTTCGGGAAGTCTTGTGTAAGTAAATGGTGCAACTGTTGCCATGATTCAGATTTACCGAGTTATTCTAAGTGAAGCCGCCATCTTGTTTATAGTCTATCTGCAACAAAGTATAAAAAGCTCTATAGATTCTGGCTCCTTCGGGATGTTTCGTGTAAGTAAATGGCGGGACTGCGGCCATGATTCAGATTTACCGACACACTCTAAGTGAAGCCGCCATCTTCGATCCGTCGCCATCTTCATCTATGATTCATGCACTATTCCCCAGATGGCGCCAGGGTCAAATAAGGTGTATTCTGATTGGCTGTTGGCTGTCACGTGACGGGCGAACACGGACGGGTTTATACCCGCCGCAGTGCATTCTGGGAGGCGGTGGGCGTGGCTAATGACGGGTTATGGCAGGAAGCAGGCGCGGTGCATCACGGGACGCTTGATCTGTGGCCGTTAAAGAGACATTCTTTAAACTAACGTTATCTGACGATGAAATATTCAGAGCCGTCTTCTGCAACGAGAGGCCGAAAGTGGGCCAAGGATGGCCGATGGGGGGGCCGAGGGGGGCAGAGAGGGGGGCCAAGGGGGGGCCGAGGGGGGGAGAGAGGAGGTAGAGAGGAGGGGCAGAGGGGGGCAGAGAGGGAAAGAGAGGGGCCGAGAAGGGCCAAGAGGGGCAGAAAAGGGCAGAGAGGGACTGAGCGGGTAAGAGAGGGACAGAGAGGGGCAGAGATGGGGCGGAGAGGGAGCAGAGAGGGGCAGGGGGGGGGCAGAAAGGGACAGAGGGGGACAAGAGGGGCGGAAAGAGGGCAGAGAGGGGGCAGTCAGGGGGCAGTCAGGGGGCAGAGAGGGGGCAGAGAGGGGGCAGAGAGGGGGCAGAGAGGGGGCAGAGAGGGGGCAGAGAGGGGGCAGAGAGGGGGCAGAGAGGGGGCAGAGAGGGGGCAGAGAGGGGGCAGAGAGGGGGCAGAGAGGGGGCAGAGAGGGGGCAGAGAGGGGGCAGAGAGGGGGCAGGGAGGGGGCAGAGAGGGGGCAGAGAGGGGGCAGGGAGGGGGCAGAGAGGGGGCAGAGAGGGGCAGAGAGGGGGCAGAGAGCGGGGCAGAGAGCGGGGCAGAGAGGGGCAGAGAGGGGGCAGAGAGGGGGCAGAGAGGGGCAGAGAGGGGGCAGAGAGGGGGAAGAGAGGGGGCAGAGAGGGGGCAGAGAGGGGGCAGAGAGGGGGAAGAGAGGGGGCAGAGAGGGGCAGAGAGAGCTGCAGTAAGGGGCAGAGAGGGGGCAGAGAGGGGGCAGAGAGGGGGTAGAGAGGGGGCAGAGAGGGGGCAGAGAGGGGGCAGAGAGGGGGCAGAGAGGGGCAGAGAGGGGCAGAGAGGGGCAGAGAGGGGGCAGAGAGGGGGCAGAGACGGGCAGAGACGGGCAGAGAGGGGGAAGAGAGGGGGGCAGAGAGGGGCAGAGAGGGGGAAGAGAGGGGGCAGAGAGGGGCAGAGAGAGCTGCAGTAAGGGGCAGAGAGGGGGCAGAGAGGGGGCAGAGAGGGGGCAGAGAGGGGCAGAGAGGGGGCAGAGAGGGGCAGAGAGGGGCAGAGAGGGGGCAGAGAGGGGGCAGAGAGGGGGCAGAGAGGGGGCAGAGAGGGGGCAGAGAGGGGGCAGAGAGGGGGCAGAGAGGGGGCAGAGAGGGGGCAGAGAGGGGGCAGAGAGGGGGCAGAGAGGGGGCAGTCAGGGGGCAGTCAGGGGGCAGAGAGGGGGCAGAGAGGGGGCAGAGAGGGGGCAGAGAGGGGGCAGAGAGGGGGCAGAGAGGGGGCAGAGAGGGGGCAGAGAGGGGGCAGAGAGGGGGCAGAGAGGGGGCAGAGAGGGGGCAGAGAGGGGGCAGAGAGGGGGCAGAGAGGGAGTAGAGAGGGGGCAGAGAGGGGGCAGAGAGGGGGCAGAGAGGGGGCAGAGAGGGGCAGAGAGGGGCAGAGAGGGGGCAGAGAGGGGGCAGAGAGGGGCAGAGAGGGGGCAGAGAGGGGCAGAGAGGGGGCAGAGAGGGGGCAGAGAGGGGGCAGAGAGGGGGCAGAGAGGAGGGCAGAGAGGGGGCAGAGAGGGGGCAGAGAGGGGGCAGGGAGGGGCAGAGAGGGGGCAGAGAGGGGCAGAGAGAGCTGCAGTAAGGGGCAGAGAGGGGGCAGAGAGGGGGCAGAGAGGGGGCAGAGAGGGGGCAGAGAGGGGGCAGAGAGGGGGCAGAGAGGGGGCAGAGAGGGGGCAGAGAGGGGGCAGAGGGGCAGAGAGGGGGCAGTCAGGGGGCGGAGAGCTGCAGGGAGGGGGAAGAGAGCTTTCAGAGTAAGACACTGGCAACAGTTTGTTCTGAAAAATAGTTGTGAAATTGAACGTTGCCCTCAAAGAAGGAATTGCCTAGCATATTTATTTTCCAACTTAGACGACTCTGTCATTCTAAACGTATAGAGGTTTTGAGGTCGCTACCAAGAAAAATACAAACATTTTTTTAAAAAGGGTCCCCGAAACATGAGTTAGAAAATTCGCAGCCATTTTGCCTCTTCTTTGATAACTTACATTTTCACTGCTGATAAATTCAATATTCACCTGTTCCTGTTTCTACTGTGTGTATCCCACGCATTGTTAGCTAGTAGTAATACCCGAGCTTGAGCGAGGATATTCCTTCGAGTTAACTCCTTGTCGTATGCTCAGCAGCATGAGAAATAGGTTAATATCACATATGTACCAACCCTAAAAACGCATAATACCTATCAATAATGCAGACAATTAATAAGGTTTCTATACCCACTCCCCAAAAAGATCTTTAAAAAAACCCACCTCAATAGCATAATTAATGGTTGCAGTGTTAAAGGTCGGAGGGGAACACAAATGTGTAGTTCTTTTTCGAATCATTCACTTTCTCGTTAACTCCATCACCCCCCCCCCCCCCCCCCCCGCCCCCCCCCCCCCCCCTGCACGTGGCCGCTCGACTATTTCGCCTGATAGATGGCGCTCAGTCCGTTCCGTTATCAACGGCCTTAATTGTTCATACATACACCTGCAGATGGCGCGCGTGTGGGCGGGTTTCACTGTGCGTCGTAACGGATCGCCGCCTCATCCATCCCGAAACGAAACACCCGCCATCCCCTCCCCCCCCCCCCCCCCGCGCACTCTCCAAGCAGATCCTGCGCTCTACTTCCTGTGGACGCTTATATCTCTGCCCCAACTAGCCTGGAAGCCTGGCCTAGTCACTTTATAGGCTAGGTAACGGGTTCCATTTTTTTGGTGCACTATGGGTAACGCCTCTCTTTCTTGCACTCTCCTAGCAGAGATTCTGTATTCTACTTCCGCAAAAGATATCAGAATGTAAAATGCATTTTCCCTAATAAAAAATGTCAAAAAAAAAAAAAAAAAAAAAAAATCTGCTGAGAGAGTGACACATTGGCAGATTGAGACATTAGAGCCTAGACTGGCCTCAGTACCTGTATCCTTTTCTTTTTATTTCATTTATTTTATCTGGACTTCTTTAGAGCTGCAGGCCTATCTTCCTTACAGCCAGTACAAAAACCATTCAGCAGCAGTATTTCTTCAGAATAAAGAACTGAAGGTATAAATTCTTTACGCTCTGAGGATTATTTTATGGTTTACTTGTAAATAGAGATGCACATGTTTTTTATGGTAAATAATGTGTACTCATTTCTGTTATTTGTTATGTCAAATCGGATATAGTCGTAGGGATTACTTTCCCCAGTGGAAAGCACCTCATGTGTTGCAGGGTTTGATTTTGTCAACAATGCCCATGTGCTCCTTTGAAGGGGCAGTCGAAACAACTGTGGATTCACATTATAAAATGGTTTAAGTCTGAAACGGCAACAGCTGGATTGTCTGTGAAGCTCCTCTAACAATTCTCATATTTCCATTCTCATGATATGTGAGTTCTTTGACATTGTATGACTTTAGAAAATTGCCTTGTTTTGAATCTCAAATGTCCACTTGTCTCCACTGTCTTTCGTGGATACCCAGGGATCCAGTTTTGGGTTGAGGCAGAGATTAGTGAGCGCTAGCACCACCAGAGATCTGGGAGGAGAGTGCGGTCCGCGTTTCCCGTCAAACACAGGACGGGAGAAAAGCGGGTAAATCTGAGAGATACGACAAAAACTCCACCTGTCTAAGTGCGTCGATGACTCATGTACATAGACGGTGCGGAGGTGTCAGGGCGATCGGTCCCTCCGGCGATTTCTTATTCTTTGACTTTGATGTGATGTTTAAGCTGGTTTCTGGAGGAATGGTGGGGACAATGGGGATGTGAGCCGGGTACCAGCGCAATCGGTCTTCTGTGAACCGGAAGTGGTAGTTATTCAGGCATGCGCAGATCGGTCTGCTTTAGAACGGGGAGGACTGGGCCATTTTAATGTGGTACATACTGGCCCACTTGTATACGGTCAAACCGGAGCACCTTGATATGGTCCATTCTACACCGCTTGAATTCAATCAAAATCTGGACCACTTCAATCTGGTACAATCTGGTCCACTTAATTTCGGTAAGAAAGCTGGCCCACTTAAATAAAGTGAAAAAAACTGACCCACTTTAATATAGAGAAGAGAACTGACCTAAATTTTGGGTAGCAAGCGTTTATTTCAGTATCCACCAGTAGACATTTCATATCATACACGTCTTCTTACAAACACATCTCTGCATTATCAATAAAGGGATTGCAATACCCTCTGGTAAGTTTCTGTGATATTTATTATCCTTTAATTATTCATTCTTTATATACAAGATAGATATCATCATTCAAAGTTCTATATTGTTCTCCCCGACTATCTTCATATTCAGTTGCCACATCTCTTTTATTAATCATTTTTCTTTGAACTTTCCTGTATTCAGTCCTCTGAATTAATTGATAATAACTGTATTTCAATCAACATACAAACTGTTCCCGTTTTTAGTGAATGGAGATGATATAAAAGAGAGGATAATATATTATTAGACATGGTACATTGTACAAGACAATAATATAATATCATGATAATATAATAAGAGTAGGAGTAGAAATTGATGATAACCTATATAACTAATGATAACCTATATAACAATAACTAGCCTACTTTGATATGGTAAGGAGAATTGGCCTACTTTAATGTAATAAGCTTAAGACAAACTGGTCTACAGTAATGCAGCAAGATGAACAGAGATATGACAATACACATCACAGGTATTCCATAGATAGGACAATACACATTACAGGTATTCCATGGATAGGACAATACACATTACAGGTATTCCATAGATAGGACAATACACATTACAGGTATTCCATAGATAGGACAATACATATTACAGGTATTCCATGGATAGGACAATACACATTACAGGTATTCCATAGATAGGACAATACACATTACAGGTATTCCATGGATAGGACAATACACATTACAGGTATTCCATGGATAGGACAATACACATTACAGGTATTCCATAGATAGGACAATACACATTACAGGTATTCCATAGATAGGACAATACACATTACAGGTATTCCATGGATAGGACAATACACATTACAGGTATTCCATAGATAGGACAATACACATTACAGGTATTCCATAGATAGGACAATACACATTACAGGTATTCCATGGATAGGACAATACACATTACAGGTATTCCATAGATAGGACAATACACATTACAGGTATTCCATGGATAGGACAATACACATTACAGGTATTCCATGGATAGGACAATACACATTACAGGTATTCCATGGATAGGACAATACACATTACAGGTATTCCATGGATAGGACAATACACATCACAGGTATTCCATGGATAGGACAATACACATTACAGGTATTCCATGGATAGGACCATAGACATTACAGGTATTCCATAGATAGGACAATACACATTACAGGTATTCCATGGATAGGACAATACACATTACAGGTATTCCATGGATATGACAATACACATTACAGGTATTCCATGGATAGGACAATACACATCACTGGTATTCCATGGGTAGGACAATACACATTACAGGTATTCCATGGATATGACAATACACATCACAGGTATTCCATGGATAGGACAATAGACATTACAGGCATTCCATGGATAGGACAATACACATCACCGGTATTCCATGGATAGGACAATACACATTACCGGTATTCCATTGATAGAACCAATAGACATTACAGGTATTTCATGGATAGGACAATACTGTTACAGGTATTCCATGGATAGGACAATACACATTACAGGTATTCCATGGATAGGACCATAGACATTACAGGTATTCCATAGATAGGACAATACACATTACAGGTATTCCATGGATAGGACAATACACATTACAGGTATTCCATGGATATGACAATACACATTACAGGTATTCCATGGATAGGACAATACACATCACTGGTATTCCATGGGTAGGACAATACACATTACAGGTATTCCATGGATATGACAATACACATCACAGGTATTCCATGGATAGGACAATAGACATTACAGGCATTCCATGGATAGGACAATACACATCACCGGTATTCCATGGATAGGACAATACACATTACCGGTATTCCATTGATAGAACCAATAGACATTACAGGTATTTCATGGATAGGACAATACTGTTACAGGTATTCCATGGATAGGACAATACACATTACAGGTATTCCATGGATAGGACAATACACATTACAGGTATTCCATGGATAGGACAATACACATTACAGGTATTTCATGGATAGAACTAATAGACATTACAGGTATTTCATGGATAGAACCAATAGACATTGCAAGTATGTTATATAGAGAGACATAGTTAATGAGACTGAATGGAATCTGTTCAGAGATATTTTGGTCAGAAATACTGACCGAGTTCGAAGAACGAGGTGAGTATTTATAACCAATACATTGTAGAACAGATGGAATTCAGTCACACTCACTGTGTCTCTTTATTATTATATACCTAGAAATCATTAAAAATCCCATTCTACAACTTTCTGAATAGCAGAATGAGTGGTCACGTGGTACGGAGGGACGTATGAATATCATTTCGTCACTCTGAGACGAACGGAATTTCCCCTCCTGGTCAGTAAAAGTAAGACAATATCATCAAGAAACATCTCTAAATTGCATGTGATTGTTATATATCTGGTGTGAGTTTTCTTCACGGAATGATATCACGAGGCAGGGCTGAGTGATATCTGTAGATGTTTAAAACGTCTGCTGGTTTGAGATCAGAAGATGGTCATGTTTTTAATTAACCTGGGGCCCGTTAATTAATACAGGATCTTATTTGTAGACCCTTTTCTGTATGCTATAGAGACCCAGGGACGATGAGGCTCAACTTTATTCAACACTTATGGACGACCTTATGGACGGCTGATACTGTCTTAGCGAACAGACTTGAATATCATTTAACGATATACGAGGTACAGAAAAGGGTCTTCATGATTAGATTATAAAACGGGCCCCAGGCTGAAGTAAAACTCTCTACGAGAGACGGGGGTTCAGTTCGGACAAACCCCACGAGGGGGCAGCACTGAGCTCTCGCGGTACAACACGAGATTCACTCAGTAACCAGCTCAACCAGCGGCATTAGGCGTGCTGTGATTGGTCAATGTAAGTCACGTGGTGCGGCCTTGTACAGAGATGAGTGATTTTTAGGTTATGTGTTCTTTGATAGGATCTTCATACAGATCAAGGATAAAAATAGAACGCAAAAATTATATATATACATATTTATAGTTTTTTCATTTCTTTTATTTGTATATGTTGTTAAATAAAATGGGTTATTATCGCCTAAGTGTGGGCATAATCCGTGAATTGTATCTTGACAGTCGATATAGCACATCATGGTGTCCTAGCGTTTCAATTTGCAATCTCCCTGCAGATATTTGGTTCAGTCTACACTCGCCCGCACTCTCAATACACTAAGAACAGTGCTAAGAATCTGCTGGGAGATTACCATGACCAGTTCTCGCGTTAACGAGACTTCACGTGACACCACGTGAGTTGAGGAGACGCTGACACCAGAAAGAGGCGCTTTGAAATCACTCTCCTGGCGTATATTTGTTGACGTAACAAAATGGCGATCGATGCCTGTCTGTATGATTGAGTCCTGAGTCTGAACTCTTACTTATGGCCTATATAGTGACCCTAATGTCTTCTCCCCATGTTCCGAGGCAGTTATTAGAAGGAAACCCACGAGACGAAAATAACTTGGTCCGTACTTCACCGAGTTTGATCGCGCAGTAACACACGAAGTGCAGCTGAGTTTGTTACGGCGCGATCAAACGAGGTGAAGTACGGACCAAGTTATTTTCATCGAGTGGGTTTCAGATTTTATCTAACAATCGATTAAGAATATCTATATATTAAATAAACCTTACCTACTATTTCACTACTATTGCCGTCATGGTTGACAAAATCGCGAGTCTGACGGAACTATTTCACCCCGGAGGTCCTGCTCGCTGATTGGTTAACGAGTCTGACGTCATATCGTTAAGTATTTACCGTGCTATTAGCATAGCTGTGGAGTTCGAGTTCCCAATGTTAAGCATATGGACATTGATACCGGGTTAGATAAGACGTCGTATGAACTGAGGGGTGGTGTGGTGTGTGGTATAGATGTGAGGGTGGTGTGGTGTGTGGTATGGATATGAGGGTGGTGTGGTGTGTGGTATGGATGTGAGGGGTGGTGTGGTGTGTGGTATGGCTGTGAGGGGTGGTGTGGTGTGTGGTATGGCTGTGAGGGTGGTGTGGTGTGTGGTATGGATGTAGGGGGTGGTGTGGTGTGTGGTATGGATGTGAGGGGTGGTGTGGTGTGTGGTATGGATGTTAGGGTGGTGTGGTGTGTGGTATGGATGTGAGGGGTGGTGTGGTGTGTGGTATGGATGTGAGGGGTGGTGTGGTGTGTGGTATGGATGTGAGGGGTGGTGTGGTGTGTGGTATGGCTGTGAGGGGTGGTGTGGTGTGTGGTATGGCTGTGAGGGTGGTGTGGTGTGTGGTATGGATGTGAGGGGTGGTGTGGTGTGTGGTATGGATGTGAGGGGTGGTGTGGTTTGTGGTATGGATGTGAGGGGTGGTGTGGTGTGTGGTATGGATGTGAGGGGTGGTGTGTTGTGTGGTATGGATGTGAGGGTGGTGTGGTGTGTGGTATGGATGTGAGGGGTGGTGTGGTGTGTGGTATGGCTGTGAGGGGTGGTGTGGCGTGTGGTATGGATGTGAGGGTTGGTGTGGTGTGTGGTATGGAATTGAGGGGTGGTGTGGTGTGTGGTATGGATGTGAGGGTTGGTGTGGTGTGTGGTATGGCTGTGAGGGTGGTGTGGTGTGTGGTATGGATGTGAGGGGTGGTGTGGTGTGTGGTATGGCTGTGAGGGGTGGTGTGGTGTGTGTGGTGGGGGTGGTGTGCTGTGTGGTATGGATGTGAGGGTGGTGTGGTGTGTGGTATGGCTGTGAGGGTGGTGTGGTGTGTGGTATGGCTGTGAGGGGTGGTGTGGTGTGGTGTGTGGATGTGAGGGTGGTGTGGTGTGTGGTATGGATGTGAGGGTGGTGTGTTGTGTGGTATGGATGTGAGGGGTGGTGTGGTGTGTGGTATGGCTGTGAGGGGTGGTATGGTATGGATGTGAGGGTGGTGTGGTGTGTGGTATGGATGTGAGGGGTGGTGTGGTGTGTGGTATGGATGTGAGGGGGAGTGTGGTGTGTGGTATGGATGTGAAGGGTGGTGTGGTGTGTGGTATGGATGTGAGGGTGGTGTGGTGTGTGGTATGGCTGTGAGGGTGGTGTGGTGTGTGGTATGGCTGTGAGGGGGAGTGTGGTGTGTGGTATGGATGTGAGGGGTGGTGTGGTGTGTGGTATGGATGTGAGGGTGGTGTGGTGTGTGGTATGGATGTGAGGGGTGGTGTGGTGTGTGGTATGGCTGTGAGGGGGAGTGTGGTGTGTGGTATGGATGTGAGGGGTGGTGTGGTGTGTGGTATGGATGTGAGGGTGGTGTGGTTTGTGGTATGGATGTGAGGGGTGGTGTGGTGTGTGGTATGGCTGTGAGGGGTGGTGTGGTGTGTGGTATGGCTGTGAGGGTGGTGTGGTGTGTGGTATGGATGTGAGGGTGGTGTGGTGTGTGGTATGGATGTGAGGGGTGGTGTGGTGTGTGGTATGGATGTGAGGGGTGGTGTGGTGTGTGGTATGGATGTGAGGGTGGTGTGGTGTGTGGTATGGATGTGAGGGGTGGTGTGGTGTGTGTTATGGCTGTGAGGGGTGGTGTGGTGTGTGGTATGGCTGTGAGGGTGGTGTGGTGTGTGGTATGGATGTGAGGGGTGGTGTGGTGTGTGGTATGGCTGTGAGGGGTGGTGTGGTGTGTGGTATGGCTGTGAGGGTGGTGTGGTGTGTGGTATGGATGTGAGGGGTGGTGTGGTGTGTGGTATGGATGTGAGGGGTGGTGTGGTTTGTGGTATGGATGTGAGGGGTGGTGTGGTGTGTGGTATGGATGTGAGGGGTGGTGTGTTGTGTGGTATGGATGTGAGGGTGGTGTGGTGTGTGGTATGGATGTGAGGGGTGGTGTGGTGTGTGGTATGGCTGTGAGGGGTGGTGTGGTGTGTGGTATGGATGTGAGGGTTGGTGTGGTGTGTGGTATGGAATTGAGGGGTGGTGTGGTGTGTGGTATGGATGTGAGGGTTGGTGTGGTGTGTGGTATGGCTGTGAGGGTGGTGTGGTGTGTGGTATGGATGTGAGGGGTGGTGTGGTGTGTGGTATGGCTGTGAGGGGTGGTGTGGTGTGTGTGGTGGGGGTGGTGTGGTGTGTGGTATGGATGTGAGGGTGGTGTGGTGTGTGGTATGGCTGTGAGGGTGGTGTGGTGTGTGGTATGGCTGTGAGGGGTGGTGTGGTGTGGTGTGTGGATGTGAGGGTGGTGTGGTGTGTGGTATGGATGTGAGGGTGGTGTGGTGTGTGGTATGGATGTGAGGGGTGGTGTGGTGTGTGGTATGGCTGTGAGGGTGGTGTGGTGTGTGGTATGGATGTGAGGGGTGGTGTGGTGTGTGGTATGGATGTGAGGGGTGGTGTGGTGTGTGTTATGGCTGTGAGGGTGGTGTGGTGTGTAGTATGGATGTGAGGGGTGGTGTGGTGTGTGTTATGGCTGTGAGGGTGGTGTGGTGTGTGGTATGGGTGTGAGGGGTTGTGTGGTGTGTGGTATGGCTGTGAGGTGGTGTGGTGTGTGGTATGGATGTGAGGGTGGTGTGGTGTGTGGATGTGAGGGGTGGTGTGGTGTGTGGTAAGGATGTGAGGGTGGTGTGTGGTATGGATGTGAGGGTGGTGTGTGGTATGGATGTGAGGGGTGGTGTGGTGTGTGGTATGGATGTGAGGGGTGGTGTGGTGTGTGGTATGGATGTGAGGGGTGGTGTGGTGTGTGGTATGGATGTGAGGGGTGGTGTGGTGTGTGGTATGGATGTGAGGGTGGTGTGGTGTGTGGATGTGAGGGGTGGTGTGGTGTGTGGTAAGGATGTGAGGGTGGTGTGTGGTAGGGATGTGAGGGTGGTGTGTGGTATGGATGTGAGGGGTGGTGTGGTGTGTGTTATGGCTGTGAGGGTGGTGTGGTGTGTGGTATGGATGTGAGGGGTGGTGTGGTGTGTGGTATGGATGTGAGGGTGGTGTGGTGTGTGGTATGGATGTGAGGGGTGGTGTGGTGTGTGGTATGGATGTGAGGGTGGTGTGGTGTGTGGTATGGATGTGAGGGGTGGTGTGGTGTGTGGTATGGATGTGAGGGGTGGTGTGGTGTGTGGTATGGATGTGAGGGTGGTGTGGTGTGTGGATGTGAGGGGTGGTGTGGTGTGTGGTAAGGATGTGAGGGTGGTGTGTGGTAGGGATGTGAGGGTGGTGTGTGGTATGGATGTGAGGGGTGGTGTGGTGTGTGTTATGGCTGTGAGGGTGGTGTGGTGTGTGGTATGGATGTGAGGGGTGGTGTGGTGTGTGGTATGGATGTGAGGGTGGTGTGGTGTGTGGTATGGATGTGAGGGGTGGTGTGGTGTGTGGTATGGATGTGAGGGGTGGTGTGGTGTGTGGTATGGATGTGAGGGTGGTGTGGTGTGTGGTATGGATGTGAGGGTGGTGTGTGGTATGGATGTGAGGGGTGGTGTGGTGTGTGTTATGGATGTGAGGGGTGGTGTGGTGTGTGTTATGGCTGTAAGGGTGGTGTGGTGTGTGGTATGGATGTGAGGGGTGGTGTGGTGTGTGGTATGGATGTGAGGGGTGGTGTGGTGTGTGGTATGGATGTGAGGGTGGTGTGGTGTGTGTTATGGATGTGAGGGGTGGTGTGGTGTGTGGTATGGATGTGAGGGGTGGTGTGGTGTGTGGTATGGCTGAGAGGGGTGGTGTGGTGTGTGGTATGGCTGTGAGGGGTGGTGTGGTGTGTGGTATGGATGTGAGGGGTGGTGTGGTGTGTGGTATGGATGTGAGGGGTGGTGTGGTGTGTGGTATGGCTGTGAGGGTGGTGTGGTGTGTGGTATGGCTGTGAGGGGTGGTGTGTTGTGTGGTATGGATGTGAGGGGTGGTGTGGTGTGTGGTATGGCTGTGAGGGGTGGTATGGTATGGATGTGAGGGTGGTGTGGTGTGTGGTATGGATGTGAGGGTGGTGTGGTGTGTGGTATGGATGTGAGGGGGAGTGTGGTGTGTGGTATGGATGTGAAGGGTGGTGTGGTGTGTGGTATGGATGTGAGGGTGGTGTGGTGTGTGGTATGGCTGTGAGGGTGGTGTGGTGTGTGGTATGGCTGTGAGGGGGAGTGTGGTGTGTGGTATGGATGTGAGGGGTGGTGTGGTGTGTGGTATGGATGTGAGGGTGGTGTGGTTTGTGGTATGGATGTGAGGGGTGGTGTGGTGTGTGGTATGGCTGTGAGGGGTGGTGTGGTGTGTGGTATGGCTGTGAGGGTGGTGTGTTGTGTGGTATGGATGTGAGGGTTGTGTGGTGTGTGGTATGGATGTGAGGGGTGGTGTGGTGTGTGGTATGGATGTGAGGGGTGGTGTGGTGTGTGGTATGGATGTGAGGGTGGTGTGGTGTGTGGTATGGATGTGAGGGGTGGTGTGGTGTGTGTTATGGCTGTGAGGGGTGGTGTGGTGTGTGGTATGGCTGTGAGGGTGGTGTGGTGTGTGGTATGGATGTGAGGGGTGGTGTGGTGTGTGGTATGGATGTGAGGGGTGGTGTGGTGTGTGGTATGGGTGTGAGGGGTGGTGTGGGGTGGGGTATGGATGTGAGGGGTGGTGTGGTGTGTGGTATGGCTGTGAGGGTGGTGTGGTGTGTGGTATGGATGTGAGGGGTGGTGTGGTGTGTGGTATGGATGTGAGGGGTGGTGTGGTGTGTGGTATGGATGTGAGGGTGGTGTGGTGTGTGTTATGGATGTGAGGGGTGGTGTGGTGTGTGGTATGGATGTGAGGGGTGGTGTGGTGTGTGGTATGGATGTGAGGGTGGTGTGGTGTGTGTTATGGATGTGAGGGGTGGTGTGGTGTGTGGTATGGATGTGAGGGTGGTGTGGTGTGTGGTATGGATGTGAGGGTGGTGTGTGGTATGGCTGTGAGGGTGGTGTGGTGTGTGGTATGGATGTGAGGGTTGGTGTGGTGTGTGGTATGGGTGTGAGGGGTGGTGTGGTGTGTGGTATAGATGTGAGGGTGGTGTGGTGTGTGGTATGGATGTGAGGGTGGTGTGGTGTGTGGTATGGATGTGAGGGGTGGTGTGGTGTGTGGTATGGATGTGAGGGGTGGTGTGGTGTGTGGTATGGATGTGAGGGTGGTGTGGTGTGTGGTATGGATGTGAGGGGTGGTGTGGTGTGTGTTATGGCTGTGAGGGGTGGTGTGGTGTGTGGTATGGCTGTGAGGGTGGTGTGGTGTGTGGTATGGATGTGAGGGGTGGTGTGGTGTGTGGTATGGATGTGAGGGGTGGTGTGGTGTGTGGTATGGGTGTGAGGGGTGGTGTGGGGTGGGGTATGGATGTGAGGGGTGGTGTGGTGTGTGGTATGGCTGTGAGGGTGGTGTGGTGTGTGGTATGGATGTGAGGGGTGGTGTGGTGTGTGGTATGGATGTGAGGGGTGGTGTGGTGTGTGGTATGGATGTGAGGGTGGTGTGGTGTGTGTTATGGATGTGAGGGGTGGTGTGGTGTGTGGTATGGATGTGAGGGGTGGTGTGGTGTGTGGTATGGATGTGAGGGTGGTGTGGTGTGTGTTATGGATGTGAGGGGTGGTGTGGTGTGTGGTATGGATGTGAGGGGTGGTGTGGTGTGTGGTATGGATGTGAGGGGTGGTGTGGTGTGTGTTATGGATGTGAGGGGTGGTGTGGTGTGTGGTATGGATGTGAGGGGTGGTGTTGTGTGTGGTATGGCTGTGAGGGGTGGTGTGGTGTGTGTTATGGATGTGAGGGGTGGTGTGGTGTGTGGTATGGATGTGAGGGGTGGTGTGGTGTGTGTTATGGATGTGAGGGGTGGTGTGGTGTGTGGTATGGATGTGAGGGGTGGTGTGGTGTGTGGTATGGATGTGAGGGGTGGTGTGGTGTGTGGTATGGCTGTGAGGGGTGGTGTGGTGTGTGGTATGGATGTTAGGGTGGTGTGGTGTGTGGTATGGATGTGAGGGGTGGTGTGGTGTGTGGTATGGCTGTGAGGGTGGTGTGGTGTGTGGTATGGATGTGAGGGGTGGTGTGGTGTGTGGTATGGATATGAGGGTGGTGTGGTGTGTGGATGTGAGGGTGGTGTGGTGTGTGGTATGGCTGTGAGGGTGGTGTGGTGTGTGGATGTGAGGGTGGTGTGGTGTGTGGTATGGATGTGAGGGGTGGTGTGGTTTGTGGTATGGATGTGAGGGGTGGTGTGGTTTGTGGTATGGCTGTGAGGGGTGGTGTGGTGTGTGGTATGGATGTGAGGGGTGGTGTGGTGTGTGGTATGGGTGTGAGGGGTGGTGTGGTGTGTGGTATGGATGTGAGGGGTGGTGTGTGGTATGGATGTGAGGGTGGTGTGTGGTATGGATGTGAGGGGTGGTGTGGTGTGTGGTATGGTATGGCTGTGAGGGTGGTGTGGTGTGTGGTATGGCTGAGAGGGGTGGTATGGTTTGTGGTATGGCTGTGAGGGGTGGTGTGGTGTGTGGTATGGATGTGAGGGTTGGTGTGGTGTGTGGTATGGGTGTGAGGGGTGGTGTGGTGTGTGGTATAGATGTGAGGGTGGTGTGGTGTGTGGTATGGATGTGAGGGTGGTGTGGTGTGTGGTATGGATGTGAGGGGTGGTGTGGTGTGTGGTATAGATGTGAGGGTGGTGTGGTGTGTGGTATGGATGTGAGGGTGGTGTGGTGTGTGGTATGGATGTGAGGGGTGGTGTGGTGTGTGGTATGGCTGTGAGGGTGGTGTGGTGTGTGGTATGGCTGTGAGGGTGGTGTGGTGTGTGGTATGGAATTGAGGGGTGGTGTGGTGTGTGGTATGGATGTGAGGGTTGGTGTGGTGTGTGGTATGGCTGTGAGGGTGGTGTGGTGTGTGGTATGGCTGTGAGGGTGGTGTGGTGTGTGGTATGGAATTGAGGGGTGGTGTGGTGTGTGGTATGGATGTGAGGGTGGTGTGGTGTGTGGTATGGATGTGAGGGTGGTGTGGTGTGTGGTATGGATGTGAGGGGTGGTGTGGTGTGTGGATGTGAGGGTGGTGTGGAGTGTGGTATGGTTGTGAGGGGTGGTGTGATTCTACAACACAGTCTCAACACTAAGTAGGTTCTGTACATGCTGTGTCTTCTAGTTTTAGTATTGTCATCAAAGCCTGGCGTCTACCTACTACGGTAGAAATTTAGACTTCCCGATATGGCACCGATACAAAAAGCAAATATCGTAGACTTATCGGGGGTAGACTTACCTGCAAAATCGTAGAGATATGTCTAGAGATGCCAATCCACCACACATTGTAAGGGTTTTTATTGGTGTCTAATCGCAGAAACGTGGTCAACTGCCCCGATATTAGGTGACCTTCCGACGTGATTTTAAATTTGTATCGGAAGGTGCATCGTAGACCATATCGGAGCCATATCGTAGTTAGTAGACACCGGGCCTTACTGGTAAATGTGGAACACTTCGGCACTCGCAGGTATCCTACATAGATCCATTTATTATCCATGGTAAACTAATTACCCATTGAGAATGTATGGGGATCCATTAAATATATAGAACACCTGACCATGTTGTGCAAGCTACAAAACGAGATGATAATTTACAGTTCATACAGAACGAGGTGCAGAGTTCCATATCAATCGTAAATTGTAATTGAGTTTGTAGTTTGTATAAACATGATATATTTATTACATATCCAAAATTAATAAAACAATCAACTTCATGACAGGATGTCTGCATATTTGAAAATATACATATCATAAATAACATGTTCAGACTTTATTCGATGACTTATGAAATAAAACTAGGAGCAAATAGGATGTTCATCATGGATGAATGAGCGTGCAATTATAAATGAATAACAATTAAAAGGTTTGGGTTGGATTCAGTCTATGGATAGTTTTCTGTAACCCGTAACCCACTTGCACCCAGTCAACGTGCTATTTCTTCATCTGCCTGAGTCTAGGATCCAAACATATAAAGCACCAGTGGGTCAATCAGGTATTTTTGGTCTGGAGTGATTGGTCATGGTCAGCTGGGCACACCTCTAAGACCCTGAGACACTGGCTCCCTGCTCTGTTCTCACTATCACAGTGAACAGCATGCAGATAGTAAAGGGATAGTTTTTGGGAAGCACACCGAAAGTTCAATGTAACCACTCTAAACTCTAGATGATGTATTTAGCGCGTGCAAGCACGCTCTAATGACAAACACATGAATTTGAAATATAATTAGGTGAATGAATATATGGCTGAATCTCCACAGTACTGCTTGAATTTAACAACTATTCACTCCATCAGATATACATGATGATTAATCAGCCCCTTCTGCATTTAGTTGTGCTTTTACCGAGACATTATTTCAACTACTTAAATAAATGATATTGCAATATAACTCTGTACATTTTCTCTTCTATTATTATTCTATTCTATTTGTGTTTTTCACTCAAATTGCCTCTTGTCAGCTATTAATATCAGATGATTTCTATCTGAGTATGAACAGAGGGTTTTATCATGTCAATCATCCTCCATGAACCTACAGTGAAACCCCGTGTAAGCGCCCACCCTCCGTTCCGGGCCAAAATGACCGCCTACGCGGGGTGTCCGCTTACGACCGGTTTTAACATTTCCTACGGTGGAATGCACAAGTGTTATATGCAGGTATATAGGAGAGACAGAGGCGATGATAGATCTGAAGTCAATCTTCCAATATCTTAATTGTATCCGAAGTTATTAGACTTTGAATTACAAAATGTTTTTTATATGAATATACTCATACACACTCATAAAAAAGACAGATTAATCTATTTTGGTGTTCTTCGAGGTTCATGGGGCTTTTCGTACTGAAATAACTGTCTGCTCACGCGGGGTGTACGCTTACACGGGGTTAGAATAAAGATCTCATCGAGGGGAAAATGGCCGTTCCAGGCAAAAGTGTCCTCTTGCGCGGGGTGTACGCTTAGGCGTGGTGCCCGCTAGGCGGGGTCCTACTGTACTTTAAAACGGAGAAGGCTGTAGAAATTTAGAGTTCAGAAAGTATTGGAAAAGATGTCCAATAAATAATAGCAATCTCCAGCGTACTTTTTCCGCGTAATGCATTCTGATTAGAAATTCACCGAGATTGCCTCTTTGCCTAACGGTAAGTGGGGCCTATAATAAAGTAATTGGCCAATTCAGGCTGGAATCAGCCTGAAATTTAGATTTAAAGTCAAGTCTAAAGTCGGAAACGGCCGTATAGACTTAATATCCGTGCCATTCCGTTTCGACTGCAAATAAAACACACTTTTACCGTCGGGCCCACTCAGCGTTGGCGTGTTTCGGTTGTGGGGACGGCGATTCGTAATTTGCGACCACCTCGCTGTGCGCATGACGCCTTACATTCCACTCACAGATTCCCGACAGGCATGCGAGCGGCCGCAAAACACGGAGCTAGCACGAGACCTACCGGAACGGAACGGACATTACGCGGATTGCATTACATTACCAAACGAAACGGAGCTCATTTATTGTGGACGTTTACTGAGAGGTGCATGCTGGGTAGTGGCGCTGACCACGTGACTGTTGGTGGAGGCAGTGCGCCTGCGCCGCTGAAATCTCCAAGCGGAGTCCAGGTTCTTTTCATGTGGTGACGGGACTTAATGTCCATCTCACAAACCTGATTCATAAAGTGAGATCAATATTCAGAAATCATATTGACAATAATCGATGGTTTTCAAGAACGGCTGCCGTAAACCACGACAGATCCAAGCGTGGTAATACACGAACATAGCGAGTGGTCCGGAGAGATGCCTGTCCATAAAACCATCGTTTGTTGTATTTATTATACATCGTCTACAATTAAATAGAACTGAACGAGAGTTAGTCTGATTAGTTGTTATGCCACGACGGACAGGTCGTGTATTACTACACGAGGCGATAGCCGAGTGTAGTGAGTAGCAGACCTGACCGTAGTGGCTTGAAAACTAGTCAGGCTAACTCGAGTTCGGTTCTGTATTTATCCTACCCCGTCTCTACACTTCAGGTGTGAATTTTATTTTTCTTTTATTCTGTATCATGCTAGCAACATATGAATGGGCATTTTGAGTGCAACCAGAACTTTTTTCGTAGTAGCTGGCATCCTGGTCTCTGATTGGTCAATTTTTCTTATTACTCTAGTGGCATAAAAAACATTTTATGTCACAGCATGCCACATAAAATTTCCCTATGTTAAGCCTATGGCGTTTTTTTATTAGGGGTAGGATAATTAACTAAACCCAGGAATTACCATATAAAAAGTTACAGTATTTCTTTTGCTCTAGAGCACAAAAGGTCTATTTTCCCATACACAATGGCCTGGAGGTAATTGAATCTCTATGCATCAGTTAGGGCACCTGACAGTTTTTGAACTATGGGCAGTGATTTACTGCAGGCTCACTGGGGACTTTATATATAATGGTTTCAATCTAAGTTAATGGTGTGGCCAGATATTCTACACACCATAATCCACATTACTTTGTATACATGGAGAGGGAAATCATCCACCCTTCATTTTAGAGATGTGAGGCCACTCAGGTTTAGTCAATGTTTCACAGGTGACAGTCTATGGGAATAAAGTAAAGCAGATAATGAGCATAAAATGATACCCCATGAAAGGTGGATCAGAGGCACCCAGTGAAAGGGACACTTCTTGGACAACCCGTGTAAGGGACACCCCGAATAAGGGATATCATGAAAGGGACACCAGGTATAAGAGATATCCCTGGAAGGGACACCATAAGGAGCACAAAAGACCTATTTCCCCGTATACAATGGCCTGGAGGTGATTGAATCTCTACGCATCATTTAGGGCACCTGACAGTTTTTGAACTATTGGCAGTGATTTACTACAGTCTCACTGGGGACTTCATATATAATGGTTTCAATCCACATTACTTTGTATACATGGAGAGGGTAATCATCCACCCTTCATTTTAGAGATGTGAGGCCACTTAGGTTTAGTCAATGTTTCACCAGGTGGCAGTCTGTGGGAATAAGGCAGATAATGAGCATAAAATGACACCCCATGAAAGGTGGATCAGAGGCACCCAGTGAAAGGGACACTTCTTGGACAACCCGTGTAAGGGACACCCCGAATAACAGATATCCCTGCAAGGGACACCACATGTAGGGTATATTCTTTAAGGGGCACCATATGTACGGGAAACTTTTTGGTTCTTTTCTGGTTTTTTTTCATAAATATTTATTCAAATTCTAATGAAAGCCCAGATCTTCCATTGGAACTTGTGTGGCTACGACCTGCGCGTAATAAACCTTGGTAATTGCTCAGTGCAAAAAAAAACCCATCCCTCACCCGCCATCGTTCCTTTGTGTGGTACAGATTTTGGTTCAATCTTTGGGTTTTACCTCGTGAACGGAGATACTGAAATCAAGGTAATAATTACAATAAAATAGCCAATGTTATAGATGTACGTAATCATATTAAGGTGATAATTACAAGTAAAACATCCTTGAGTTGTTTACTCTCCTTCACACCCGCCCTGGACCCAGTCAGAAATATGAACACCACTCTAGGCCTCGGCCTATGTAGGCGGCGGCCTATATAGGCGGCGGCCTAAGGGGGTGCGTCCACCAACCACGACAGGGCTGCGACAACGGCTTTCCGACAGGGTCCACGACAGCTCTACGATTGGAAGCCTTGTCGTAGCCTTGTCGTGGTTGGTGGACCACAGTTCCCGACAAGAGGCTACGACAAGGCCACGACAGGCTGCGACATGAAGCTTGTCGGGGGCCTGTCGGGGGCCTTCCGACAAGGTTACGACAAAATCGAACATGTTCGATTTTGGAGCCGTGTCGTGGCGTGTCGTGGCGTGTCGGGAGGTTGTCGCAGAGGTCTACGATAGAATATTTAGGTGGAGCGTGGACGTCCCAACAGGCTGCGACAAGGGGTCACGACAGCCCCCCTTCTCACGACAAGGCTGCGACAAGGCTGTGATTGGAACTTTCTTGTCGGCGCGTGTCGCAGCCCTGTCGTGGTTGGTGGACGCACCCCCTAACGCCACTCCCCTCATGTCATTTCCCGGCCCGGGCAACTCCCGGAATGCCGCGTCTTTAGAGGTTCAATTTCATTGGTTCCTCGAGGTCACGTGATAACCAGCGGAAGTGTGCGCGGCGGAAATGCGCAGAAAACGCCGGCGGCGGTGTGGGGTCAGGTTGGACTACCCACCCTCCTGTTGCCATGGTTACAGAATGGCGCCCTCCTCGCCTTACCTGTTCTCATGCACGCCGAGACCCTGCCACACATCCCATCACAAAAGTACCCCTAATATCGCCCACTTGGTGCGAGCCTCGTTTCGGAATCCCTCTTCCCACTTGAGGCTCTTCACTGACTTCCGGATTCGCTGATTCCTCAGGTTCGGCCGAACTTCACCTTAAAATGGTAGACTTGTATAGAATTGCATCGAGAATCGTATAAAAAGACAACACTCTACGAGATTGGATGCGCCACAATTGTCATCGAGGCGAATCTGAGTGACGATTATGGTGCAGCAAAATGAGTGGAGTATTGTTCATTTAACGATTCGAGTGTGGTTCTGGATTTACCCCACCCCTTTCATAGACATTAAAATAGTATGGCAAAACAGAATAATTCAAATTACTTCTTAAATCCACTTAGCACTGTTTAAATCTGCATATTGATGTCTTGTCTTCCCTCTGAAATTCGGGCTGTTGATTGGTCAATCTCATATTCACTCCGTAGTATTGTCACTTTACCGTCAGTTTATTTTTTAAATGTTATTCCTATGGCGTTGTATTGTCATTTAACCGCAGTGATCGTTGAGTATTTGTTTAAATGTTATTCCTATGGTGTAGTATTGTCAATTTACTTGGGTGATCGCTGAATATTTTTTTTAATGTCATTACTGTGGCTAAACTTTTACTGTGGCTGAGATTATCATAAAACATCACGAAATTTCATATTATTGTTTATGAGTTGTCTTTGCGGCATGATATCACGAAGCGGAGCTGAGTGATATCTGCAGCGGAAGACAACGAATGGCATGTAAACAATTATATGAAATTGAGAGACGTTTAGATTATATCCTACCCTATCACCAGTGGCATATAAATATTTTATGGCATAACCGTGGCATACAGGCCCACCATGTTGAGTCTATGGACACTTATATGAGGGGTAGGATAAAATGAGATATACCTCTCTACGTATTACGTCTATGTCAGGATGTGAGAGGGGCAGGGTCAAACTAAAATACTAACCCCAACCCCTCTACTGACCATGTAAAACATCAATGCGACACTGGGGCTTGTGTATTACTACACATCAACTCCTCGCTGTATATAGACTACTGTAGAGAAGTACTGACTACATGTACATCATCACTCCATCTGTGACACTCATGTATTACTACGCGTCAACCACTCGTGGTTTAGGGCCGCCTGTCTACAACGATTATTGTCTACGTAGATCACTTTTCAGAAGCACTGACTGTGTGCCACTGGGGATCAGTTCCCTGTTACATGTGTATCTCTGGCGGCATTGTGCGCTGTGCTTGTTGAGACCTGAGAACGGAATGAGGCCATTGTGTGTAGAGACCATCTCCACAAACCTTCCTCAAATACACCTCCCGTTTTATCCCGCTCCTAAACTCCTCTGCCTCCACTCTCCGATCACTCTCCCACCACACACCCCATTCTCCATTCACTCTCCCACCACACACCCCATTCTCCATTCACTCTCCCACCACACACCCCACCCTCCATTCACTCTCCCACCACACACCCCATTCTCCATTCACTCTCCCACCACACACCCCATTCTCCATTCACTCTCCCACCACACACCCCATTCTCCATTCACTCTCCCACCACACACCCCATTCTCCATTCACTCTCCCACCACACACCCCATTCTCCATTCACTCTCCACCCACACTCTCCATTCACTCTCATCCCACACCCTCCATTCAATCTCCACCCGCACTCTCCATTCACTCTCCCCCACACACTTTATTCACTCTTCCCCCACACACTTCGTTCCCTCTGCCTAACACACTTCATTCACTCCCCTTTCATACCCTCCATTCACTCTCCCCACACCCTCCATTCACTCTCCCCCCACACCCTCTATTCACTCTCTCCCGTACACTTTGCTCTTCATTCACTCTCCCCCCCATACCCTCCATTCACTCTCCCCCCACACACTCCATTCTCTGCCACCTCTCAGCTTCATTCACCGTCGACAGGGGGCGTGCCGCGCGGCCAGTACCCGTATGTAGACCCCGCCATCTTTTATTCCGACCACCAGGGGGCCTATGCTCATGCGCACATGCGAGCTTCCGGTGGCGGGGGGTTCGAGGCTTTCAGCAGGAACGAGGCTATGTGAGTGATCAAAACGAGGCTGTATGAGCGATCAGAGCGAGGCTGGGTGGGCGATAATAGGGGGCGCTGAGAGTGGGTTTTAGGAGCTGATCACTCGGACGCTCGCCGCTAGAGGGCAGCATGCAACAGGCCAATCATTAGAACCACATACGAGGGGGGGGGGTGGAGTGACCATTAGTGTGTGTGTGGAGAGGGGGGGGGTATTTACAGAAGATAATTAAGTAGCAGAGTATCATCTCACCATACAATCAACATCAGGAACTCGTACTCAACGCCCGTTGAGTATTGTAAAAGTATACTCAATGGGCGATAAATTCACAAACTGATCAGACAGTGATAGGGGTGAGATAAAATCTGAACTACATGAAGCCTCATAAGATTACTCCCCAAACAAAACTGATGACATATTCTCAGTAGCTAAAGATCTCGATTCATAAATATCAAATATCAATATGGCCCCTATTATAAATATAATGTATCATGAATGCCCATTTTTTTCTATATTCAGTGAACCTTATTGTAGTTCTCGCTTTGTATTCCATACACAGTCAGAAAGAGGCTGCATTGTGGAAGACCTACTCTGAGTATTACTTGATAAAGGTGATAATCTTTCATGATTAGACTTTCTTTTTAAAGAAATAAAGATTAAATAATTCTGAATGAGAGCTTCTTGACCAGTCTGATTGAAACTCAGCGTAAACCACTGACCTCGTCTGCACTATTTTATAGCTGTATTTTGTAGATATTAAATATGTATATGGTCAATATCATAAAAACAATGTATCATGAATTCACGTTAGTTCTGAATGCGACCACAGGTGGCATGGTGGTCTAATGCTCTAAAATCAGTAAATTTATATCAGAATTATCCTACTGCTACAGTTATATATTCTATTCTAATTCGAGTGTTTCTGTCCCCGGAAAATAATGTAACACTGGTTTTTATATATTGGTAAACTATTATTTATATCCATGCAATATTCCGAGGACCATAGTGTATTTATTAAATATTCCAATATAAGAATGCTCCATGAAAGTCATGAATGATTTATATGTAAATAAATAATGTGTTCTAGACCTTGTAACTACATGTATACCTCAAGCGCTGTATCTTATTTTCAAGGTTCTGAACCAGGCTCCTATAGCTCCAGGGGTTTTACCGAGTTCTACTCAAATAACTACTCCATAAAACCCACTCCTACTCAGTACTTGTACCAGCTTACATTACCAGTGTACATCATGATTCACAGGGCCCCAGGGACTGGAGGGGTAAAGAATTGTTTAACAGGCACCTGCATGAGAGGTATGAGTCAGGGTGTAGCAGGTACGGCAGACAAGAACTGCCCACCTCACCATGATACAGTCCAGTTCAGTCCAGTTTCGTCCAGTTGTTTACCATGTTAGCATTGATAGAACTATTGGTCCATTCCATACCTATTTTGTCTTGTCCTGTCTGTCATGTATTGTCCTGTGTCCCTAGTTATATGTTATTTAATTTGCTTATGAGTAAATTTTTTTACTATATACCCATGCCGTATATACTGTAAATACGCACCGTTTTGGCATATAACGTAAAAATACTGTACGGACTGCTGGTCCGTACACTAAAATACGGACCACCTTGCCATACACGTTTATTAACATATCAGTTGTTAAAAATTAAATTAATGATTTTTTTTAAATTAGTAAATATATAACGTCCAACCATGCTTGTTCAAGTCACAGAACTCGATGGTAATTTACGGTTTGTACGGAACTCGGCAAAAATGCCTCGGTCCGTACAAACCGTAAATTACCATCTCGTTCTGTGAATTGTACAGGATGGTCAGGACGTTCTATATAAGTATATATTGTTGATGCAACTGCATGTAATAACGCCCAATATAATTGCTTCCTGAATAATAAAAAAAATACAACCACAAAAATCACACCCCCAATGTACACTGACCACCGTACCATGAAACTACCACAAAAAACACTAACATCAATGTACACTGACCACCGCACCATGAAACTACCACAAAAACACTAACATCAATGTACACTGACCACCGCACCATGAAACTTCCACAAAAAACACTATTATCAATGTACACTGACCACCGCACCATAAAACTACCACAAAAAACACTAACATCAATGTACACTGACCACCGCACCATGAAACTAGCACAAACAACACTAACATCAATGTACACTGACCACCGCACCATGAAACTACCACAAAAAACACTAACATCAATGAACACTGACCACCGCACCATGAAACCACCACAAAAAACACTAACATCAATGTATACTGACCACCGCACCATAAAACTACCACAAAAAACACTAACATCAATGTACACTGACCACCGCACCATGATACAACCACAAAAAACACTAACATCAATGTACACTGACCACCGTACCATGATGCAACGACAAAAAACACTAACATCAATGTACACTGACCACCGTACCATGAAACTACCACAAAAAACACTAACATCAATGTACACTGACCACCGCACCATAAAACTACCACAAAAAACAATAACATCAATGTACACTGACCACCGCACCATGATACAACCACAAAAAACACTAACATCAATGTACACTGACGACCGTACCATGATGCAACGACAAAAAACACTAACATCAATGTACACTGACCACCGTACCATGAAACTACCACAAAAAACACTAACATCAATGTACACTGACCACCGCACCATGAAACTACCACAAAAAACACTAACATCAATGTACACTGACCACCGTACCATGAAACTACCACAAAAAAAACTAACATCAATGTACACTGACCACCGTACCATGAAACTACCACAAAAAACACTAACATCAATGTACACTGACCACCGCACCATGAAACAACAACAAAAACACTAACATCAATGTACACTGACCACCGCACCATGAAACTACCACAAAAAACACTAACATCAATGTACACTGACCACCGCACCATGAAACTACCACAAAAACCACTAACATCAATGTACACTGACCACCGCACCATGAAACTACCACAAAAAACACTACCATCAATGTACACTGACCACCGCACAATGATACAACCACAAAAAACACTAACATCAATGTACACTGAACAACACACCATGATACAACCACAAAAAACACTAACATCAATGTACACTGACCACCGCACCATGATACTACCACAAAAACCACTAACATCAATGTACACTGACCACCGCACCATGATACTACCACAAAAAACACTAACATCAATGTATACTGACCACCGCAACATGATACAACCACAAAAAACACTAACATCAATGTATACTGACCACCGCAACATGAAACAACCACAAAAAACACTAACATCAATGTACACTGACCACCGCACCATGAAACTACCACAAAAACCACTAACATCAATGTACACTGACCACCGCACCATGATACTACCACAAAAACCACTAACATCAATGTACACTGACCACCGCACCATGATACTACCACAAAAACCACTAACATCAATGTACACTGACCACCGCACCATGAAACTACCACAAAAACCACTAACATCAATGTACACTGACCACCGCACCATGATACAACCACAAAAAACACTAACATCAATGTACACTGACCACCGCACCATGAAACTACCAAAAAAACCACTAACATCAATGTACACTGACCACCGCACCATGAAACTACCACAAAAAACACTAACATCAATGTACACTGACCACCGCACCATGAAACTAACACAAAAAACACTAACATCAATGTACACTGACCACCGCACCATGAAACTAACACAAAAAACACTAACATTAATGTACACTGAACAACACACCATGATACAACCACAAAAAACACTAACATCAATGAACACTGACCACCGCACCATGATACTACCACAAAAAACACTAACATCAATGTACACTGACCACCGCACCATGATACTACCACAAAAACCACTAACATCAATGTACACTGACCACCGCACCATGATACTACCACAAAAACCACTAACATCAATGTACACTGACCACCGCACCATGAAACTACCACAAAAACCACTAACATCAATGTACACTGACCACCGCACCATGATACAACCACAAAAAACACTAACATCAATGTACACTGACCACCGCACCATGAAACTACCACAAAAACCACTAACATCAATGTACACTGACCACCGCACCATGAAACTACCACAAAAACCACTAACATCAATGTACACTGACCACCGCACCATGAAACTACCACAAAAAACACTACCATCAATGTACACTGACCACCGCACAATGATACAACCACAAAAAACACTAACATCAATGTACACTGAACAACACACCATGATACAACCACAAAAAACACTAACATCAATGTACACTGACCACCGCACCATGATACTACCACAAAAACCACTAACATCAATGTACACTGACCACCGCACCATGATACTACCACAAAAAACACTAACATCAATGTATACTGACCACCGCAACATGATACAACCACAAAAAACACTAACATCAATGTATACTGACCACCGCAACATGAAACAACCACAAAAAACACTAACATCAATGTACACTGACCACCGCACCATGAAACTACCACAAAAACCACTAACATCAATGTACACTGACCACCGCACCATGATACTACCACAAAAACCACTAACATCAATGTACACTGACCACCGCACCATGATACTACCACAAAAACCACTAACATCAATGTACACTGACCACCGCACCATGAAACTACCACAAAAACCACTAACATCAATGTACACTGACCACCGCACCATGATACAACCACAAAAAACACTAACATCAATGTACACTGACCACCGCACCATGAAACTACCAAAAAAACCACTAACATCAATGTACACTGACCACCGCACCATGAAACTACCACAAAAAACACTAACATCAATGTACACTGACCACCGCACCATGAAACTAACACAAAAAACACTAACATCAATGTACACTGACCACCGCACCATGAAACTAACACAAAAAACACTAACATTAATGTACACTGAACAACACACCATGATACAACCACAAAAAACACTAACATCAATGAACACTGACCACCGCACCATGATACTACCACAAAAAACACTAACATCAATGTACACTGACCACCGCACCATGATACTACCACAAAAACCACTAACATCAATGTACACTGACCACCGCACCATGATACTACCACAAAAACCACTAACATCAATGTACACTGACCACCGCACCATGAAACTACCACAAAAACCACTAACATCAATGTACACTGACCACCGCACCATGATACAACCACAAAAAACACTAACATCAATGTACACTGACCACCGCACCATGAAACTACCAAAAAAACCACTAACATTAATGTACACTGAACAACACACCATGATACAACCACAAAAAACACTAACATCAATGTACACTGACCACCGCACCATGAAACTACCACAAAAACCACTAACATCAATGTACACTGACCACCGCACCATGAAACTACCACAAAAAACACTACCATCAATGTACACTGACCACCGCACAATGATACAACCACAAAAAACACTAACATCAATGTACACTGAACAACACACCATGATACAACCACAAAAAACACTAACATCAATGTACACTGACCACCGCACCATGATACTACCACAAAAAACACTAACATCAATGTATACTGACCACCGCAACATGATACAACCACAAAAAACACTAACATCAATGTATACTGACCACCGCAACATGAAACAACCACAAAAAACACCAACATCAATGTACACTGACCACCGCACCATGAAACTACCACAAAAACCACTAACATCAATGTACACTGACCACCGCACCATGAAACTACCACAAAAAACACTAACATCAATGTACACTGACCACCGCACCATGATACTACCACAAAAACCACTAACATCAATTTACACTGACCACCGCACCATGAAACTACCACAAAAACCACTAACATCAATGTATACTGACCACCGCACCATGATACTACCACAAAAACCACACCCTCAATGTACACTGACCACCGCACCATGATACTACCACAAAAACCACTAACATCAATGTACACTGACCACCGCACCATGAAACTACCACAAAAACCACTAACATCAATGTACACTGACCACCGCACCATGATACAACCACAAAAAACACTAACATCAATGTACACTGACCACCGCACCATGAAACTACCAAAAAAACCACTAACATCAATGTACACTGACCACCGCACCATGAAACTACCACAAAAAACACTAACATCAATGTACACTGACCACCGGACCATGAAACTAACACAAAAAACACTAACATCAATGTACACTGACCACCGCACCATGAAACTAACACAAAAAACACTAACATTAATGTACACTGAACAACACACCATGATACAACCACAAAAAACACTAACATCAATGTACACTGACCACCGCACCATGATACTACCACAAAAAACACTAACATCAATGTACACTGACCACCGCACCATGATACTACCACAAAAACCACTAACATCAATGTACACTGACCACCGCACCATGATACTACCACAAAAACCACTAACATCAATGTACACTGACCACCGCACCATGAAACTACCACAAAAACCACTAACATCAATGTACACTGACCACCGCACCATGATACAACCACAAAAAACACTAACATCAATGTACACTGACCACCGCACCATGAAACTACCAAAAAAACCACTAACATCAATGTACACTGACCACCGCACCATGAAACTACCACAAAAAACACTAACATCAATGTACACTGACCACCGCACCATGAAACTAACACAAAAAACACTAACATCAATGTACACTGACCACCGCACCATGAAACTAACACAAAAAACACTAACATCAATGTACACTGACCACCGCACCATGAAACTACCACAAAAACACTAACATCAATGTACGCTGACCACCGCACCATGAAACTACCACAAAAAACACTAACATCAATGTACACTGACCACCGCACCATGAAACTACCACAAAAAACACTAACATCAATGTACACTGACCACCGCACCATGATACAACCACAAAAACCACTAACATCAATGTATACTGACCACCTCAACATGAAACTACCACAAAAAACACTAACATCAATGTACACTGACCACCGCACCATGAAACTACCACAAAAAACACTAACATCAATGTACACTGACCACCGCACCATGAAACTACCACAAAAAGCACTAACATCAATGTACACTGACCACCGCACCATGATACAACCACAAAAAACACTAACATCAATGTACACTGACCACCGCACCGTGATACAACCACAAAAAACACTAACATCAATGTACACTTACCACCGCACCATAAAACTACCACAAAAAACACTAACATCAATGTACACTGCCCACCGCACCATGAAACTAGCACAAAAACCACTAACATCAATGTACACTGAAAACCGCACCATGAAACTACAAAAAAAACACTAACATCAATGTACACTGACCACCGCACCATGAAACTAGCACAAAAAGCACTAACATCAATGTACACTGAAAACCGCACCATGAAACTACAAAAAAAACACTAACATCAATGTACACTGACCACCGCACCATGAAACTACCACAAAAACCACTAACATCAATGTACACTGACCACCGCACCATGATACTACCACAAATACTACTAACATCAATGTACACTGACCACCGCACCATGAAACTACCACAAAAACACTAACATCAATGTACACTGACCACCGCACCATGAAACTACCACAAAAACCACTAACATCAATGTATACTGACCACCGCAACATGATACAACCACAAAAAACACTAACATCAATGTATACTGACCACCGCAACATGAAACAACCACAAAAAACACTAACATCAATGTACACTGACCACCGCACCATGAAACTACCACAAAAACCACTAACATCAATGTACACTGACCACCGCACCATGATACTACCACAAAAAACACTAACATCAATGTAGACTGACCACCGCACCATGATACAACCACAAAAAACACTAACATCAATGTACACTGACCACCGCACCATGAAACTACCAAAAAAACCACTAACATCAATGTACACTGACCACCGCACCATGAAACTACCACAAAAAACACTAACATCAATGTACACTGACCACCGCACCATGAAACTAACACAAAAAACACTAACATCAATGTACACTGACCACCGCACCATGAAACTAACACAAAAAACACTAGCATTAATGTACACTGAACAACACACCATGATACAACCACAAAAAACACTAACATCAATGTACACTGACCACCGCACCATGATACTACCACAAAAAACACTAACATCAATGTACACTGACCACCGCACCATGATACTACCACAAAAACCACTAACATCAATGTACACTGACCACCGCACCATGATACTACCACAAAAACCACTAACATCAATGTACACTGACCACCGCACCATGAAACTACCACAAAAACCACTAACATCAATGTACACTGACCACCGCACCATGATACAACCACAAAAAACACTAACATCAATGTACACTGACCACCGCACCATGAAACTACCAAAAAAACCACTAACATCAATGTACACTGAACAACACACCATGATACAACCACAAAAAACACTAACATCAATGTACACTGACCACCGCACCATGAAACTACCACAAAAACCACTAACATCAATGTACACTGACCACCGCACCATGATACAACCACAAAAAACACTAACATCAATGTACACTGACCACCGCACCATGAAACTACCAAAAAAACCACTAACATTAATGTACACTGAACAACACACCATGATACAACCACAAAAAACACTAACATCAATGTACACTGACCACCGCACCATGATACAACCACAAAAAACACTAACATCAATGTACACTGACCACCGTACCATGATGCAACGACAAAAAACACTAACATCAATGTACACTGACCACCGTACCATGAAAATGCCACAAAAAACACTAACATCAATGTACACTGACCACCGCACCATGAAACTACCACAAAAAACACTAACATCAATGTACACTGACCACCGTACCATGAAACTACCACAAAAAACACTAACATCAATGTACACTGACCACCGTACCATGAAACTACCACAAAAAACACTAACATCAATGTACACTGACCACCGCACCATGAAACAACAACAAAAACACTAACATCAATGTACACTGACCACCGCACCATGAAACTACCACAAAAAACACTAACATCAATGTACACTGACCACCGTACCATGAAACTACCACAAAAAACACTAACATCAATGTACACTGACCACCGCACCATGAAACTACCACAAAAACCACTAACATCAATGTACACTGACCACCGCACCATGAAACTACCACAAAAACCACTAACATCAATGTACACTGACCACCGCACCATGAAACTACCACAAAAAACACTACCATCAATGTACACTGACCACCGCACAATGATACAACCACAAAAAACACTAACATCAATGTACACTGAACAACACACCATGATACAACCACAAAAAACACTAACATCAATGTACACTGACCACCGCACCATGATACTACCACAAAAACCACTAACATCAATGTACACTGACCACCGCACCATGATACTACCACAAAAAACACTAACATCAATGTATACTGACCACCGCAACATGATACAACCACAAAAAACACTAACATCAATGTATACTGACCACCGCAACATGAAACAACCACAAAAAACACTAACATCAATGTACACTGACCACCGCACCATGAAACTACCACAAAAACCACTAACATCAATGTACACTGACCACCGCACCATGATACTACCACAAAAACCACTAACATCAATGTACACTGACCACCGCACCATGATACTACCACAAAAACCACTAACATCAATGTACACTGACCACCGCACCATGAAACTACCACAAAAACCACTAACATCAATGTACACTGACCACCGCACCATGATACAACCACAAAAAACACTAACATCAATGTACACTGACCACCGCACCATGAAACTACCAAAAAAACCACTAACATCAATGTACACTGACCACCGCACCATGAAACTACCACAAAAAACACTAACATCAATGTACACTGACCACCGCACCATGAAACTAACACAAAAAACACTAACATCAATGTACACTGACCACCGCACCATGAAACTAACACAAAAAACACTAACATTAATGTACACTGAACAACACACCATGATACAACCACAAAAAACACTAACATCAATGAACACTGACCACCGCACCATGATACTACCACAAAAAACACTAACATCAATGTACACTGACCACCGCACCATGATACTACCACAAAAACCACTAACATCAATGTACACTGACCACCGCACCATGATACTACCACAAAAACCACTAACATCAATGTACACTGACCACCGCACCATGAAACTACCACAAAAACCACTAACATCAATGTACACTGACCACCGCACCATGATACAACCACAAAAAACACTAACATCAATGTACACTGACCACCGCACCATGAAACTACCAAAAAAACCACTAACATTAATGTACACTGAACAACACACCATGATACAACCACAAAAAACACTAACATCAATGTACACTGACCACCGCACCATGAAACTACCACAAAAACCACTAACATCAATGTACACTGACCACCGCACCATGAAACTACCACAAAAAACACTACCATCAATGTACACTGACCACCGCACAATGATACAACCACAAAAAACACTAACATCAATGTACACTGAACAACACACCATGATACAACCACAAAAAACACTAACATCAATGTACACTGACCACCGCACCATGATACTACCACAAAAAACACTAACATCAATGTATACTGACCACCGCAACATGATACAACCACAAAAAACACTAACATCAATGTATACTGACCACCGCAACATGAAACAACCACAAAAAACACCAACATCAATGTACACTGACCACCGCACCATGAAACTACCACAAAAACCACTAACATCAATGTACACTGACCACCGCACCATGAAACTACCACAAAAAACACTAACATCAATGTACACTGACCACCGCACCATGATACTACCACAAAAACCACTAACATCAATTTACACTGACCACCGCACCATGAAACTACCACAAAAACCACTAACATCAATGTATACTGACCACCGCACCATGATACTACCACAAAAACCACACCCTCAATGTACACTGACCACCGCACCATGATACTACCACAAAAACCACTAACATCAATGTACACTGACCACCGCACCATGAAACTACCACAAAAACCACTAACATCAATGTACACTGACCACCGCACCATGATACAACCACAAAAAACACTAACATCAATGTACACTGACCACCGCACCATGAAACTACCAAAAAAACCACTAACATCAATGTACACTGACCACCGCACCATGAAACTACCACAAAAAACACTAACATCAATGTACACTGACCACCGGACCATGAAACTAACACAAAAAACACTAACATCAATGTACACTGACCACCGCACCATGAAACTAACACAAAAAACACTAACATTAATGTACACTGAACAACACACCATGATACAACCACAAAAAACACTAACATCAATGTACACTGACCACCGCACCATGATACTACCACAAAAAACACTAACATCAATATACACTGACCACCGCACCATGATACTACCACAAAAACCACTAACATCAATGTACACTGACCACCGCACCATGATACTACCACAAAAACCACTAACATCAATGTACACTGACCACCGCACCATGAAACTACCACAAAAACCACTAACATCAATGTACACTGACCACCGCACCATGATACAACCACAAAAAACACTAACATCAATGTACACTGACCACCGCACCATGAAACTACCAAAAAAACCACTAACATCAATGTACACTGACCACCGCACCATGAAACTACCACAAAAAACACTAACATCAATGTACACTGACCACCGCACCATGAAACTAACACAAAAAACACTAACATCAATGTACACTGACCACCGCACCATGAAACTAACACAAAAAACACTAACATCAATGTACACTGACCACCGCACCATGAAACTACCACAAAAACACTAACATCAATGTACGCTGACCACCGCACCATGAAACTACCACAAAAAACACTAACATCAATGTACACTGACCACCGCACCATGAAACTACCACAAAAAACACTAACATCAATGTACACTGACCACCGCACCATGATACAACCACAAAAACCACTAACATCAATGTATACTGACCACCTCAACATGAAACTACCACAAAAAACACTAACATCAATGTACACTGACCACCGCACCATGAAACTACCACAAAAAACACTAACATCAATGTACACTGACCACCGCACCATGAAACTACCACAAAAAGCACTAACATCAATGTACACTGACCACCGCACCATGATACAACCACAAAAAACACTAACATCAATGTACACTGACCACCGCACCGTGATACAACCACAAAAAACACTAACATCAATGTACACTTACCACCGCACCATAAAACTACCACAAAAAACACTAACATCAATGTACACTGCCCACCGCACCATGAAACTAGCACAAAAACCACTAACATCAATGTACACTGAAAACCGCACCATGAAACTACAAAAAAAACACTAACATCAATGTACACTGACCACCGCACCATGAAACTAGCACAAAAAGCACTAACATCAATGTACACTGAAAACCGCACCATGAAACTACAAAAAAAACACTAACATCAATGTACACTGACCACCGCACCATGAAACTACCACAAAAAACACTAACATCAATGTACACTGCCCACCGCACCATGAAACTACCACAAAAACCACTAACATCGATGTATACTGACCACCGCACCATGAAACTACCACAAAAAACACTAACATCAATGTACACTGGCCACAGCACCATGAAACTACCACAAAAACCACTAACATCAATGTACACTGACCACCGCACCATGATACTACCACAAAAAACACTAACATCAATGTACACTGACCACCGCACCATGAAACTACCACAAAAACCACTAACATCAATGTACACTGACCACCGCACCATGATACTACCACAAATACTACTAACATCAATGTACACTGACCACCGCACCATGAAACTACCACAAAAACACTAACATCAATGTACACTGACCACCGCACCATGAAACTACCACAAAAACCACTAACATCAATGTATACTGACCACCGCAACATGATACAACCACAAAAAACACTAACATCAATGTATACTGACCACCGCAACATGAAACAACCACAAAAAACACTAACATCAATGTACACTGACCACCGCACCATGAAACTACCACAAAAACCACTAACATCAATGTACACTGACCACCGCACCATGATACTACCACAAAAAACACTAACATCAATGTAGACTGACCACCGCACCATGATACAACCACAAAAAACACTAACATCAATGTACACTGACCACCGCACCATGAAACTACCAAAAAAACCACTAACATCAATGTACACTGACCACCGCACCATGAAACTACCACAAAAAACACTAACATCAATGTACACTGACCACCGCACCATGAAACTAACACAAAAAACACTAACATCAATGTACACTGACCACCGCACCATGAAACTAACACAAAAAACACTAGCATTAATGTACACTGAACAACACACCATGATACAACCACAAAAAACACTAACATCAATGTACACTGACCACCGCACCATGATACTACCACAAAAAACACTAACATCAATGTACACTGACCACCGCACCATGATACTACCACAAAAACCACTAACATCAATGTACACTGACCACCGCACCATGATACTACCACAAAAACCACTAACATCAATGTACACTGACCACCGCACCATGAAACTACCACAAAAACCACTAACATCAATGTACACTGACCACCGCACCATGATACAACCACAAAAAACACTAACATCAATGTACACTGACCACCGCACCATGAAACTACCAAAAAAACCACTAACATCAATGTACACTGAACAACACACCATGATACAACCACAAAAAACACTAACATCAATGTACACTGACCACCGCACCATGAAACTACCACAAAAACCACTAACATCAATGTACACTGACCACCGCACCATGAAACTACCACAAAAAACACTACCATCAATGTACACTGACCACCGCACAATGATACAACCACAAAAAACACTAACATCAATGTACACTGAACAACACACCATGATACAACCACAAAAAACACTAACATCAATGTACACTGACCACCGCACCATGATACTACCACAAAAAACACTAACATAAATGTATACTGACCACCGCAACATGATACAACCACAAAAAACACTAACATCAATGTATACTGACCACCGCAACATGAAACAACCACAAAAAACACCAACATCAATGTACACTGACCACCGCACCATGAAACTACCACAAAAACCACTAACATCAATGTACACTGACCACCGCACCATGAAACTACCACAAAAAACACTAACATCAATGTACACTGACCACCGCACCATGATACTACCACAAAAACCACTAACATCAATTTACACTGACCACCGCACCATGAAACTACCACAAAAACCACTAACATCAATGTATACTGACCACCGCACCATGATACTACCACAAAAACCACACCCTCAATGTACACTGACCACCGCACCATGATACTACCACAAAAACCACTAACATCAATGTACACTGACCACCGCACCATGAAACTACCACAAAAACCACTAACATCAATGTACACTGACCACCGCACCATGATACAACCACAAAAAACACTAACATCAATGTACACTGACCACCGCACCATGAAACTACCAAAAAAACCACTAACATCAATGTACACTGACCACCGCACCATGAAACTACCACAAAAAACACTAACATCAATGTACACTGACCACCGGACCATGAAACTAACACAAAAAACACTAACATCAATGTACACTGACCACCGCACCATGAAACTAACACAAAAAACACTAACATTAATGTACACTGAACAACACACCATGATACAACCACAAAAAACACTAACATCAATGTACACTGACCACCGCACCATGATACTACCACAAAAAACACTAACATCAATGTACACTGACCACCGCACCATGATACTACCACAAAAACCACTAACATCAATGTACACTGACCACCGCACCATGATACTACCACAAAAACCACTAACATCAATGTACACTGACCACCGCACCATGAAACTACCACAAAAACCACTAACATCAATGTACACTGACCACCGCACCATGATACAACCACAAAAAACACTAACATCAATGTACACTGACCACCGCACCATGAAACTACCAAAAAAACCACTAACATCAATGTACACTGACCACCGCACCATGAAACTACCACAAAAAACACTAACATCAATGTACACTGACCACCGCACCATGAAACTAACACAAAAAACACTAACATCAATGTACACTGACCACCGCACCATGAAACTAACACAAAAAACACTAACATCAATGTACACTGACCACCGCACCATGAAACTACCACAAAAACACTAACATCAATGTACGCTGACCACCGCACCATGAAACTACCACAAAAAACACTAACATCAATGTACACTGACCACCGCACCATGAAACTACCACAAAAAACACTAACATCAATGTACACTGACCACCGCACCATGATACAACCACAAAAACCACTAACATCAATGTATACTGACCACCTCAACATGAAACTACCACAAAAAACACTAACATCAATGTACACTGACCACCGCACCATGAAACTACCACAAAAAACACTAACATCAATGTACACTGACCACCGCACCATGAAACTACCACAAAAAGCACTAACATCAATGTACACTGACCACCGCACCATGATACAACCACAAAAAACACTAACATCAATGTACACTGACCACCGCACCGTGATACAACCACAAAAAACACTAACATCAATGTACACTTACCACCGCACCATAAAACTACCACAAAAAACACTAACATCAATGTACACTGCCCACCGCACCATGAAACTAGCACAAAAACCACTAACATCAATGTACACTGAAAACCGCACCATGAAACTACAAAAAAAACACTAACATCAATGTACACTGACCACCGCACCATGAAACTAGCACAAAAAGCACTAACATCAATGTACACTGAAAACCGCACCATGAAACTACAAAAAAAACACTAACATCAATGTACACTGACCACCGCACCATGAAACTACCACAAAAAACACTAACATCAATGTACACTGCCCACCGCACCATGAAACTACCACAAAAACCACTAACATCGATGTATACTGACCACCGCACCATGAAACTACCACAAAAAACACTAACATCAATGTACACTGGCCACAGCACCATGAAACTACCACAAAAACCACTAACATCAATGTACACTGACCACCGCACCATGATACTACCACAAAAAACACTAACATCAATGTACACTGACCACCGCACCATGAAACTACCACAAAAACCACTAACATCAATGTACACTGACCACCGCACCATGATACTACCACAAATACTACTAACATCAATGTACACTGACCACCGCACCATGAAACTACCACAAAAACACTAACATCAATGTACACTGACCACCGCACCATGAAACTACCACAAAAACCACTAACATCAATGTATACTGACCACCGCAACATGATACAACCACAAAAAACACTAACATCAATGTATACTGACCACCGCAACATGAAACAACCACAAAAAACACTAACATCAATGTACACTGACCACCGCACCATGAAACTACCACAAAAACCACTAACATCAATGTACACTGACCACCGCACCATGATACTACCACAAAAAACACTAACATCAATGTAGACTGACCACCGCACCATGATACAACCACAAAAAACACTAACATCAATGTACACTGACCACCGCACCATGAAACTACCAAAAAAACCACTAACATCAATGTACACTGACCACCGCACCATGAAACTACCACAAAAAACACTAACATCAATGTACACTGACCACCGCACCATGAAACTAACACAAAAAACACTAACATCAATGTACACTGACCACCGCACCATGAAACTAACACAAAAAACACTAGCATTAATGTACACTGAACAACACACCATGATACAACCACAAAAAACACTAACATCAATGTACACTGACCACCGCACCATGATACTACCACAAAAAACACTAACATCAATGTACACTGACCACCGCACCATGATACTACCACAAAAACCACTAACATCAATGTACACTGACCACCGCACCATGATACTACCACAAAAACCACTAACATCAATGTACACTGACCACCGCACCATGAAACTACCACAAAAACCACTAACATCAATGTACACTGACCACCGCACCATGATACAACCACAAAAAACACTAACATCAATGTACACTGACCACCGCACCATGAAACTACCAAAAAAACCACTAACATCAATGTACACTGAACAACACACCATGATACAACCACAAAAAACACTAACATCAATGTACACTGACCACCGCACCATGAAACTACCACAAAAACCACTAACATCAATGTACACTGACCACCGCACCATGAAACTACCACAAAAAACACTACCATCAATGTACACTGACCACCGCACAATGATACAACCACAAAAAACACTAACATCAATGTACACTGAACAACACACCATGATACAACCACAAAAAACACTAACATCAATGTACACTGACCACCGCACCATGATACTACCACAAAAAACACTAACATAAATGTATACTGACCACCGCAACATGATACAACCACAAAAAACACTAACATCAATGTATACTGACCACCGCAACATGAAACAACCACAAAAAACACTAACATCAATGTACACTGACCACCGCACCATGAAACTACCACAAAAACCACTAACATCAATGTACACTGACCACCGCACCATGAAACTACCACAAAAAACACTAACATCAATGTACACTGACCACCGCACCATGATACTACCACAAAAACCACTAACATCAATGTACACTGACCACCGCACCATGAAACTACCACAAAAACCACTAACATCAATGTATACTGACCACCGCACCATGAAACTACCACAAAAACCACACCCTCAATGTACACTGACCACCGCACCATGATACTACCACAAAAACCACTAACATCAATGTACACTGACCACCGCACCATGAAACTACCACAAAAACCACTAACATCAATGTACACTGACCACCGCACCATGATACAACCACAAAAAACACTAACATCAATGTACACTGACCACCGCACCATGAAACTACCAAAAAAACCACTAACATCAATGTACACTGACCACCGCACCATGAAACTACCACAAAAAACACTAACATCAATGTACACTGACCACCGCACCATGAAACTAACACAAAAAACACTAACATCAATGTACACTGACCACCGCACCATGAAACTAACACAAAAAACACTAACATTAATGTACACTGAACAACACACCATGATACAACCACAAAAAACACTAACATCAATGTACACTGACCACCGCACCATGATACTACCACAAAAAACACTAACATCAATGTACACTGACCACCGCACCATGATACTACCACAAAAACCACTAACATCAATGTACACTGACCACCGCACCATGATACTACCACAAAAACCACTAACATCAATGTACACTGACCACCGCACCATGAAACTACCACAAAAACCACTAACATCAATGAACACTGACCACCGCACCATGATACATCCACAAAAAACACTAACATCAATGTACACTGACCACCGCACCATGAAACTACCAAAAAAACCACTAACATCAATGTACACTGACCACCGCACCATGAAACTACCACAAAAAACACTAACATCAATGTACACTGACCACCGCACCATGAAACTAACACAAAAAACACTAACATCAATGTACACTGACCACCGCACCATGAAACTACCACAAAAACACTAACATCAATGTACGCTGACCACCGCACCATGAAACTACCACAAAAAACACTAACATCAATATACACTGACCACCGCACCATGAAACTACCACAAAAAACACTAACATCAATGTACACTGACCACCGCACCATGATACAACCACAAAAACCACTAACATCAATGTATACTGACCACCTCAACATGAAACTACCACAAAAAACACTAACATCAATGTACACTGACCACCGCACCATGAAACTACCACAAAAAACACTAACATCAATGTACACTGACCACCGCACCATGAAACTACCACAAAAAGCACTAACATCAATGTACACTGACCACCGCACCATGATACAACCACAAAAAACACTAACATCAATGTACACTGACCACCGCACCGTGATACAACCACAAAAAACACTAACATCAATGTACACTTACCACCGCACCATAAAACTACCACAAAAAACACTAACATCAATGTACACTGCCCACCGCACCATGAAACTACCACAAAAAACACTAACATCAATGTACACTGAAAACCGCACCATGAAACTACAAAAAAAACACTAACATCAATGTACACTGACCACCGCACCATGAAACTAGCACAAAAAGCACTAACATCAATGTACACTGAAAACCGCACCATGAAACTACAAAAAAACACTAACATCAATGTACACTGACCACCGCACCATGAAACTACCACAAAAAACACTAACATCAATGTACACTGCCCACCGCACCATGAAACTACCACAAAAACCACTAACATCGATGTATACTGACCACCGCACCATGAAACTACCACAAAAAACACTAACATCAATGTACACTGGCCACCGCACCATGAAACTACCACAAAAACCACTAACATCAATGTACACTGACCACCGCACCATGAAACTACCACAAAAACCACTAACATCAATGTATACTGACCACCGCACCATGATACTACCACAAAAACCACACCCTCAATGTACACTGACCACCGCACCATGATACTACCACAAAAACCACTAACATCAATGTACACTGACCACCGCACCATGAAACTACCACAAAAACCACTAACATCAATGTACACTGACCACCGCACCATGATACAACCACAAAAAACACTAACATCAATGTACACTGACCACCGCACCATGAAACTACCAAAAAAACCACTAACATCAATGTACACTGACCACCGCACCATGAAACTACCACAAAAAACACTAACATCAATGTACACTGACCACCGGACCATGAAACTAACACAAAAAACACTAACATCAATGTACACTGACCACCGCACCATGAAACTAACACAAAAAACACTAACATTAATGTACACTGAACAACACACCATGATACAACCACAAAAAACACTAACATCAATGTACACTGACCACCGCACCATGATACTACCACAAAAAACACTAACATCAATGTACACTGACCACCGCACCATGATACTACCACAAAAACCACTAACATCAATGTACACTGACCACCGCACCATGATACTACCACAAAAACCACTAACATCAATGTACACTGACCACCGCACCATGAAACTACCACAAAAACCACTAACATCAATGTACACTGACCACCGCACCATGATACAACCACAAAAAACACTAACATCAATGTACACTGACCACCGCACCATGAAACTACCAAAAAAACCACTAACATCAATGTACACTGACCACCGCACCATGAAACTACCACAAAAAACACTAACATCAATGTACACTGACCACCGCACCATGAAACTAACACAAAAAACACTAACATCAATGTACACTGACCACCGCACCATGAAACTAACACAAAAAACACTAACATCAATGTACACTGACCACCGCACCATGAAACTACCACAAAAACACTAACATCAATGTACGCTGACCACCGCACCATGAAACTACCACAAAAAACACTAACATCAATATACACTGACCACCGCACCATGAAACTACCACAAAAAACACTAACATCAATGTACACTGACCACCGCACCATGATACAACCACAAAAACCACTAACATCAATGTATACTGACCACCTCAACATGAAACTACCACAAAAAACACTAACATCAATGTACACTGACCACCGCACCATGAAACTACCACAAAAAACACTAACATCAATGTACACTGACCACCGCACCATGAAACTACCACAAAAAGCACTAACATCAATGTACACTGACCACCGCACCATGATACAACCACAAAAAACACTAACATCAATGTACACTGACCACCGCACCGTGATACAACCACAAAAAACACTAACATCAATGTACACTTACCACCGCACCATAAAACTACCACAAAAAACACTAACATCAATGTACACTGCCCACCGCACCATGAAACTAGCACAAAAACCACTAACATCAATGTACACTGAAAACCGCACCATGAAACTACAAAAAAAACACTAACATCAATGTACACTGACCACCGCACCATGAAACTAGCACAAAAAGCACTAACATCAATGTACACTGAAAACCGCACCATGAAACTACAAAAAAAACACTAACATCAATGTACACTGACCACCGCACCATGAAACTACCACAAAAAACACTAACATCAATGTACACTGCCCACCGCACCATGAAACTACCACAAAAACCACTAACATCGATGTATACTGACCACCGCACCATGAAACTACCACAAAAAACACTAACATCAATGTACACTGGCCACAGCACCATGAAACTACCACAAAAACCACTAACATCAATGTACACTGACCACCGCACCATGATACTACCACAAAAAACACTAACATCAATGTACACTGACCACCGCACCATGAAACTACCACAAAAACCACTAACATCAATGTACACTGACCACCGCACCATGATACTACCACAAATACTACTAACATCAATGTACACTGACCACCGCACCATGAAACTACCACAAAAACACTAACATCAATGTACACTGACCACCGCACCATGAAACTACCACAAAAACCACTAACATCAATGTATACTGACCACCGCAACATGATACAACCACAAAAAACACTAACATCAATGTATACTGACCACCGCAACATGAAACAACCACAAAAAACACTAACATCAATGTACACTGACCACCGCACCATGAAACTACCACAAAAACCACTAACATCAATGTACACTGACCACCGCACCATGATACTACCACAAAAAACACTAACATCAATGTAGACTGACCACCGCACCATGATACAACCACAAAAAACACTAACATCAATGTACACTGACCACCGCACCATGAAACTACCAAAAAAACCACTAACATCAATGTACACTGACCACCGCACCATGAAACTACCACAAAAAACACTAACATCAATGTACACTGACCACCGCACCATGAAACTAACACAAAAAACACTAACATCAATGTACACTGACCACCGCACCATGAAACTAACACAAAAAACACTAACATTAATGTACACTGAACAACACACCATGATACAACCACAAAAAACACTAACATCAATGTACACTGACCACCGCACCATGATACTACCACAAAAAACACTAACATCAATGTACACTGACCACCGCACCATGATACTACCACAAAAACCACTAACATCAATGTACACTGACCACCGCACCATGATACTACCACAAAAACCACTAACATCAATGTACACTGACCACCGCACCATGAAACTACCACAAAAACCACTAACATCAATGTACACTGACCACCGCACCATGATACAACCACAAAAAACACTAACATCAATGTACACTGACCACCGCACCATGAAACTACCAAAAAAACCACTAACATCAATGTACACTGAACAACACACCATGATACAACCACAAAAAACACTAACATCAATGTACACTGACCACCGCACCATGAAACTACCACAAAAACCACTAACATCAATGTACACTGACCACCGCACCATGAAACTACCACAAAAAACACTACCATCAATGTACACTGACCACCGCACAATGATACAACCACAAAAAACACTAACATCAATGTACACTGAACAACACACCATGATACAACCACAAAAAACACTAACATCAATGTACACTGACCACCGCACCATGATACTACCACAAAAAACACTAACATAAATGTATACTGACCACCGCAACATGATACAACCACAAAAAACACTAACATCAATGTATACTGACCACCGCAACATGAAACAACCACAAAAAACACTAACATCAATGTACACTGACCACCGCACCATGAAACTACCACAAAAACCACTAACATCAATGTACACTGACCACCGCACCATGAAACTACCACAAAAAACACTAACATCAATGTACACTGACCACCGCACCATGATACTACCACAAAAACCACTAACATCAATGTACACTGACCACCGCACCATGAAACTACCACAAAAACCACTAACATCAATGTATACTGACCACCGCACCATGAAACTACCACAAAAACCACACCCTCAATGTACACTGACCACCGCACCATGATACTACCACAAAAACCACTAACATCAATGTACACTGACCACCGCACCATGAAACTACCACAAAAACCACTAACATCAATGTACACTGACCACCGCACCATGATACAACCACAAAAAACACTAACATCAATGTACACTGACCACCGCACCATGAAACTACCAAAAAAACCACTAACATCAATGTACACTGACCACCGCACCATGAAACTACCACAAAAAACACTAACATCAATGTATACTGACCACCGCAACATGAAACAACCACAAAAAACACTAACATCAATGTACACTGACCACCGCACCATGAAACTAACACAAAAAACACTAACATCAATGTACACTGACCACCGCACCATGAAACTAACACAAAAAACACTAACATTAATGTACACTGAACAACACACCATGATACAACCACAAAAAACACTAACATCAATGTACACTGACCACCGCACCATGATACTACCACAAAAAACACTAACATCAATGTACACTGACCACCGCACCATGATACTACCACAAAAACCACTAACATCAATGTACACTGACCACCGCACCATGATACTACCACAAAAACCACTAACATCAATGTACACTGACCACCGCACCATGAAACTACCACAAAAACCACTAACATCAATGAACACTGACCACCGCACCATGATACATCCACAAAAAACACTAACATCAATGTACACTGACCACCGCACCATGAAACTACCAAAAAAACCACTAACATCAATGTACACTGACCACCGCACCATGAAACTACCACAAAAAACACTAACATCAATGTACACTGACCACCGCACCATGAAACTAACACAAAAAACACTAACATCAATGTACACTGACCACCGCACCATGAAACTACCACAAAAACACTAACATCAATGTACGCTGACCACCGCACCATGAAACTACCACAAAAAACACTAACATCAATATACACTGACCACCGCACCATGAAACTACCACAAAAAACACTAACATCAATGTACACTGACCACCGCACCATGATACAACCACAAAAACCACTAACATCAATGTATACTGACCACCTCAACATGAAACTACCACAAAAAACACTAACATCAATGTACACTGACCACCGCACCATGAAACTACCACAAAAAACACTAACATCAATGTACACTGACCACCGCACCATGAAACTACCACAAAAAGCACTAACATCAATGTACACTGACCACCGCACCATGATACAACCACAAAAAACACTAACATCAATGTACACTGACCACCGCACCGTGATACAACCACAAAAAACACTAACATCAATGTACACTTACCACCGCACCATAAAACTACCACAAAAAACACTAACATCAATGTACACTGCCCACCGCACCATGAAACTACCACAAAAAACACTAACATCAATGTACACTGAAAACCGCACCATGAAACTACAAAAAAAACACTAACATCAATGTACACTGACCACCGCACCATGAAACTAGCACAAAAAGCACTAACATCAATGTACACTGAAAACCGCACCATGAAACTACAAAAAAACACTAACATCAATGTACACTGACCACCGCACCATGAAACTACCACAAAAAACACTAACATCAATGTACACTGCCCACCGCACCATGAAACTACCACAAAAACCACTAACATCGATGTATACTGACCACCGCACCATGAAACTACCACAAAAAACACTAACATCAATGTACACTGGCCACCGCACCATGAAACTACCACAAAAACCACTAACATCAATGTACACTGACCACCGCACCATGATACTACCACAAAAAACACTAACATCAATGTACACTGACCACCGCACCATGAAACTACCACAAAAACCACTAACATCAATGTACACTGACCACCGCACCATGATACTACCACAAATACTACTAACATCAATGTACACTGACCACCGCACCATGAAACTACCACAAAAACACTAACATCAATGTACACTGACCACCGCACCATGAAACTACCACAAAAACCACTAACATCAATGTATACTGACCACCGCAACATGATACAACCACAAAAAACACTAACATCAATGTATACTGACCACCGCAACATGAAACAACCACAAAAAACACTAACATCAATGTACACTGACCACCGCACCATGAAACTACCACAAAAACCACTAACATCAATGTACACTGACCACCGCACCATGATACTACCACAAAAAACACTAACATCAATGTAGACTGACCACCGCACCATGATACAACCACAAAAAACACTAACATCAATGTACACTGACCACCGCACCATGAAACTACCACAAAAAACACTAACATCAATGTACACTGACCACCGCACCATAAAACTACCACAAAAAACACTAACATCAATGTACACTGACCACCGCACCATGAAACTACCACAAAAAACACTAACATCAATGTACACTGACCACCGCACCATGAAACTACCACAAAAAACACTAACATCAATGTACACTGACCACCGCACCATGAAACTACCACAAAAACCACTAACATCAATGTACACTGACCACCGCAACATGAAACTACCACAAAAAGCACTAACATCAATGTACACTGACCACCGCACCATGAAACTACCACAAAAAACACTAACATCAATGTACACTGACCACCGCACCATGAAACTACCACAAAAAACACTAACATCAATGTACACTGACCACCGCACCATGATACAACCACAAAAAACACTAACATCAATGTACACTGACCACCGCACCATGAAACTACCACAAAAAACACTAACATCAATGTACACTGACCACCGCACCATGAAACTACCACAAAAAACACTAACATCAATGTACACTGACCACCGCACCATGAAACTACCACAAAAAACACTAACATCAATGTACGCTGACCACCGCACCATGATACAACCACAAAAACCACTAACATCAATGTACACTGACCACCGCACCATGAAACCACCACAAAAAACACTAACATCAATGTACACTGACCACCGCACCATAAAACTACCACAAAAAACACTAACATCAATGTACACTGACCACCGCACCATGAAACTACCACAAAAAACACTAACATCAATGTACACTGACCACCGCACCATGATACAACCACAAAAAACACTAACATCAATGTACACTGACCACCGCACCATGAAACTACCACAAAAAACACTAACATCAATGTACACTGACCACCGCACCATGAAACTACCACAAAAACCACACCCTCAATGTACACTGGCTACCTTACCTCACTACAAAACCACACCCCTAATGTACACTGACCACCACATATACCCTATAACAACACATGATACCTCCATCCCAACCACTTCCCCAACATACCACCATCGCACCCTCACCCCACTACACAACTCACAGCAGATCAGGACTGGAATCCCTAAAACTTACAAAATGGAGATGTTGTGAGCTGAATCTGTTCTGCATCTGAGTGACACTCAATCCTTGTTCTCTTTCTTCTCATGTGAAGCCACCTTCCTGCGACCTTCACCTTAGAGTCAACAGAAAGGTAAACTTGTAATTATTCTAACCTACCCAACATGAAAATCCCTGAAGGGTCACAGAGAAGAATGAATTAATTCTAATCGAAAATGATCAATTTAACATGTATGTGTCATGAGTGCAGGGCATGGAATGAATGTCAAACCAAGTTCATCCAGAACAAAGACACCAATTTCAGATACTTTAAGTGATCATAGGTTATCTTGTGATGGTCTACTTAAAGATACAGCTCACTATGTCGATGGTGTTAGTAGAAATAGTGTTACCAGGGTCTAGTCACTTTAAGTCATACTATGAGTTCAAGGTGGTCTATTTATAGATGTTAGTCACTAGGTGGGTGGTGTTAGTAGAAATAGTGTTACCAGGGTCTAGTCACTTTAAGTCATACTATAAGTTCAAGGTGGTCTATTTATAGATGTTAGTCACTAGGTGGGTGGTGTTAGTAGAAATAGTGTCACTAGGTTCTAGTTACTGTAAGTTATACTACGAGTTCATGCTGGCATATCAGACAAATTGGTCTCCGAATTAAAACCCATGTCATGCTCATGATAATTGAATATGATGAGCTCAAATTGTTATAGAGCTCATATCTACCTCTAAGATTATGGCTCACCATGTAAGTTTTGATTGAGAGATCAATATAAAAGAATATATAGAAATTCTAAAAAGTAGTTTCTCACATCGTAAAACCCATGTAAATTTTCCTCAATCTTTCACAGAATATAATACATGTATAGCACTACATATTTAGCTTTTAAAATTCATAGGTCACTGTCCTTGTCTTTGAAAGAATTAAAGAAAACTTTATTTTTCAATACATCTCCTTTGCAAATCAGTCAAACGTAAATTGCCCTATTTTACTTATGAAATTGGATAAACAGGACATTTATTTTATGAGTGCTGTTCTGTTGGTAGTGTGTCTAAGACTTGGGGAGGGACTGAGTGAGTGTGTGTAGAGGGTAGGCGGCAGGGGGAAAATCGAAGGGGACTATTTTTGACATCTCGTCAAAGTAAATTAAGGACACCTCAGGGAGCCCGCCCTCTGATTCACATTCTTCTCCCCAGGGGGCGTTTCCGCTGCTGACGTCACGGACATGCGTGTTGGACGTGAAGATGTGATTTTAAACAAAAGGAGCTTTCTTTTAGATATTAATATCATCTATGTATCGTCTTTCAGGGTCCTTTGGATCTTTAGTTAACCAAGGGTTACTCTTCCCTCTGGAACTGGATTAAAGGCATATCGGACAATTTGCCTTAAAAATTAAAACCCATGTCAACTGCTTGAAAATTTAATATGATGACCTCCAAGTGTTGTAGAACACACACCTAACTTAAAAATCGGGGGTCACCATGCTAGGTTTTGATTTATAGATCAATATGATGATAATTTTATATAAGAATATATATAGAAATTCTAAAAAGTATTTTTTCATATAGTAAAACAGTTTCCTCAGATGTTCACAGAATATAGTTCATATAAAGTACTATTTATTTATGTTTTAAAATCATAGGGCACCATATTTCTCAGTAGATTTCCTATGTAAATCAAGCAAATGGAAATCGGCCTATTTTACCTATTAATATTTGATAAACTGGAGAGAATTTTAAATTTACTCATGTAGAATTAGAATGAATCCAAAGAAACCAGTTTTGACTAATAATTGACGTTACTTAGAAATCACCGGGTGGCGCCACTGTGAATTGTAGGACATACCTTTATTTACTCGCTGCTGCCACCTGGTGAGGTTTAGATATTGTCAATTATCAGTTAAAACTGGTCTCTTGGGTTTCATTCTAATTCTAAAAAAGTAGATTTAATGCTTTGTCCAGTTTATCCAATCTTAAAAGCTGTAATAGGCTAATTTGTATTTCTTTGACATTCATAAGAAATATAAAGATTTCTTCAATATTCTATGAGAAAAAATGACAGTGACCTAAAACTTTAAAACTGAAATGTGTAGTACCATACATTTACTATAATCTGTGAAAATCTGAAGAAAGTGACATGGCTTTTATTATATGTAAAGCAACTTCTTATAATTTCTATATCTTCTTTTAATAAAACTATCATGATATTGAGCAATAAATTAAAAAAAAACAATTTTTAAGTTAGATATCTTTTTTAAGAGATTTATTCACTTCTGTTTGAGAAACACAGATAGATATGTGTACCAGATCACATGGGCATCATCATATTCAAATTTCAGGAAAATGACGTGGGTTTTGATATTCAAATTTCGGGAAAATGACATGGCTATTAAATAGTCAAGCCAAATTGTCTGATAAGTTTATAACATAATTCCTGAATATCATAAAAAGGAGTGCCTTATTAGTGTAGTGACGGTTTTTTCTTTTCAATTCTATCCATTTTCTTCAATGAATGTATGGTACTGAACCAAAGCCTATAATTTCGGGCATATTCTTTAGACCGAATCAAATCTAGAAGGGCCTGGTGGGAAAGTTATAGAGATAGTAGAAAAACACACAAAGTGATCGTCAGTGATACAGGGCCGTATCATTTTCTAATTTCCCTGATGACTGAAGATATCATGCTACTGTCCACTGCCCTCCTCCTCCCACCACCACAACGACACCCCCCCCCCCCCCCCGTCACGCCGCTCTTTAGGCCGCCTTTAGGCCGCCTTTAGGCCGACCATAGGCCTGATAGTCATGTACGTCACGCTCCGGCCTAATCAGCGTCTTAATCCACGTGATGACCAATCAGAAACGTCTCTTCTCCATGACTCATCTCAATTAGCATAACCTGCTTTATTATACAGAGTCCGGGCACCTCAATGAGCATAACCTGCTTTATTATACAGGGTACGGGCACCTTAACGAGCAGGACCAGCTTTATTATACAGAGTCAGTGACCTTGATGAGCACAGCTGGTTTTATTATACAGAGTCTGGGCCCTCAATGAGTACAGCTAGTTTTATCATACAGAGTCAGGGCCCTCAATGAGTACAGCTAGTTTTATTATACAGAGTCAGGGCCCTCAATGAGCACAGCTAGATTTATCATACAGGGTCAGGGCCCTTAATGAGTACAACTGGTTTTATTATACAGTCGGGGCCCTCAATGAGTACAGCTAGTTTTATCATACAGAGTCAGGGCCCTCAATGAGTACAGCTGGTTCTATTATACAGAGTCAGGGCCCTCATGAACACAGCTAGTTTTATCATACAGAGTCAGGGCCTTCAATGAGTACAGCTACTTTTATTATACAGAGTCAGGGCCCTCAATGAGTACAGCTAGTTTTACTCTACAGAGTCAGGGCCCTCAATGAGTACAGGTAGTTTTATCATACAGAGTCAGGGCCCTCGATGAGTACAGCTACTTTTATTCTACAGAGTCGGGGCCCTCAATGAGTACAGCTAGTTTTATTATACAGAGTCAGGGCCACCTTGGCTTTGAGCGCAAGGTTTGATCGTGACGAGGCGGGTAGGGGTTGAGTCATGACGGCGTAGACACATCTGTATCTGTGAGACGTGCAGGTGAATAGTTAAAGAGGCGCCGAGAATTAGATCCCCGGCGTATTGACATGATTACACCTTCATTAACAACATCCTGAGCGAACCGTCCACTAACAACGGCAGCTACAAGCTCAGAGTCAGGGCTTCTTATTCTATAGAGGAAACCTATGAAAGTCTACCATCTGAGCTTGCATTCCATCAAGTTTGAATCTCTTAGTAATTCACAAGGGGAAGCAGCATGAATTACATAGCGAGTCAAACGAGATGAGATAGAGCTCTGACCCTAAACTTGAATAGGTTTCTGAATTTATTTAATCCGTCACGTTGACTAATGGTCTACCATTTGACATAATAATGGATATTTTCCCTAAATATCCCATGGGCGTTAGATACGAGTTCCCAATGGTAAGTTTATGGAAAAAAGATAAATATAACTGTCAAACTCTAATTTCATACTGCCCTGTTTACATCCCTGCACACCACATACCCCCTGCACACCTCCGTCTGCACCCCCACCCCCTCCCCTGCACCACCCCCCCCCAGCCCCTCGCTGAGCAACCCCCCCCCCCCCCCCCCCACACACACACACACACACACAACAGCTGCCGACGACGCTGCTCATTTGGCGACGTCGCGGTTTCCGGCGCCTGTCAGTGCGACGTCTGTGGCGACGTTCTGGGGGAGGAGAATCTGATGTTTGTCTCCCCCCCGTTATTCAGCTCGCCGCTCGCCGACTCATCGCCACGGGCAGGAGAGTGAGCCTCGTGAGCAGAAAGCAGACGACTTTCTGACCAGTTTCCCGCCAAAACCGCCTCCTGACTCATCTCGCGTTGTCTCGCGCTGTGCGTGACACCGTCCACTCTCTACTCTCCAAGCACAGTCCGGGCGCGTACCTTATCCGCTAGACTTGCGATAGTCTCTGATTATGAACATTTATTAAGTGTTTAAACACAATCAGAATAAAATTCATTACAGTATGTATCCTTCTCTGACTGGCCCATGAATCAAAGACTTGTCCAGTAGAAGCAGAACCTCCTGTATATGTCCCCCAGGACAAACTATGTAGGCCTAACCCTACACCTCCTCCTACCCTTCCCCCTCCCTTCCTCCAGTTCTCTGGCCGTCTGTGTTGTCATAGCAATAAATTTCGCCTGCTCCTGACTATGACTCGATTGAGATCAAAGTGAGAGGGTATCAATCTCTAAGCAGATATCCTGATCAGTGGCCAGGGTATCTGTATGGAGAGTGTTGGGAATACTGGAGCTAAACGGCGCCAGAAATCTTACACCATTAAGAATTGTACCGGTCCCTGTATCCCAGCGAGGAGGGTAGCCATAGGATGCAGGGACTGGAGCCTGTATCCCAGCGAGGAGGGTAGCCATAGGATGCAGGGACTGGAGTCAGTATCCCAGCGAGGAGGGTAGCCATAGGATGTAGGGACTGGAGCCAGTATCCCAGTGAGGAGGGTAGCCATAGGATGTAGGGACTGGAGCCTGTATCCCAGTGATGAGGGTAGACATAGTATGCAGGGACTGGAGCCTGTATCCCAGTGAGGAGGGTAGCCATAGGATGCAGGGACTGGAGTCAGTATCCCAGTGAGGAGGGTAGCCATAGGATGCAGGGACTGGAGTCAGTATCCCAGTGAGGAGGGTAGCCATAGGATGCAGGGACTGGAGCCAGTATCCCAGTGAGGAGGGTAGCCATAGGATGCAGGGACTGGAGCCAGTCTATCCCAGTATAGAGGGTAGCCATAGGATGCAGGGACTGGAGTCAGTATCCCAGCGAGGAGGGTAGCCATAGGGTGCAGGGACTGGAGCCAGTCTACTTATCCGTTTTCGCTCTGCAGATTGTGTTTGGAGAGTGGAGATCTCGCGGAATCTCGCAGGCGTCCATTAGGAATCGGGTGATTGACATGATACGCTAGCATGGCTCTGTCATGCGCAGGCAGCACGTCATGCCATGTGTTACTGGCACCTATTATCGCCCAGACTGACTGGGGACGGGCGGGGCCGCTGCAGACCAGGAAAAAAAGGCTTAATAACCCGAAGACTTCCTCCTCGTCAACCCGCCGCCATTAGGAGTGTATCGATTGATGTTTACTGCCAAAAGTTTGTTTGAATTAATGAAAGCTTTCATGAATATGTAAACAGACTGAGTTTACTGCCAGTGGACTATTAAAGGCATGTCACTGGAGCAATGTTATTTGCACGCAGTCTCTTAATCCAAAGCGTTTTAGTGTAAAGAGTTCACAATGGGATCAGTTGGGGAGTAGGTTCTTTGGCATACCATGTCTATGGGGTGTGGTGTACAGCCACCTTTCTCCTTCATCCACAGCAGTGGTAGATTTACTGCTATATCAAAGACCAGTCCTTCTCATACCCTGTCTATGTGGTGTGGTGTACAGCCACCTTTCTCCTTCATCCCCAGCAGTGGTAGATTTACTGCTATTTCAAAGACCAGTCCTTCTCATACCATGTCTATGTGGTGTGGTGTATAGCCACCTTTCTCCTTCATCCCAAGCAGTGGTAGATTTACTGTTATATCAAAGACCAGTCCTTCTCATACCATGTGTACGTGGTGTGATGTGCAGCAACCTTTCTCCTTCATCTCCAGCAGTGGTAGATTTACTGCTATATCAAAGACCAGTCCTTCTTATACCATGTCTATTTGGTGTGGTGCACAATCACCTTTCTCCTTCATCCCAGGCAGTGGTAGGTTTACTGCTATATCAAAGACCAGTCCTTCTCATACCATGTCTATGTGGTGTGGTGTACAACCACCTTTCTCCTTCGCCCCGAAAAGTGGTAGATTAACTGCTATATCATAGGCCAATCCCTCTCACACCATGTCTATGTGATGTGGGAACTTATATGTATACACACAATATCGCGAAAGAATACACAAATCTTCGTGCGCAACGTATTGCAAAGGAGGTAAGCCACATGACAACACCGTAAGGTACAAGAAGACATACTGAAGTAGAAACCAACAATGGTCAGCGTCCTAGTTCTCCACAAGTTTGATGCGGAGTGATATGAACGAGGCGACAGTCGAGTGAATATCACATAGCATTTATACGATTTCGAGAATGACGACTTTGACCAGAACGAGTTGCTTTCTGCATTTATCTCACCCCTGTACACACTAAAAGAATGGACAACACACAGGATATAGACCATGGAGAACGGACTGCAATACGTGTAGGGGCATGGAGAAGCCTATGGGACAAAAATACCAGGGGTGAGATAACAAGATAAATCTATCGTGCTGGCAGAACTAGATGTACCTAGAGAACGGGATCAAGGAGTCTCAAGGTGGAGAGAAACCCATAGTCCGTTCACGCACCGCGCCGCCTCCAGGTTACGGTACGTGAAGGTCTAACTGAGCATGGCTCTGACTGGCCAGCCACCTTTAGTGAGAGGAATTGTAGGGTTGGCTGTTCTATTTATAGGATCAGTTTGACAAGAGGGATACTGTATCATATTGCTGGTTACTGGATCGCAATACACACAAGGTTAGAACCAGCGATCCGCCATTTTCCAGGTGCATGTTGGGAAGAAGGTAGGAATTCCCACCTTAAAATGGCAGCGCAAAACAGTCCCAGTATGAGAGCCTGTGCGCCCTGGCCCTGGCGACAACGGACTGTACTAGAGTCTAAGAAACCCACTACAGCACCACAACTCACACACGGGCAGACTTTTATCTTCCCCAGTCAGCGAGCGGCCCTTTCTGCTGCTGATAATAACCATATTTCAGCAGATAATTAGACCATTCATTGTTTCAGTTGCCGCCCAAATATTCCCGGGTTTCCCGTGGCGCTGTCTAATTGGCAGAGGTGAGCTACGTCCGACTGTGGCGGATTTATACTGCGTGGTCCCGGCTCAGTAGAACTGGGGATGTAGAACATGGGACTGTGTGTCACTGTTAACAAGGAAATATCAGTAGAGGAGCCATTCACTCACAGTGACTTTAACATGCATGAGGCAATAATCAATTGTTATGTCGACAGTTTTTGTTTTTTTTAGATCAATTTATTTATCCTGATTAGGAAAAGGCAGAGTATGCCTGTTTCGTTCATAACCAGCAAAGTACAAGCTTCGGTTTTACAATACAAATATGGGCTGTAGGCGCAACGACGGACTAGCTCCGATATATGGAGATATGTACACATTGTTATACAAACGATGCATATAATAAGATGGATATAAGTTCATACATACTGTAATGATACAGTTTATCAGGTTCCTTACCGGTTTGTGTATAATAGATCATGCACAGTTCATATTAGTTACATGACAATAGTAATTAATTGGATATGACTTTCCAAGTCAATAAAATAATGTAGAGTGATGCATCATATAGATTCTTAAAACTAACAGTATACGTCATACAATTGGTTGTAACAGTACATTAGTTATGCAGTAAATACACAGTAAATACAATGGTAGCGGCGCCACACTATAAAGGGGGAACAAAGCAGGTATGGAAATATATCACTGACACGTAGTAATACACAAGCATTAGTGAGTGTATTACCAAGTCAACATTAAAGACAAATACGGGTAGGTATTGCGCCGCCCCCTGTTTCTACTAAATTTTACACTGGTGCTGCCATCTGGTTTCATGAAAATATAACAGTTTCCCATAGACACCAATAGGTAAGCACTTACCTTCTTCAGATGGCCTTAGCTCTATTGAGTTATTTGCAAATCTCAATAGAATTTAGAAATCACCCAACTACCAGCATTTGTCTTAAAAGAATCCCCCGTTGTCTATATTGTCCATGTACACAATTAGATGCAACTCAGGAGTTGTCATATTATTGGGTATGTCATTAAGACTATTTTTTCTTAGACACAAAAAAAGGATGGTTTTGTGGACAGGTAGCTCTGTAAACCACTCGAGGTTAACGTCATAATACGCTCGCTAACGCTTGTGTATTTCCACAGCTAGGAAACAACGGGTAGTGGTTTATTGTGGTCCTAAACATTTTCAATAGGGACTTCATAATAGATGGATAATAAAATCAATTTCATCTCTAGATCAAGTTTAGCCATAGGAATAACATTAAAAAATCTTATGCAACGATCATCTACCAAAGTGAGAATACTACGCCACAGTCGTGGCAGAGTGATGTTAGATGACATCATAATGTACTGGCCAATCAGCGGCCAGGATTTGAGAAGGGAGGCAAAACATCAACATGGAGATTTATACAATTCTTAACTGGATTTGTGTAAGCAATATGAATTATTCTGATATGATGATGCTATCAGTTAAAAGGGTGAGATAAGCACAGAACCCCACTCAAATCATAAAATAAACAATACTCCACTCGTCTGGTTAAGCTGTCATCATCACTCGGCTTTTCCTTGCTGACGATGACTGCGCATCCAAACCCATGGAGTATTGTTTATTTATACGATTCTCAATCAAGTTCTATATAAAAAAACAACATCCCATTGTGTTAATACAAAAAAAGACAGATATGATATTGATATTTCGTGTGTAAATAACCCTGCTCTCACTAATTGGCCTCGGATTACGAGTATAGGCCGTAAACTGTGTACCCTACAGGGAGGCATTAGTTTGAGTTGACTTTTATCTATAATTCACTTTAAGGCATAAAAACATATTGCACTGGGCCGTAAAGATTATATGGGTGCCGCCTGCGGGGAAGATGCATCATCCGGGTCTCACGCCGAAAGTCGTCTGCTCCGACAATAAAACATACACAGTGTTTAGGCCCCGGGCCCCCACCGTGTATAATAAAACATACACAGTGTTTAAGCGGCGGGCCCGCGCCATGTATAATAAATTGGGGATCTTTTGGAGAGCCTGCGTTTTTTGGCAAGTGATGAGGCACCAAGGGGTGGAGAGTGGAGGGTGGAGAGTGGAGGCGTCTTCCATTGCCTTCTCCTCTAAAGGAGGTAAATTATTTACCCACCTGGCAGACGCAGGATGGCCGTTCTGCGCATGCGCTGCGAGGCAACAATTTACCCTGGGATTAATTATGAAGCATCTGTTCGCGCGAGGTCAGCGGCGCTCGCTGGTTCCCGGGCTCATTAGGCTCTTCCAGACAATTTCATCGATTGTCGTCTGCGCAAGTCAGGCGAGGCGGGAAGGCGCGCTAGGCTTTGTTTAGGCTTTGTTTAAGGCCGCCTATGTTTGGTGAGGCTTGTGTTTTACGGCACCCTTAGGAATGGTTGAGTCAGTGGAAGGTGAGGGTGGGCGGGAAGGGTGGAGGGTGTTCACTAAAAGAAACATAAACAGGTGCACACAGCGTAGCGGAAAGGCGGGCACTTATCATGGTTAGTGCCTCAGTTTATCTCACCCCCTGGTATTTATATCCCATAGGCTCAACATTGGAAACTCATTCTCCATTCCCCTATGAGTATTGAAGTCCGTTCTCCATGGTCTATATCCTGTGCGTCGTCCATTATTTTAGTGTTAATAGGGGTGAGATAAATACAATTTGTGGTCAAGGAAATTGAAAACTTGTTGGCTTCTTCTTTAGTCCCCAGAGATAAGGACATGGAGATTGTGGTAGTGTGTTCCGGTACGGTAAGACTGAAACATGAACTCTTTGAACAGAATCCATGACTAATAGGGAGCCAAAGTGAACCCGCTCCAACCACAGATAGCCGGTCACAAAATACTATTTCCGGGTATAGGCGCTCAGTACTTAGACTATGAGACTATGAGATTATATGTGTCATTCTCCAATCTTTTAGATCCACATTTTTAATAAACTTAACAACTGTCATCGAAGTTTTGATACAAAGTTAATCAGAAACGATAGTTATAAACTTCACTTCAAAAGTAACAAATGAGACCAAAAACATAAGTCTAGCCCCAAGCCCCCATAGCTTTAGCACTAAGCCTCGTTCTTACTGGCCACTGGAAATGGTGTTTTGTATGTGGGTATCTGTGGTTTCAGCGGGTTCACTTTGGCTCAGTATTTCCAAGCTACTGGAAAATAGATGGAAATAGACACATTTGAAAAAGGCTACTCAAGGCAACAATCAAACTAGAAATGACAGAATTAGAATGCTAGTGTGTGCTGAGATATGACCAGGAGGAAGTGGCGGTATATTTTCCGATTAAGTATGTCTGAAGCGTCAACTCTTAAAGCTGGGTGTATACTGGGGCCGCCATGACCACAACATCCATCAATAATCACCAGGCTACTGGAGCTGTGCTTTTGTGACCCATGCCTCACATTCTGACCCATGCCCTACACTTTCTGACCAATGCATACAGTCTCTGACCCATGCCATACACTTTCTGACCCAGGCCGTTTACTTTGTGACCCATATCATACACTTTCTGACCCATGTCATACGTTTTGTGACCCATGGCTGCACTTTGTGACCCATACTGTACACTTTGTGACCCATGCCTCACATTCTGACCCATGCCCTACACTTTGTCACCCATGCTGTACACTATCTGACCCATGACATAAACTTCCTGACATAGGTTGTTTACTTTGTGACCAATGCCTTACACATTGTGACCCATGTCATAGTTTCTGACCCATGCCTGCACTTTCTGATCCATGTCCTATAGTCCTTGACCCATGCCATATTTTATTTGACTAATGCATACACTTAGTGACCCATGCCTATACTTTGTGACCCTCTGTACACTTTGTGACCCATGCAATACACTTGGTGACCCATACCCTACACTCTTTGACCCATACCCTACACGTTGTGACCCATGGCATACACTCCCTGACCATGCCGTATGCTCTCTGACCCATACCATACACTTTGTGACCCATATCCTACACTTTCTGATCCATACCCTACAGTCACTGACCCATTCCATACACTCTCTGACCCATACCCTACACTTTTGAGGCATGCCCTACACTCTGTGACCCATGCCCTACACTTTGTGGCCCATGCCCTACACTTTGTGAACCATACCCTACACTCTCTGCCCAATACCCTACACTTTGTGACCCATGCCTACACTCTCTGACCCATACCCTACACTTTGTGACCCATACCCTACACTCTCTGACCCATACCCTACACTTTGTGAACCATACCCTACACTCTCTGACCAATACCCTACACTTTGTGACCCATGCCTACACTCTCTGACCCATACCCTACACTTTGTGACCCATACCCTACACTCTCTGACCCATACCCTACACTTTGTGAGGCATGCCCTACACTCTCTGACCCATACCCTACATTTTGTGACCCATGCCTACACTCTCTGACCCATACCTACACTTTGTGACCCATTCTATACACTCTCTGACCCATACCCTACACTTTGTGAGGCCTGCCCTACACTCGTGCTTACAGTCATTAATTGGCCCCGGGAACCTACGCGCAGGGCATTCTGGGACAAATATTACACATGCGATCACGTGACAGGTGCAGGGGCTGGTACCCGTCACCACACGGCTAAACTAATGTTGTACGAGGGCAACCAGCGCATGCACACTTCTGCCAGTCAGCAAAACCCGCAGCAAATGTGAATACGGCAGCGAATTACAGCAAAATCTCCAACAGGGAATACAATCAAACTACATTCTCACATGCCCTGAGACTCTATACAAGAATACAACAGACAATTACAGCAAAGTATGTCCCAGTAAATAAAATCAAACTACATTCTCACATGATCTGAGACTCTATACAAGAATACAACAGACAATTACAGCAAAGTATGTCCCAGTAAATAAAATCAAACTACATTCTCACATGATCTGAGACTCTATACAAGAATACAGCAGACAATTACAGCAAAGTATGTCCCAGTAAATAAAATAAAACTACAATCTCACATGATCTGAGACTCTATACAAGAATACAACAGACAATTACAGCAAAGTATGTCCCAGTTAATAAAATCAAACTACATTCTCACATGCTCTGAGACTCTATACAAGAATACAACAGACAATTACAGCAAAGTATGTCCCAGTTAATAAAATCAAACTACATTCTCACATGCTCTGAGACTCTATACAAGAATACAACAGACAATTACAGCAAAGTATGTCCCAGTAAATGAAATAAAACTACAATCTCACATGATCTGAGACTCTATACAAGAATACAACAGACAATTACAGCAAAGTATGTCCCAGTAAATAAAATCAAACTACAATCTCACATGATCTGAGACTCTATACAAGAATACAACAGACAATTACAGCAAAGTATGTCCCAGTTAATAAAATCAAACTACATTCTCACATGATCTGAGACTCTATACAAGAATACAACAGACAATTACAGCAAAGTATGTCCCAGTAAATAAAATCAAACTACATTCTCACATGATCTGAGACTCTATACAAGAATACAACAGACAATTACAGCAAAGTATGTCCCAGTAAATAAAATCAAACTACATTCTCACATGCTCTGAGACTCTATACAAGAATACAACAGACAATTACAGCAAAGTATGTCCCAGTAAATAAAATAAAACTACAATCTCACATGATCTGAGACTCTATACAAGAATACAACAGACAATTACAGCAAAGTATGTTCCAGTAAATAAAATAAAACTACAATCTCACATGATCTGAGACTCTATACAAGAATACAACAGACAATTACAGCAAAGTATGTCCCAGTTAATAAAATCAAACTACATTCTCACATGCTCTGAGACTCTATACAAGAATACAACAGACAATTACAGCAAAGTATGTCCCAGTAAATAAAATAAAACTACATTCTCACATGATCTGAGACTCTATACAAGAATACAACAGACAATTACAGCAAAGTATGTCCCAGTAAATAAAATCAAACTACATTCTCACATGATCTGAGACTCTATACAAGAATACAACAGACAATTACAGCAAAGTATGTCCCAGTAAATAAAATAAAACTACAATCTCACATGATCTGAGACTCTATACAAGAATACAGCAGACAATTACAGCAAAGTATGTCCCAGTAAATAAAATCAAACTACATTCTCACATGCTCTGAGACTCTATACAAGAATACAACAGACAATTACAGCAAAGTATGTCCCAGTTAATAAAATAAAACTACATTCTCACTCAGTGCGTGAATTCACACAGCAGCGAATTACAGTGAAGTCTCTCTCCCTAAATGTAATCAAACTACAACCGAACTCAATGCGTAAATACAACAGCGAATTAAAGCAAAGAATTCCTGAGAATATGCAATCAAAGTATATTCTTACGTTCTGTGAGGTTCAAAGGTCCTAACCCATGTATGATTTTCAGTTTTCAGTTAGTTTTGGAGTAATGTTGAGTTGTAATTATAAGTGGTTGTATAAATTTTAGGGTGGGTACAGTTAGGGTTATGTTGAGTTGTAATTGTTGGGAGTTGTATATATTTTGGGATGGGTACAGTTAGGGTTATCTTGACTTGTAATTATTAGTGGTTGTATATATTTTGGTGTGGGTGCAGTTGGATGGAGGGTTGTAAACGTTGGAGGTTGTATGTATATTGTCTCTGTATGTAGAACCCTGTCTAACGGACACCCTGTGTAAGCGGACACCCGCGTTAACGGACACCTTTGCTTGGAACGGTTCCCTCGATTAGATGTTTATTTTAACCTTGCGTAAGCGGTCACCCCACGTAAGCGGTCACCCCACGTAAGCGGTCACCCCACGTAAGCGGTCACCCCACGTAAGCGGTCACCCCACGTAAGCGGTCACCCCACGTAAGCGGTCACCCCACGTAAGCGGTCACCCCACGTAAGCGGTCACCCCACGTAAGCGGTCACCCCACGTAAGCGGTCACCCCACGTAAGCGGTCACCCCACGTAAGCGGTCACCCCACGTAAGCGGTCACCCCACGTAAGCGGTCACCCCACGTAATCGGTCACCCCACGTAAGCGGTCACCCCACGTAAGCGGTCACCCCACGTAAGCGGTCACCCCACGTAAGCGGTCACCCCACGTAAGCGGTCACCCCATGTAAGCGGTCACCCCATGTAAGTGGTCACTTTGGCCCGGAACGAAGGGTGTCCGCTTACGCGGGGTTCTACTGTACTTAGTCGGAGTGGTGGTGAGAGCGTGTTGAGGAGTGCGTACAAAGGTCCCTCCCTGAACCCCGATCACAGACAGGCAGCTGACCACGCAACCTCCACAGGGCTCACACGTCAGCCCACCACAGAAATAACCAACACCAACTTTAGTTCACTAATTAATCACCGCAATCATCCCAATTAATTTAACAAACCACGCACACTCCTACGATCTTATCAGTGACCCTCATGCCATCAGTCTGAGCTGGGAATATAAGGTCAACTAGGAGAATTTGAGTTTGATGGGGTTGGTGAGTTCGTGTTGGTGTAGGTGTAAGTGGGTTGTGTGGGGGTGGTGGGGGTGAGGGGGGTGGAGGAGGGGGTGGTATCGAGGCATTGCGTGCTGGAGCTGACCTTGCCTCCTCCTGGAGCCGTCATCCTGACTCCAGGGTGCCACGAGAGCCTCCTCCTCCACGGCCCTGACTCCACCGAACAACAACCACTGACCAGCCGCTGCAAAACAAACTACACCGACAAAACATACACGTTTATATAGTAATGTGTACATCTTTAGACTGACTCCACCGAACCTGCCAACAACCACTGACCAGCCGCCTGCAAAACAAACTACACCGACAAAACATACACGTTTATATAGGACCGTGTACATCTTTAGACTGACTCCACCGAACAACAACCACTGACCAGCCGCCTGCAAAACAAACTACAGCGACAAACATACACGTTTATATAGGACTGTGTACATCTTTAGACTGACTCCACCGAACAACAACCACTGACCAGCCGCCTGCAAAACAAACTACACCGACAAAACATGCACGTTTATATAGGACTGTGTACATCTTTAGACTGACTCCACCGAACAACAACCACTGACCAGCCGCCGGCAAAACAAACTACACCGACAAAACATACACGTTTATATAGGACCGTGTACATCTTTAGACTGACTCGACCGAACAACAACCACTGACCAGCCGCCGGCAAAACAAACTACACCGACAAAACATACACGTTTATATAGGACCGTGTACATCTTTAGACTGACTCGACCGAACAACAACCACTGACCAGCCGCCTGCAAAACAAACTACACCGACAAAACATACACGTTTATATAGGACTGTGTACATTTTAAGACTTAGAGGGGCGTCCACCAACCACGACAAGGCTGCGACAACGGCTTTCCGACAGGGTCCACGACAGCTCTACGATTAGAAGCCTTGTCGTAGCCTTGTCGTGGTTGGTGGACCACAGTTCCCGACAAGAGGCTACGACAAGGCCACGACAGGCTGCGTCATGAAGCTTGTCGGGGGCCTTCCGAAAAGGTTACGACAAAATCGAACATGTTCGATTTTGGTGGCGTGTGGTGGCGTGTGGTGGCGTGTCAGGAGGTTGTCGCAGAGGTCTACGATAGAATTTTTAGGTGGAGCGTGCACTTCCCGACAGGCTGCGACAAGGGGTCACGACAGCCCCCCTTCTCACGACAAGGCTGCGACAAGGCTGCGATTGGAACTTTCTTGTCGGCACGTGTCGCAGCCCTGTCGTGGTTGGTGGACGCACCCCCTAACTCGACTGAACAACAACCACTGACTGACCACCAGCAAAACAAACTACACCGACAAAACATACACATTTATATAGGACCGTGTACATCTTTAGACTGACTCCACCGAACAACAACCACTGACCAGTTGCCTGCAAAACAAATATAACTACACAACTACACTAACGAAACATACACGTTTATATAGCACAAACATCTCAAACCCAATGAATGAAAACGCATTTTACTCTTCTGACTAACTGACTGACTACCAAAACCTGATGACTGTAAAATGCATAATGCTCTATGTCATTGACCTCTAACTGACTGACGATCGAAACCTGATGACTGTGAAATGCTAATTGCTTTTTGTCAGCGTTTTCTGAATCACCGACTTCCTAAAACTGATAACCGTAAAATGCATATTGCTCTTTGTCAGTTAACTCCAACTGATGAAACCTGATGACGTTGAAATGCATATTGGTCTATGTCAGTGTTCTTCGACTGAATTACGACCTGTTGATGGACATCGCCCTTTATAAGATGACGGAGTGGTTCGAGCCCTCTCCGTCCCTCCGCTGTCTGACTGACCCCGCGCTGCTCGCACTGACCCCTGGTGGCCGGCGTGTGAGTCACGTGAGTCACGTGGTCACGTGGTCACGTGGTCAGAGAACTGTCAGGGATCATCCTTTGATCCTCTCAGAGCGGATTCTGTCACACCTGGACGCCCTGCACCTCGGGGGGAGAGTGGAGAGCGGATTGTGAGCGATAATAGGGCTGTTCTCACTGAGACACCGCTAGGGGGCGGGCGGGAGAGGGGGGAGTGTGTGTGTTAGGGGAGAGGGGGGAGGGTGTGTGCTAGGGAAGAGGGGGAGGGTGTGTGTTAGGGTAGAGGGGGGAGTGTGTGCGATGAGGGGAGAGGGGTGAGGGTGTGCGATGAGAAAAGGTTAAATAGGGAAATAAGTTCATGGACCTCGCACCGTCAGGGGAAGTATGGAGGTGGGAGTTAGTTATGTATCTCACCCCTGGTATTTTGTCTCCATAGACTTAACATTGAGAACTCGTATCTAATGCCCATGAGATATTTAGGGAAAATATCCAATGGGGGATTTTTTCACAAAGATTAGCCCATTAGTCAATGTTAAGGGTGGGATCAATTCAGAAACATATTCAAGTTTAGAATCAGAGCTTGATCCCATCTCGTTTGAATCACTACATAGTTCACACAGCTTTGCTTTGAGAATTATTATGTAATTCAAACTCGATGTGATACTTAGGAGACACCAAACGAGAGTTAGTCCTATTGTTGTTTATCGCACAACGGTAATTACTGCGCGAGGCGAAGCCGAGAGCAGTGACACACGAAATTGCTGGAATGCGATAAACAACAACACGCCTAACTCTTGTTTGGATAGGAATTTATCCTACCCCATCCATATTACTTCAGAATATAAGAAATGACATAAAACTCACCGATATTCAGTGAAGATTGCGTTACATTCCATAAAGTGTGCTTGTTGATACTCTCAATATCGCACGTAGCTCATTGGTCACTTTTCAAATGACGTCATTTGACAAATGTATCCCACTAGAATGATAGATTTAATTTTCCTGCACTGTAGATCAAATAGAGCCCGCTAATATTAAGCCTATGGAGTTTTTTTATTAGGGGCAGGATAAGAGCTCTGACCCTCAACTTTCATAGGTTTCCAACAGTATTCACTTCTTTCCGTTGACAAGATATTCCAGTCAATACACGGTTCAATGTGAAATAACAGATAAGTGGTAAGCCTGATTGATGGGATGGGTTAAGATTTACGATCAGAAATATATTACGGTCACCCGTAATATTCCTCTGGCACCCCATTTGCCAGGGAAAAAACGTAGAATTTTCAGTGTGGGATGGCTTAGGATGTACATAGAATGGTTATTTCCAAAATTATCCGTGAGGTTGCAGTAAAAGCAGTAATTCTATTGAGTAAAATACGGCTTTCCGTATTCTAAACAGTAGCGATCCGGAGGCAACATATATATATATATATATATATATATATATATATATATATATATATATTAGTAAAGAGGCTTAGTAGTGGGTGGGTAATAAAACTTTAGATACAATTAATAGAGTTACACGCAAAAGAGGTGTCTAAAGGAGGCATCAGGTGCATTAGTGGTGCTGCCCCCTACACGGCAGTGGTCGGCACTTAGCATGCCCCTCGTGTAGCCATCAGAAAGCGCCACTTAAAGTTATCAATATTTGAGTCTGCCGACATACAAGTCTCATGTATGATGCATTGTGTACACTTACTCAACAGGGGGCTGTTTTATAAGCAGGTTACGCCCACTGCAAAACTTCATGACCTCACTGTGTTTTAAACGTGTAGCGGGGTGCAAAGTTTCAGTCTATACATCCCTATTGTGACCAGTTATATAGGTGCAACCCTCTTATGAGATCTAACACTCTCTAAGTCGTTATCTGTACGAAAGTTCGCACTGCGCTCTATGAGAGAAGAACTCTTAACGAACTAGACTTAGAGCCTTGAGAATCCACTGGCACACAGTATTCCCGCTAGGTGGCATCATTGAGATTATAGGAATCTTTGGTTGCATTGATGTATGTCTTTAGCATAGGAGGCAGGCCAGTGGATTCTGAAGGCTCTAAGCCTAGTTTGTTAAGACTTGTTCTCCCATAGAGCGTAGTGAGAGTACAGATTACCACTTAGAGAGTGTGTGATCTTATGAGAGGGGTGCTATACGAGGCGATTAGTAGCCTAAATTGTCATTAATTATTAGTACCAAAAAGACTGCATTAAGACAGTCGCCATTTTGTAGCAGCTCCTCCCTGTCTTGATGTTGACCGTACGGCAGCCCTGTATTGAATGGCATGTTTACCTTCATTATCACTCACTCTAGTTCCTAGTCTGGCAACATGGGGGCAGGGCCCTCTGACATGACACTGACACCTAAGTTGCGAGTGACATGAGTGGCCCCCCTAGCATGTGCGAAAGACCGGAACGAAACTGGTCAACCCTCATTGGCTGTGGCTCCTACAGCCAATCCCAGCACAGAGTTTACAAGCTTACTCTTAACCCAGTTTCCGCAAGCGCGTTTCACTTCCGGATTAATCTTGTGATGTACCTACGACGCTGGCTGAGAGTGACAGTGTCAGCAATGTCGAGTTACGGTCAGTTTTGGCGATTTATAAACAATCAAAGGTATATAATAATAAAAAGACATATTACTATACCTGTGAGCGAATGTCTTTGAAATACTACCCGCTGCTAGGGGTGTGGTATAAATAATGTTCGCGCCCGCCATGACAGCGGACCACAGTGAACGGCATTGGCTTTGTACAATAATAAAACGGTATTGTAAAACGGCATTTTAAACGATTAGTAATAAGAAAACGTAGTGACTGAGCCCGTACGGTGTCCGTTCTCGGCCATTTGTTGAAAAAATACGGCCCTCCCGCCTACGGCGTTGCGCCGTATTTTCCCATCAAATGACCTCGACAGGCCAACTGTACGGACTCAGTAACCACGTTTTCTCATAATAATGATGCCACTACACATATACTTAAAGTATTGGCTGCACTATATTGATGACAAAATACGGCCCAATGCCACAGGCGAGAGGGCCGTATTTTTTTCCATAAAATGACCTCGAACAACCAACTGTATTGACTTAGTAACCACATTTTCTCATAATAATACATAATACACACATACTTCAATATTTTGGTGAAGCCGGGAAATCATTCAAAATGAGATCGAAGAATGGGTTCTGAACGATTTCATTGGCTACATCTCAATATAGTCTGTGAGTACTGGCGTCGTGACTAAGTTGACTTATTCACACAGCTCCCCACGTGTTCTAAGTATTGGGTGCACTCCATGTCCCCAGGTGTTCTGAATTCTGGGTAATATGAAGAAACCAAACAAGAGTTAGTCATGTTGTTAGCGGCAAGATCGCGATATTACTGCGCGAGGCGAAGCCGAGAGCAGTAATACGTGATCTTGCCGCAGTGCGATGAACAATAACATGACTAACTCGAGTTTGGTTTAGAATTTATCCTACCTCGCCCGTCTAAATTACTTCTACATTAACCAATGACGTCATTTGTCAAGTGTGTCCCACTAGAGTGATATTTTTCATTTTTCTGAACTCCAGACCGAATACAGTGACCCAATGTGAAGCCTAAGGAGTTTTTTGTTAGGGGTAGGATAAAATGTAGAGAGTTGAGGGCACCTTCCACCTCCATAACTCACTCACATCCACAACGTCAAATAAGAACTCTGCGAGACCGAGCTGCATTCCTCCCTCACCTCAGAGAGACCGGAAACTCACCAACCACCTGCTTCCGGTGACGTCACTTCCCCCGGGGAATCTGATTGGGTAAGGCAAGGCGCATGCGCAGATGGTTGGCGGAAGTGGGAGCGCGTTGTTAGCGACGTTTTCCGTAATCCAATTACATTGAACAGTGCATTTATAATGACGCTATTAGACTAATTGTAAATGACGTTTTGAAAGAAACTGCACCTAATCAGAGCAAATACGAGCAGCTCCGAGCAGCTCCGAGCAGCTCCGAGAAGCTTCTTAAAAATCAAACCCCCCTCCCACAGGGGCCCCAACAAGTAGCTGACAATGCCGCTACTCTCCCCAGGGACACACAGTTGTATCGAGTACCGCAAGAATGATATTTTTTTAACTGTTTCGGAGCGGATACAGTTTCAGAATTGTGTGTTATAAAGGCAGAATGTCCTCTTTGTGGGAAAACTGACCTGACTGGGTTAAGAGCGCAGACGGGTATTAGCGAGGCGCTGGCAAGGGAGGACGAGCGCTTGTCTCTATCCCCGCCCAGACGAGGCAGGCTTTGAATTGGTAATTTCATCAATGAATGTTTCATTATGACATTGTTTTCTGTGAGTCGGCGAGGTGAAGGTGGAATTCTGTGTTCGTATCCTACTGCTTTTATTGTGTAGTGCAAGATGAACACAATATTAACCTGTTCCTGATACAAGTGGACGTATCCTCTGTGTAGTAATACATACACAATATTAACACTTTGTATTAGGTGGATAATACAACATATCTGTATGTGGCGGGTATGTCCATACAGAGCTCCTATAGGTTTACTATGGACACTTTGTATTATGTGGATGATACAACATATCTGTATGTGCCGGGTATGTCCATACAGAGTTCATATAGGTTTACTATGGACACTTTGTATTAGGTGGATAATACAACATATCTGTATGTGCCGGGTATGTCCATACAGAGTTCCTATAGGTTTACTATGGACACTTTGTATTATGTGGATGATACAACATATCTGTATGTGGCGGGTATGTCCATACAGAGTTCCTATAGGTTTACTATGGACACTTTGTATTAGGTGGATAATACAACATATCTGTATGTGCCGGGTATGTCCATACAGAGTTCATATAGGTTTACTATGGACACTTTGTATTAGGTGGATAATACAACATATCTGTATGTGCCGGGTATGTCCATACAGAGTTCCTATAGGTTTACTATGGACACTTTGTATTAGGTGGATAATACAACAAATCTGTATGTGGCGGGTATGTCCATACAGAGTCCTTATAGGTTTACTATGTACACTTTGTTTTAGGTGGACAACATAACATAACTAGGAGCAAATAGCACGTTCATCATTGATGAATACGCATGCAATTATAAATGAATAACAATTAAAAGGTTTGGTTTACATCCAGTATATGGATAATTTTCTGTAACTTGCTTGCACCCAGTCAACTTGCCATTTGTGCAACTGCCGGAGTCTAGGATCGAAACGTACCTAGCACGAGTGGGTGTTGGGATATTTCGATCTTGAGTGATTGGTCATGGTCATCTGGGCATGCCTTTAAGATCCCGAGACACTGGCTTCCTGCTCGGTTCTTACTATTACAGTGAATAGCACACAGATAGTGAAGGGATAGTTTTCATGCAGTATGCTGGAAGTCTATATGTGACCACTCTAACCTCTAAGCGATGAATTTTTGTAGAGGAACGCTGACGATATGTTAAATGCTTAAAGCTTGATATCTATATAAATATATAGTCTTATAACAGAGCAAGTAATGATTTGAATTGCATTTAAAAAAAAGAAAATACGATCGGAAGGAAAGTGTTCCAGTATGTGAGATAAACATTTGTTAAATATTAGTTTCAGCCGAAAATATAACCCAGTTTGGAAATATTTCAGGGCAAAAACGTGTAAAATGTTTAAAACCCGTTCTCAGCTAGTGTTGAGTGCGTGTAGGATGAGGGGGGGGGGGTGAGGCTGTGTAGGATGAGGGGGGGGTGAGGCTGTGTAGGATGAGGGGGGGGGGGTGAGGCTGTGTAGGATGAGGGGGGTTACTCTAGAGGCACTTTACCTGCTGCGCCCTAATGACTCTCTGGGCCGTAATTAGTAAAATGGCAGGTAGATTAGGAGTTGTATCCCTCCAGGGGACCCCCCCCCCCCACCCCCGCCCACCGCTCAGCCTACACACACGCCCCCTACTCGGGTATGATGGAATTTGAACGCCAAGCCTTAGGGGCACCCCCCCCCCCGCCCGCCTACCCGCCTCTCCGAAGCCTAGTTCTAATTAGGCCTAAGTACTCAGAAGATTATGGTATTCTTAAGGGGGTCGCGGAGGGATATTTCTGTAGCATGAAAATATCAGGGAAAATCTCTGTCTCTTGAATTGCTTCGTGAAATCTAGAAGTCGGTTTCTGATTGTAGAGATATATTTCACAAGTGCTTTTCACGATCTCAAGGAAACATGGCGGATTTGATTCAGCTGGAAGGACACACTTGGTACATAGTCTTTTTCTTGAAATCTAAAACTAGCCGAAATTATAGTGGATGTAGAAAACTCTACATTTCAGATATACAAAGATCATAGGGCACCGTTCTTGTTATTGAAAACATTAAAGAAATCTTATTTGTCAGAACATCTCCTATGTCAATCAGTCATATGTCAATTGGCTTAATTCACTTATTACGATTAGATAAACTGGACACAATGTTATATTTACTCATTTGGAAGTAGAATGTATCCCGATGATGTGATTGATTTTTTTACACTTTTATTAGGGTCTTCAATTGCGTCCACAAAGTTACCCGGGCTTAGCATTGCCGCTCAACCGCCCGGTCTCTCTAGTATAGCTTTTTTTTTCTTTTTTTTTTCAAAACTTTTTATTGGTTCTCTCTTATTTGACATTCATTCCTTTTGTCACACAATTATAACAGTACACTGGAGCCAAGAATAGGTCAGCGCTATATATAATAAATGCTGGTTTTCTTCGGGCTTCCTTCTATCACACATCTTAACTATAGCAACAACTTTCACCTTATATAGTATTTTCATTATGCGTCAATGATGTAAATAGGATCAACTGAGACAGTTCTAAACTATGTCGTTCGGTGGTTTTTTTGGATCTGTAACATTTCCTTATTTATTGATAATAGTTAGAAATTATCCTTTCTGTTTGCATCACGCAGGTATACTCTCAAGCATTGTCTTTTTTTGTCAAGTTCTTAAATTGGGCATAGGTGGGTGTATTAACAATCTCTGCTCTAGCGGCAGACCTCAGCTGTCATAGCTGTAGTATAACTCATCTTACATTGTCCTTATTCTCATGGGAAATAATGAGCTGAAATGTTTTAAAGATGTCCTTATGACCAATCAATGCGGCATGAGTTTTCCGCCTATACGTTGCTGGTAATAAGTCAATATTTATAACAGTGGTTCCAGGCAGCACATTACCATGAATCAAATAGAAATCACCAGGTGGCGCCACCATGATTTGTAGGATATGCCTTTAAAGGCATATCCTACAATTCACAGTGGCGCCACTTGGTGATTTTTAAATAATGTCAATTATTAGACAAAACTTTATTTGGATTCATTCTAGTTCTACACAAGTAAACTTAACATTTTGTCCAGTTTATCCAATCTCAATAAATAGGTAAAATAGGCCAATTTCCATTTGCTTGATTTACATAGGAAATATACTGAAAAATATGGTTTTCTTTAATTCTTTCAAAAACAAGAATGGTGACCTTTGATTCTTAAAACATAAATAAGTAGTTCTATATATGTACTATATTCTGTGAAAGTTTGATGAAAATGACATGGGTTTTACTATGTGAAAAAATACTTTCTAAGTTCCAAATATTCTTATATAGAATTATCATCATATTAATCTAGCAAGCACGGTGACCCTCGAATTTTTAAATTAGACATGTGTTCCACAACACTTGGAGATCATCTTATTAAAACTTCAGAAAATTGACTTGGGTTTTATTTTTCAAGCCTAATTCTCCGATATGCCTTTGACCTCGGGTGGCCGGAGCTCGGACAATGGAGTCATGTAAACAAAGAAGCTGTTTTAAGGAGGTTTCTGACATCTGGCAGACGACATTTGTCTAATTCGACATAAAGACGGCCCGTTCCGGCGTTCAATGATAGAAACAGATCGCCGCCATTTTGTTTTGTCATGCGCAGAGCATGCCCATAATTGAGTAAAACGTTGAGGGGTCAGACAGACACTGAGACACCGCCTGGGGCACGCAGCCCCATTTAGGGGGTTATAGAGGGGGGGGGGGGGGGTTACTGAGGGGGGTTTAGAGGGGTGGGGGTTGTTGAGGGGGGTTTATTGAGGGGGGAGGTCGGATGGAGTTTCCATGTCTTAGTTTTATTGATTGTCATCAAACCCGCTCAGATTACTAAAACGTATTCTATGCGTCACGTATCAAATAGAGATACATTTACAAATAGACAAGTGAAATGCCAAGGCCTGGCAGTAATGTCTTTGATCCTTATCTCGTAACTTGGACATATTTTCACCGGGACATTGTTTCCCTCTAGAGAAGCAGGTATGCAATGATAAAAGTGTCCAAAAGACAGAAAGATATGTGACTTGATAACGAAATTGATGAGTGTTTGGTCTGTCTCCACATTCGCCATCGAATTTGGAGTGTACAGTAATATGAACGAGGCGATGATTGAGTGAATAACCCCAAGCCGTCCAAACGAGTAGTGGTTGAATGAGTAGTGGTTGAATGAGTAGTGGTTGAATGAGTAGTGGTTTAATGAGTAGTGGTTTAATGAGTAGTGGTTGAATGAGTAGTGGTTGAATGAGTAGTGGTTTAATGAGTAGTGGTTTAATGAGTAGTGGTTGAATGAGTAGTGGTTGAATGAGTAGTGGTTTAATAAGTAATGGTTGAATGAGTAGTGGTTTAGTAAGTAATGGTTGAATGAGTAGTGGTTTAGTAAGTAGTAGTTTGATGAGTACCTTAATCGCTTGATCTCTTCCTCTTTTTTCTTATTTTCTCGCTTTTATCCCCTTTCTCTGCCTCTGTATCTCTCCTTCTCTTCTTCCCTCTCCATCTCCATCTCTGGCATCTCTTCCACCCTTTCTCCTCTCTTTCTACCTCTCTCCCTCTCTTTCTTCTGCTCTTCCTCTCTTCCACCCTTTCTCCCTCTCTTTCTCCCTCTCTTCCTCTCTTTCTCCCTCTCTTCTCCTGTCTTTCACTCTCTCTCTTGCTCTAACTTTTTTACCCTGTCCCCTTCTCTTTCTCCTTCTCTTTCTCCCTCTCTATCATCCTCTCTGATCTACTTTCACCCTCTCCCTCTCTTTCTCCCTCCCTCTCTACTTTCCCTGGTCTTCCTCCCTCTCACCCTCTCCCTCCTCCTCCCTTTCTCCCTCTCCTCCTATATTTTACGCTCTCCCTCTCTCTTCCACTCTCTCCCCCTTCTCTTTCCCTGCCTCTATCTCCCTCTCTCCCTTTCTTTCTGCTTCTACTTAAGCCTTTTTCAATTTGCCTCTATTTGTACCTATTTTCCCCTCTCTCTCTCTCTGCTTCTGTCTGTCTCTCTCTCTCTCTCTCTCTCTCCCTCTCTGCCTTTGTTTCTGCCTCTACTTAAGCCTCCTTCAGTCGGCCTATATTTGTACCTATTTTCCCCTCCCTCTGTCTCTCCCTCTCTCTCTCTCTCCCTCTCTCTCTATCTCCCTCTCCCTTTCTTTCTGCCTCTACTTAAGCCTTTTTCTGTCTGCCTCTATTTGTACTTATTTTCTCGCTCTCTCTCTGTTTTTGGTCGGTCCGGGGTTGGCCGGGGTTTGCCGGGCTCTGACGGCGATCATTGCAGAACAACACGCCACTTAGAGGCATGGGTGCCTCAGTAATATGATCCCTGGCCCTGGATTCATGATTCCTCCATCCATTATCCTCATAACCCCCCCCCCCCCCCATCACCCCCCTCCCTCCCACCATCACCCCCCTCCCCCCCACCACCACCCCCCGGGAGCCCTGTTTGACTAACACGACCGTAATGTTTCCCAGGATGCCCAGCGGTCCGCCATGTTTGTTTTACACGGTGATAACGTTTATCTCGTAAAATCTCGGAGGAGACGAGAGACTGCGGGAAGTGTGTTGTATTTTTTATACGCGGAGGAAGTTAGGGACGCCGCACGAACGCCGACGCATGCGCAAAGCCTGTGGTCGGTCAGGTTCACTCTCCTAGCAGAGATTCTGCGCTCTATTTCCTGCGGCCGCTTGTATCTCTGTACCGACCTCCTGCCTTTTTGGGGGCAAAATCTTACCAATCCGCCACATTTCTAGATATCCAAAATTCTTGGTGCTTTGGGCAGTGCTTTTTGTTCTTATTGTATATAGAGATGGTTACCCTGGGAACCGGCGTTCGTATGAGTCAGAGATTAGCAAGTGCTAGGCTGCGAAAGATCTGCTGGGAGAGTTGGTTATGTTCCTGTGGTTACAAGGGACAGAGGAATAATAAAATACTGTAAGTTACAAGAGATAGAGAAATGGTGAATTACTGTAAGTTACAAGAGATAGAGAAATGGAAAATTACTGTAAGTTACAAGAGATAGAGAAATGGAAAATTACTGTAAGTTACAAGAGATAGAGAAATGGTGAATTACTGTAAGTTACAAGGGACAGAAAAATGGTGAATTATTATAAGTTACAAGGGTCAGAGAAATAATGAAATACTGAAAGTTATAAGGGACAGAAAAATGGTGAATTACTATAAGTTACAAGAGGTAGAGAAATGGTGAATTACTGTAAGTTATAAGGGACAGAAATAATGAATCGTCGTAAGTTACAAGGGATAGAGAGATGGAGAACTACTCTACGTTACCACGGACTTTTACTAGAGCGAGTTGCTTACTGTATTTATCTCACCCCTGTAAACAGTTAAAGAATGCACCATGGAAAGTTTATAGACCATGGAGAACGGACTGCACTACTCATAGCAGCATTGAGAACGAGTTCCCAATGTTAAGTCTAAGCGACAAAAATACCAGGGGTGAGATAAAGGAATATTTATAAATGCTACTCTAGTGCGTGTGAAATGAGAGCTCAAAATACTCGCCGAGTTGTGAAGTGTTCTCACCTCCCATCTACAGAGACCCACAATGAATGAGACTCGGTCTGAGGATTGATCTCTGTCTGACAATAGCAGTACGGTATCACACAGAGCCCGGCGTTTTCACACGCCACTTCCCCTTAATACACCTCTCTGTTCGTTCTAAATACATCAGCGGGACTCTCCTGGTTAATAAAACCTCTCTCTAGTCGTTATAAATACACCAGCTGGACTCTACCCCCCAGCACAGCTTCTTTAAACGCTTCTCTGTACTTTTATAAACGTGTCGAAAAGAGAGAACCGGCTAACTCTGCCCCCCGCAACGAACCCGTTACAACTACCCAGATGTCAGGCGACAGTGGCGCCCTCAAGTGGGCAGGTGAGGTGTCGCCACCTGGTGGTTGGAGGAGGCGGGAGCGCGTGATTGCTTCTTACAAGGTGAAGGTGCGACTTGCCAAGTGATGACTTTATTATCTGATCGGTTGAGGTGAAGGTGCGACTTGCCAAGTGATGACTTTATTATCTGATCGGTTGAGGTGAAGGTGCGACTTGCCAAGTGATGACTTTATTATCTGATTGGTTCAGGGGAAGGTGCGACTTGCCAAGTGATGACTTTATTATCTGATTGGTTCTAGTGAAGGTGCGACTTGCCGAGTGATGACTTTATTATCCGATTGGTTCTTACAAGGTGAAGGTGCGACTTGCCAAGTGATGAATTTATTATCTGATTGGTTCAGGGGAAGGTGCGACTTGCCGAGTGATGACTTTATTATCTGATTGGTTCTTACAAGGTGAAGGTGCGACTTGCCGAGTGATGACTTTATTATCTGATTGGTTCAGGGGAAGGTGCGACATGACAAGTGATGACTTTATTATCTGATTGGTTCTGACAAGGGGAAGGTGCGACTTGCCGAGTGATGACTTTATTATCTGACTGGTTCAGGGGAAGGTGCGACTTGCCAAGTGATGACTTATTTATCTGATTGGTTAAGGGGAAGGTGCGACTTGCCAAGTGATGACTTTGTTATCTGACTGGTTCTTACAAGGTGAAGGTGCGACTTGCCGAGTGATGACTTTATTATCTGATTGGTTCTTACAAGGTTCTCGTTCTTCATGCCCCTACGTGGATTGCAGTATGTTCTCCATGGTTTATATCCTGTGCGTCGTCCATTCTTATAGTGTGTACAGGGGTGAGGTAAATACAGAAAGCAACAAGTTTTGGTCAAAGTTGTTGATCTACAAACTCGTCTGAATGCTATTTGATATTCACTCTGCTGTTGCCTCGTTCATATCACTCCGTATCAAATTCATGGGGAAAGCTGACTTTGACTAAAATCTATTGGTTTCTTCTTTAACCTGCTTTAAAGGTCAGAGAGGTTACATAGACTTTCAGCGCGCTACAAAAGCTATCCCTTCACTATCTGCGTGCCAACTCTGTGACATTGGTAAAGGTGCAGAGGGCCAGTGTCTCTCAGAGGAGTGTCCAGCTGACCTTGACCAATCACCACAGACTAAACTATCTCATTGACTCGCTGGTGTTTGACACATTTACAGTTGTAGAAGTAGCTGGTTGCAAAATGGGTTACAGTAAATGACTCACAGACTGGAGAAACCCTTAGCCTTTTGATGCTTAATCAGAATTCAACACATATTCATCTATGTTCAACATCCATTTATAAAAACTACTTATCTTAAAACTATTTACAGCTATTTAAGATCTGCACTCATAAATAATTACTACATACAAAACTATTTCCGCACCCTTCTAAAATTACTACGTAAGAACAATTCGTTAAAACCACTTATCTTGGAAACTATCGTTAACTAGTCATGAAAAGCACTCATACAGAATCACTACGTAAAGAACTCTTTTTATTCTCTTGTTTACTATTTACACAAACACACTTTAGTCACATACAGACAAGCTATTTATATTTACAGTAGTTTTTATCTTAATTACTTTCGAGTTTAAACATAAATCAAACTACCAGATTTATATTAGCCCGGAGTTAGAGATGTAGAGATGAACTCTGGACCTCGCCTTAAGTGGCCCCCTTCACCTCTTGGCTATATCTCCCCTCACACATACAACCCCACACACAGTCCCCCCCCCCCCCCCTACACACACATAGCCTACCACCCCACTACACATACCACCCTCTACACCCCAGTGCCGCCCTCTATGGACACTGCCCCCCGCATGACCCCCCACCACCAGGGGGCACTACTAGCGGTCACTCTCTGCGGGGGGTCGTCGTGGGGGGCACGAAGGGGGCGTGTCCACAGACTGTAGCCACGCCCACTTTGATTGATTGACAGTAGCCGTCTTTTGAGAAACCCCCGCCGGGTGGTTTATGTGAGATTCAATTAAAGGGACATTTGTTGCCCTTTTTTTATTGTATTTTTCATATGGAGACGCGTGTTCGACGAGGGTTTTGTTCACAGTTTATGATTGGCTGATTGTGACAATGGATGTGATTGGCTGATTGTGACAATGTGACAATGTGTCAATCAGCGGTTCCTTTTTATACTTTATTAACTTACTTTCTGATATTGTAGAGAATCTATTTGTGTTTATCTTTGTTTTGTTGACTGATGTTGTAGTATCCGCGAGGGTAAAGCATAGAAGGAGTTGGATTAGAAAAAACTTAGTGTGTGCTCTTCTTTATTTTTAACCAGTATGAAATGAAAACAATAACTTACTTATTATCATAATGGTGACACAGTACAAAATGTAAATTTGAACACTTATAGACAAATTGTAGAATGTGCCAGCTCATTATCTTTGCCTGGTATGAACGTCCATAGGCTTAACATTAGGAACTAGTTCTCAACAGGCCTGGGAGTATGGTAACTCATACTCAATGGGTGTGAAACAGAAAAAATATTTCCAGGCTAAGATAAAATCAAAAACATATTCGTGCTTGGTCTGAGTCCCTGTTCACCATCTCGTTTGGAGTGCTTCAGAATATTCACTCGGCTATCGCCTCGTTCATATCAATGCGCAATTCATACTCGATGGCGAACTCGGACACAGACCGAACACTCATCAGTTTCTTTCTCAGTCCTTTGAACATGGAGCCTGTGCCCGTCGCGATATAAATAGACGATACTGACCGGTTTCAGGTACAAGCAGCCGTAATCTCCGAGGGCTCGACGCGTAGTAATATCCGAGCGAGTCAAATCCGGGGAGATTACGACCCATTTTATCTGTTACCAGTTTATAGTGTATAAATTATTCAGCATTGCACATTTAAGTTATCAGAGAAAAGACAAAATAACCACCGATCTTCTCCCGCACTACTTTATTGATGCAGGGGACTATTTTTGTCATAATCTTCGCCCTTTTCATAATCTTCGCCATTTTTTTTTTTATAATCTTCGCCCTTTTCATAATCTTCGCCATTTTTTTTCATAATCTTCGCGGAGGGTCACAATGCGGTGATTTGCAGTCCCAGGGTGGCGTATTAATACGACTTTATGGCCAGTCTCATGGCCGGCGGAATCCAGCTTGGCCATAGGTGGCCATCAATGTGGAGTAGACTCAGAGTCTGTGGCCGTAAATGGCCAACGATTATGGCCAAACTCTGACCATAACGTTAAAGTACGTCCAAGGACATCGTTAATGGTAAAAAAAAAAAAAAAAAAAAAAAAAAAAAGCTCACAAAATACACACCTACTGTCACTTTATACCATATCTGTATCTATATACGATTTGGTTGGGGATATTTGAGATTTGACGTTATTAAGAACTGTAAATGTTTTTGTAGGCGCTCATATTCAGTGACTTCTAAAGCTGGTGGTTCAGTTTCGCCATCATAAAGTGAGTCACAGATATATAAAAAATATATGAAAATATATGAAAATAAATACATATAAACATTTCATAGGTTTCTGAATTTATCTCACCCTTCACATTGACTAATGGGCTAACCTTGGTGACATAATCCCGCATTGGATATCTTTTTTCCAAATACTCAATGAGCGTTGGATACGAGTTTCCAATGTTAGATATATTGGGGAAAATACCAGGGGTGAAATGATGTTGTATGTCACCAGTCAGATCTAGTAATCATTCGATGGACATTTCGGATGCTGCCAAAAAATAATTAATTTTTAACTGGATATACAGATATATCACATAAGTAGTATAGAAGGGTTCTTTTAGCGCGTATGATACAAGGAAGAAAGAGGTGTTGACCTACTTGCAGAACGGAAGTACTGTGACGTCACAGAAATGGAGCGTTCTGATTGGTGGAGAGACCGGAACCAGAATTTATCTAGGTCATGTCATGCATACATTGACCTACTTTTTCTTTTTGATGACTCATACACACATTGACCTAGTTTTGCTTGGAATACATTAAATTTAGAATACATTACCATAGTTGTGTAACGTCGTATGAATTAAAGATGATTTTTATAGTAGACTTGCACAAAAGACACAACAAGGACATCTTATTAAGGTTTTTATTACAGATATACGGTTTTACATAGATATAAGTTTCGATGAACATTTTCTGTGAAATTTTTTTCACTTTTTTGTGAAAAATTGTAAAAAATAATTCATTCGCGTGAAATTTTTTGTCACTTTTTTGTGAAAAATTGTAAAAAAATTCATTTGCATGTAAAAAAGCGATGTGGAAAGTTTCTTTATATCTGCAATGGAAGAGTTGTAACACCATCCTCACACACTTTTCGTTTAATGTAACGATAGTTCAAACCTCTCTTTCTCTGTTTATAAGTCACCATTTTATGATTAACCACTTTGAAACCTGTGTTAGTAGCCATATATGCGTGTCTATTAGCTAGTACTTTCTTAAAGTCCCCCACAGATAAGTTGTTTTGTTTTTGTATGACACCTTTACAACTAAGCTTTTGAGTTTCACCCTTTCCTATATAGCATTTAGAGTTGAGAGAAGTCATTTCATCTCCTTCCCATTCCACTTTGAATAGACCTGGAGTGCGCTTATCGTGTAGTAATCTTTCTTGGCAACAAGGATGAGGAAACCAGGGGGCTCTATTTGTTTTACACAGAATGTATTGCTCTCTGTGAAAGGGAATATCACACGACTCTGATGGTAACCATAGATGTCGTTCTGTGAAGTAGGTTCGTCTAAGTTCTGGTTTGATTACATCCTCTAGTTTGTCACTACTCAGAGCGAAATATAAACTGTCTGTATCCATTTCGCACATTTCAAAGTCTTTAGTGTCTATGAAACGCAAGAGGAAGTCGTAGTAAAATGCGAGCATTTTGAGCTTGGCATACTGATACACCATGAACCCTATCTGGATGGGGAGATCATATCTAACTGTTTTGGGGTAGCACGTGATTTCCAATGTATTCTCATTGATTTCAGACATGTTTTGTAACGTCCAATGGGAAGCCAACTCTCGAGCTTTCTTGAGCGACACATATCTCGTGTTGGTAAAGTTTTGTTTGTTACATATGGTTTTACCATAGGAACTGTTTCCTAGTAGTTTGTACAGATCAGATAGGATTTTACCATCTGAGTTTTTATCACCGTTGCGTCGAGCTTTTGTAACTTCATTCATGAAGTGTTCGAAGGGTTTTTCCGGTACATACTCTATAACGAGGTGGAGACGTGTGACAATAAGACCTTTGTTTAGATACCATTGTAGAAGAGGTGTTCCCAGAAGTATACCCTCTCCATGGTAACTTCCAATGAGTTGTCTTTGTGGTTGAGTGAGAGAATGAGTTTCCACTAGATATTCACGCATGTGATCCCCCACATCTTCCATAGATACTTTCACATTTTTGAATATGGGTGTCATTTCTGAAAATGTTTCTTTTAATTTTTCAGGGGTGTGAATATCCACTTGAGCCATTCCAAATATACTACCGTTTTTAATACCATCCAGAAGCTCTTCCGGCGTTGTTTTACTTTTCAGCGTAGGTCTTTTTACACGCCATTTATTTACACACGCTTGACAATGTGGTGATTTTTTTTCTTTTAACCAATCACACTCATACTTTTCTATCACTGTATATCCGAGTGTTTTCAGGTAAGTGGTAACTCTCACCGTTCTTTCAGCTCTCTCTTTAGCTATTTCACGTGCACGGACTGAGGCGAGGTTGTGTTTGTTTAATCGACACGGATGACCGTGCCAGTAGCACCCGTGGAACTGATAAATGGTTTTTGTTTCTGGAATCAAACCATCTACGGGAATTCCCATTTGCCCCACTTTTACCTCTCCATGGTTGAAACTATGAAGAATTTTAATTTTGTCTCGGTGTTCTTGGAATTTCAGCCACTCACCAGCTGAAAAGCTTGTGTTTTGTGAGAGTTTAGGTGTGAAATCATCTCCGGCCTCACGTATGACATAGTACCCTGTACAGTGGTTTTCTCCCATACATTTCAGATATAGACTGTTTGCATCGACACCTATTATATGTTGACATGTTTTACTTTCTTCACCATATAGTTTCCCTCGTATTTTACTACAACCAGATTTGTGATGTCGGTGAAATATAATGGATGGGCCACCGGTCAGGTTTTTTCTCACCAGTTTGTGTATGTCTTTATCTTTCTCGCCAAAAAGTACAAAGGGCGTGCTCTCACACTCATTATCAAAAAGGAATTTCATTGTTAGACCTGGTAGTGTCAACCCATCTTTAAACATGTCTATGTTTCGTTCTATGAAAAATTTGGAGTGTTCTTTTATGGCTTTGACAAAAGGTAGAACATCTTTGTTGTTATAGTAAATGAGGTAGTCTTTCATCGTTTTCATATTTTCCTCTTTCCACACTTTCTTGCATGAAAGATAGTCTTCCTTACTAATACAAGATTTGGTGAGACTACTATAGAAAGCTGAACGTGGTGGTAGTTTTGTGTTTTTCAGTTTTCGTACACTATCCATCCACTCGTAGGGAAAAAAGCCTTTATACTCGTTTTTTAAGAAAGCTTTAAGATAGTTAGCATAAGAGTACCCTGGTGCGAGATAGTTGAACATGTCCAGGAAGACAGTGTGCTTTGTGTATATCGCTATGTACTGGTTGTTTCTTTTTATAGTCCGAATCTCTTTTTTTTCTTCACCAGAAAAAAAAGCGTGAAACCCATCTTTAATGAGATTTATATCATATCGACCAGAGTTGAATCCAATGACTGGGACCCGGCGTAAATGGGTTAGGAGTCGTTGACGAAGTGTTTGGAGTGGATGTGGTTTTCTACACTTATCTTTGTAACCACACGATTTACGAGCTTTTTTTTCACATTCCGTGGCTTTTTTAGTCAGACCGTCTAACTCGGTCAGAACATCTGTGTATAGTTCCAAGACAGAGTCGCCTATGTTTTTGGCAAGGATGTTTATGTGGGTGAGCACATTGTCTATAAGAAGGTCTTTTTTTTCATTGCTTTCACGCACAAAGCAAACAGGGTTTTCTAAACCTGGGAAGTTAGTCGCAACACTCGCTGACAGTGGAATATGGTGTGCATCGACGATGGTGTTATGACCTAAAGATGTCTCACCCGGGCTTGGTCTACTGAAGTAACTTTCAAAATCAAACACTATTCTATAGGGGTAAATTTGCAACTCTTTCGGAACTCGGATACCCACTTCTAACAGTTGAGTGAAGACGGATTTGGGATTTTGGTAAACGCCACCTTGATAAATGAAAGCGACTTTAGTGCAGTCCCTTTTAATAGACATGTGTCTTTTAAGTCCTGAATGAGTAAGGAAGAGGTGGTTACATTTTTCACATCTCAATATTTGCCCATACTGATTTGTGTCTATTATGAGACTGGCGTGTCCTTTGTAGAGGTTGATGTTTACTATAGATTCTGTTTGAACGTGTGTTATTTTCACCACTCTAATGTTATTTCGACCTTGTTTTTGATTTTTTTTTAGTGGTAATAGTCTATACATGTGAATGTTGACATTAAATTCCCTTCCTATTCCATCGATATCTTGAAGGGGGACACCCTTGAAGGAATCTTCATTTTCCCCTGGGTACACCGCTTTCATTAGTTCTAACGCGCGCGTTGGTGTTCCATATAAATGGTGGGATACACATCTGAACAAACATAGGTTATCGTTATATGTCGCTTTTGTTCTAGGATGTCTGTGAAAGTGAAGCATCCCTCTTTTTCTCATGAAAAAGGGTGTGTGTACCATGCGTGCTATGAGAAGCAGTTCCTCGGGTCGGATTAATGTTATGTTCACATTCACGTTCGCTACAACGGTCCACTTGGTGTTTACTCTTTTTGTGTCTTCTAGCGCCATAACTTGCACAAGAGAAAGACATTCTTCAAAGTCACTATCGTTTTTTATCTGCATGTAAGGTGATGGGTGGTCTGAATCACAAAATATGGATGCGTTGTTTGCAGAAGCGTGAAAATACATAACACTTTCTTCGCCATCTTCTATACATGATAATATCCTTCCAAAAGAAACGGCAACTTTATAAGTAGCTATTTGGTTGGCGTGAATTACTCTAAGAGTATCTATGACTTCATCTATCTCACCAGATGTTAGCATTAACCTTTTGTTGTATATAGACTGGATTCCACCTAAAACAGCTAATCCAGTGGCAATGGCTCTAAAATTCCATTTATACGCTTCATAATATTTTCCATCCTCAGTTATAGCGGGTGGGATAATAGTTTCATCAGTGAACTTTTCACGTTTACACAAAGGCGAACTACACAATACTCCAGTACTAGGTGCTATGTACTTAGGTGGTCTAAAGTGATTGCAATAAGGGCAAGGAACAGTGTTTTTTCGCCACGGCATTATAAATTTATACAAGCCCCCTTTCAACACCGGTTAATGTACAGAATAAATTGTGGTTATATAAAAAAAAAGGTGACTATATAAATGAGTAAAATGAGAGTACTCACGTTATGTTGCAAGTTCTTGTAGAGAAGATTATGTAGAGTTGCACACGTATATGAGTCCGACTATTACACAAGTCTTAGCTCTAGTCCCTGTAGTTGAGCGGTACGAGTCCTTCTTCTTGAGTACACAGGGTAAAAAAAAGTTGTATAAAGTAACTAACTTTTATACCACTATATGAGACCTACTATCCTTACTATATGGCTAGTATCACCATTTTAAAATCTAGTTGAGGGTTATGAGTCCTTCTCGAGTAAATAGGTGAATGTACTAAACAACTAACTAACTAACTATACGAGTTCGACCTTTTACACTCAGCAGCTGGTGGTACTGGCTCACTTGGTGGGTGTCTTATTTTTGAACGCCTCAGTGCACACAGAAGCTATGCGTTTTTCGAAGTCGAGCAGGAAGTTGAGTGGGAGCACCATTCCACCATGGCTAGGCCCGTGGGTTTTACGCATACCCAGGGTGACTTCCATGACCATTTCGTTGATGTACGACCCAGTACCGATGTGAATCTTCACTGTGCCTTGGTACAAGAGCAAGGCGATTTCCAGGTCTTGTTTTTCACCCCCCAAGCGTTGACAAAAGGATGTGATGTTCACCACTCCCGCGTCGCTGTCGGTTTGCATGACTTCATGATTGTGGAGTATCATAGGCAGGGCGAGACTCAGGTTGTCTATGGCCACACTGGAGATGACGATCTGCTTTTCATAAGGTTTACCGAGGTACCTCTTGAACATAAACCCTTTTTCCTGTGTTTCACTGAAAATGGTTACAGCGGTATTGAATTCACCTTTGACATACAACACCTTATTTGGGTGTTTGACTACCCATTCTTCAGGCTCGCACACACTGCTGATTTCACTGGGTTTTTTTTTAGCTGGTTTGAAGAACTCGTTAGGTGTGATTTTTGCTGTGGGTTTAGTCTTATGAGCTCTCTTTTTCTTTTGAGGTGTTTTGGTGGGTGGTAACTCACCGATGGATGATTTGATTGCCGTGTTCAGCAGGTCGCAACTAGGTTTAGTAGTGGAGGTGTTGACACCACCACTATTGAGAAAGTTTGCGGCACCGTTTTCTAGCGGACGCGGAGGGAGTGTTGAGAGTCGACGCTTCTTCTTCGGAGGTTTGGGTTCGGCGACAGGTTGGAAATCATCCTCGTCCACCTGGACTTCAAGAGAGAGAGAGAGCCCCCGCCTGTCACCTTTGTTGGTTGTGGTTTCAGATGAAACCACGGCCAGGTCGTGTTGTGTGTCAGCGCCTGAAGATAGGTTGAATGTTGTGTTTTGTCCACTCTGTGACAAGACTTCTTCTATTGGTGGGGTGAAGGGAGAGTTAGGTGGTGCAACACTACCTGTAGTCTCGTTCTCACCCTCCTCCTCCTCCCCCTCTGTAGATTCGTCGAGGCACGATTTTCGATCGTCACTGGCCAAGCTTGCTTCTACGGCCTCAAGCAAGAACGGCTTTCCTCGTCTTGCGTCTGCCAAACGTTCTTCTAACGTCTTATTCGTGTTGTTGAAATATGTTTCCCAACTCGTTGTCGAGTCCGGTTTTTCAACGGTAGGATCCCAGAATTGAGAGTCGTTGTCACCAACCGTCTTCAGAGTTTGATCAATTAACGCTGCCTCACTCAAAGTTACACTTCCACCTTCGCGGGAAGCTGCGCCAGGTGAGCGGGGTTTCACAGGTGAAGTTTGAAGTGGTCCACTATCTGGGGATAAGTGGAGTGGGAGCACGGCTCCTTCTTCGTCGATGACACCCTTTTGATTCAAGTTGATTTTTAGAGGTGGAAGTTTCTTCGAAGCTGCCGATGCTTTGGAGAGTCGAGATCTACCCATCCTCTGTAGGGAAGTTAACGATGTCGTCGGAGTGGAGAAGGTAACAAGGTTGTTGGGCGTCCTATGAGTAGAGGTGGCGAATTGAGAGAGCAGCTCATTCAGTCGAGTTTATATACTCAGTGAAATGTATACGTTACCTCAACGTTATTCAACGTATTCAAGACGTTCATATGGGAATAACCCGGTGAAATGTGCGCGTTACCACAACGTTGTTCAATAACAGGGGGACGTTCAACATACGCTGCCAACTTACGTTGCGCCATAGTATAACTTTTTACTGTAATCAAACCATACGTTACCACAACGTTATTCAACGTATTCAACTCGTTCATATGGAAATAACAATGAAGACGTTCAACATATGTTAGCAACTCACGTTGCACCATAGTTTAACTTTTTTTACCGTAAACAAAACCGTTACTTCACTGTGGGGTTTGTAGTATAACGTTTTCCACCCCGCTACGTAATTATCATGAATAACGACTTTCCTTTAAAAAAAGTATCTATAAGACGGTTAAGGGACACTCGTTGCGCTGATCTCAGTGGAGCTGCTGATCTCAGTGGAGCTACTCGATACTCATGTCACCACCACCACCACCACCACCACCACCACCACCCTCACTACCACCACCACCACCCTTTTAACGAGCTATTTTTCGAATTTTATCCAATGAGAGGTGGTTTTACTCGAGTCGATCTACATGTTTTCCACGCCTATTCGGGAAATTTATTTGTTTACCACCGTCGTTTCGGTTGGTTTCTTAAGGTATAGTAAGTCAGTCTCTAATTTTGAATTCATTCTTCCCCTGCTCCTCAGACATTACCCACACATCAAAACGTTTACTATACCCGAGCATTGCACTTTTTGTTGTGAAAATGTCTGAAATGAGCGTATCCTCACATTCGGACCAACAGGAGAATGAGTCGAAATCATCTCTGTACACATTAGAGGATAAGGAGTTCAATCTACATGGTGTAGGAGGTAGGTCGATTAAGATCAAGAGGCGTGTAAGAAGTTTCACAAAGAGCCATTTTAGTCTTACGGCGGGGGTCGCCCTCCCCTCTATAAATTGTGCGGCATTTGTTCCTTCATTTCTGGACGCGATAACTTTCAAGGACAACGCTTCTTCTAGCGTTAAATCATTGAGAAGTGTGGCATCAGTGGGACTAGGAGACCAGAATGTTAACGGTATTTTGATTAGTAGGTGCGCAATGAGGCACATAGAAAATAGACACGTCATCCCTTCCTACATCTCAAGTAAGGAAGGAATGGGGTATTACATGGCTTGTAGCGATCCTAAATTTCATCAATCATCACTCGGATATTACATCGGTGAAAGAGTCATGGTTCTCCCGCTCATTATAGCTACACTCACCCACCCGAGTAGTCTCAAAATTTCACCTACCAAAGAGGATTCCGTTATAGTGGAAAAATTCTTTGATCACGAGATCGGTCATTCCCAAAAGGGGTGTTGTTTTATAAATAGAACAATTATCAGATGGGAATCGGAAAAGAAACACTACACTGTAGTCACGTCTTTTCCGGTGAACGATTTCGCATGAAATAATTTAAACACTCTATTTAACCCTCCCCCCCCGCCGGCTCTTTTTTGAATCTTTAAGTAAAACTCTCATGATTTTTTTCGACTTTTTAAAGAAATAGTTACCACTCCTACACTATATTATCCTTATTACTAATATCTCCAATGTGATGATTTCCCCTTTATATTCCCCTGTTGTGAAATAAAAATGTCCGAATCAGGTTTTCCCGCTTGTCGGGAAAACCCCCCACTCACCAGTTTGATATCATGTTCAAGCCCCCACTCCCTTCACTCGCACGTTTCTGAGGAGGGAAAAATAGAAAAAATAAAATAAAAACTTTAATATCACCAGTAGTGTCATCGTATACGAGATAATCTTTACTTAATCACCTCATTTATCAGGTTTCAACCGCGACCACTCTTAGAACGATGGTTTTAAAAAAAAACCCACCAAAACAAAACGGTTATAAAACAGCATGTTTTACAACACGCGTCGTCAGTTTAAGATAGTCAAATGGAGCGCGTGGACAGCGATGTCAACATTCTCAAGACGCCTTTCACGCTGATTCTAAGTGGTCCTTCGTCGTGTGGAAAGAGTGAGCTAGTTTTTAAAATTCTAGAGAAAGTTAACACTCTATTATCGCCGAAAGTAGATGACATCATCTATTGCTACAGTCAATGGCAACCGTCGTTTGAACGTTTCAAGGGTAAAGTCCGCTTTAATCAAGGTTTACTCAGCGAAGAGGAGTTACTACACAAAAAAAGAGATCCAAATCAAAAAACACTTCTCATTATAGACGACCTAACAGACTCCGACGATCTCCCACTTATAAAAGACTTATTTATAAAGGGTTCACACCATAGGAATATAAGCGTGATATTCATCACACAAAATCTGTTTCTACCTCATAAAGACTATAGAACCATTAGTATTAACGCTCACTATATGGTGCTGTTTAAAAACCCAAGAGATATGAGTCAAGTCAACACCATGTCTAGACAAGTGTTTCCTTCAAACCCGAGTTTCTTGACAAAGGTATATACCAAGGAAACTGTGGAACCTCATTCATATATAGTGATAGACTTCAAGCAGTCAACACCGGACCGTTTCCGTGTGAGGGATAGCATTACGTCGCCTGAAAACACAGCTGTTTTCATTCCGGAATAGCTAACCCACCACTCTCCATTGGTTTGTTGTTTTTTTTGTTGTTGTTTTTTTTTGAGTGAAGCCTGAGGGAATCTCAACACGATGGCGCCGCAGCAAAAAAAGTTACAACTTTTAAAGAAGCATCTTCCCCTCTTAAAACATCTTTCTAAGTGCTCTGAAAACGAGTGTAACCAGTTAATGAGGGGAATGAACAATGAAGTTGTGCGGTTAATGAGCCAAATATGTATTAACGTGATGAATAAAAACATACGACTACCCAGTGGTGAAGCAGTGAACCGCCTGTCGTCTTATAAGAAGGAGCTAAAAGCGATCACCAGGAAGAAATCTACTCTACCAAAGAAGCGAAAAATATTCGAACAAAAAGGTGGGTTTCTTGGAACGCTATTGGCTGTGGCCATTCCAGCGTTGACCTCCATCATATCAAGCGCTATACGACGATAATGATGAAAAAAGGCAGTAACTACAAGAAGATGTTCCTGGTGTCACAAGAAATGATGAGAGATAGCAACAAAGCACCCCAGGACAATGCTCTCCCACCACCACCACCAACCTCTGATCCGGCTAAGACTTATTACGAAACACAACTTGTCAAGGAAAATCTTTCCGATACAGCTCCGCTTATAAAAGCAGTGAGATCAATTCAAAAAAAACTCAACAACATTTTGAGCAATTCAAATTTCACGAGGCGAAATCGCATGGGAAAATTCAACGATTTAATGACACGGTCTATGATAGCTTCTAAAAAAGCGCGCTCAAGAGTTTATCCTTACGACTCTCCAGTCATATCCGGTCTTCCATCTATTAGAGGAAGCGAAGTGGAAATGTCGGCGATTCCGTCCTCGGACGATATGACGGACACGGAAGATGACAATGATGATGATGATGCTCATGTGGTGGAGGGGGACCGAGACGACGTCACAGAGATGGATGATGGAGACACTGATGATGATGATGATGATGAAAGTGATGACACTATCACAAGTACACCGCCTACTTCACCAAAACACGAGGCCACTCAAAAAAAACCACCATTTGGTCGCTCGTACACTCTGGATTCTTTTCATGCCAACATAGAGAGAACCGTTCCGAAATCATACAAACAAAAAGTGAAAAAACTGTATAACCTCATAACAGAAAAAGGAGCGGGGTACATCAACTGGAACAGGGAAGGAGAAGTGGTTATAGCTGGAAAACCTCTCAAAGGAAGTAACATACTGAGTCTCCTGACGGAAGCTGCTCGAGGGAAAACCACGAAAAAACCCCCCGTGGGATATTACAGTTTCATGCAAGGGCTTAAAAGAGTCAACCCCCAAATGCACCATGTCAGAAGTAAATCAACCTTCGCTCAACGTGCATCATTACCGTCGTCGTCGAGAGGTAAGACCACTCAGCAGAAAGGTAGTGGAATTCAAAAGGTACAATGGTCAACCAGGCTCTAAGAAAAAAGAATAAAAAATCTAAACGAATTCAAGGTGAACTTACAAAAAAAGTTTTGAGTGCTTTTACCAACCCAAGACAGCCCGCAAGTTTCACCAGTCCTTCTAAAGTCAAAGACCACCATTTTAAAAAGACTCGTCTTAAGCACATAGAAGACGCCCTCACTGATGTAGACGCCTATACCAGACACAAGAATTATAAAAGGCGATTCAAACGACGAAAAACTCAAACATGGGGGATCGACAGACAATGGCAACTCGACTTAATAGACACCCAAGCATTCAAAAAGGAAAACAACGGAAACAAATACATTCTCACTGGTATCGATGTATTCTCCAGATTCGCCTTTGCCCAACCAGTTCTGAGTAAAGGTGGTGAAAATGTAGTAAACGCATTCAAAAAAATGACTCTACTTCGCTCACCTAAATACGTGCAAACTGATAAAGGCACCGAGTTTAAAGGTCACAAGTTCCAAGACCATCTCAAGGAAGAAAAAATAAGATTTTTTGTGAGTGAAAATGACGACATCAAATGCGCGTTAGTAGAAAGGTTCAATGGAACACTGCAAGGTAAACTTTGGCGCTACTTCACTCACAACAACACCTATCGTTACGTGGATGTTTTGCAGGACTTGGTCCACTCCTATAATCACACTGTTCATAAGACTTTAGGTATACCCCCTGCCCATGTCAATCGAGACAACATGGAGAGTCTCTTCTACAGGTTATACGATAGATACCCGTTGAATGAAAAGGGTGAAAAACCTTTACCCAAACTAAAAGTAGGAGATAAAGTTCGACTCTTAAACACCAAAAAAACATTCAACAGAGGGTATGAACCCAACTGGGGAGAAGAAATTTTCAACTTGTCTAAACAAGACAGGCGAGGTCGTGTCGTTGAAGACGAGTTGAAGGAGGAGATAAAAGGTCGATTCTACCCCCAGGAACTGCAAAAGGTCACTGTCCCTCCAAGGAAGAGGTACGTTGTAGAGAAAGTTCTCAAATACAGAGGAAAAGGACGTCAAAAAGAAGCTCTCGTAAAGTGGCGTGGATACGGTGACAAATTCAACAGTTGGGAACCTGCCAAAAACATACAAGCAATATGACTTTCTTCATGACCCTTCCTAGCAATGCGTCTATGGACATTTTTGCAAACAACACTCTCACCACATACAGAACCCTTCTATCAGATGCGGTGAGTCTGATAGCGGAAGAATATGAAGTGGCGTTATGTGAGATATCGTTTCCCACCACCTGGCATAATCTTCACCCCTCCACACTGTACACTGTCAAAGGTCGGAATCCGTCTTCAAATTCACATCAAACGTTGAAACGTCTTCAAAAAGCCTTGAATAGGCGGAGAGTAACTGGAAACGGAAACATTCCACATCCGAGAGGGGGTAAACCTGACACATCCTTCCACAACGTAGAAAGCACTAATGAAGAGTCGGATGATGAAGCGAACACACACAGAAAGATCAAAATCTTTGAAGTAGTGGATGATGACGAGAACGATGATGAATCCCAATCTACGGCTACAGTCGAAACACCCTCCTCCTCTGTAGGAGGAGGCGAAGCGGAAGGAGGGGAACCCACCGCCCCCTCCGCCCCCTCTTCTACAGACGGTGGAGGGGATGACGGCAAAGAAAAAGAAATCCCCCCCCACGCGCGCCCCCCCGCCCCCCCTCCCCGGGAAGGGAAAAAAAAGAGAGTGGAACGGGAGCGGAGACCTGGAAAAAATAATCGACGTGGGCGTCGTAGAGTGCTCAGAAGTTCCGAATTCATCCGTGTGAACCACATCCCACTGATGGGGAAAGAACTGAATCACATGCAAACCTTAGATCGAACAGTTAAACGACATTTTTTGGGTGGTAGAACCTACAACATCATTTCCACGCCTGGTGGATTCTTTAGAAATGGAAAAAAATTAATAAACTACATGAATAGACTCATAGCCCGGGATTCTCCCCACACTCTCCTCGCGTTACGTAATGAGAGCAAGAATCCCACAGCCACCATCTTCAAGTTTGACGACGACACTTTAAGGACGTCCTATAACCTACCAAAAGATACGCTACTTTCCATACCAGAACGTCTGTCTTTCCAACTGGGGTTAGAAGGTGAAACTTATCTTGGAAACAGTAAAGAGGCCCGCGAGTTAACGGACATCAACCACAATGGTCACACCGTTTATGTGTACACAGACATCGTGAAAAACACCATAGTAGGAGATACACAAGCTCCCTTACTGAGAGCCGTCAAGGTCGATCATAGCTCCGAGTTTCTCTCACAACAGACAGTGGCGTTTCACCACCTTCAATATCAACCACTAAAACACGCCACCTTTAGAGAAATAACCGTGTATTTAAGAGATGCTGCAGGTCAACCCATACCATTCGAGCACGGAGAGGTGTACGTGGTGCTAGCCTTCAGACCAATACTGTCACGTTGATGAGGGAAAATGATTCCTTACAACCACCACTACTACTCCACGCCTTATGTGGCGCCACCTGGTGAATACAATGAGTACTACACACGTTCCCAGTTTGGTCAAGGGCTGCAACCGGCTTACTCCGGGTCGAAACATCAAAAAGGACATGGTCTAGGTGGGTTCATAGGTGGTCTCATAAGAGGGGCGGTACCCTTACTCAAAATAGCTGGTAAGACGCTAGGGAAAAAAGCCTTCAGGCATGGAATGTCTATAGTCAAAGACTTTGCATCGGGAAGAAACTTAAAAGCGAGCGTCATAAGACACGGTAAAAGAGCTGGAAAAGAGCTTATGAATCAAACTATGTCTTCACTAGGAGGGTTCATAAACGACGATACGCAACCTCCACCTGTCAAACGACGGTCAACCGGCAAAGGAAGGAGAGCTCCTAAGAAGAAGAAGAAGGGTACAGGAACACGTAAGAAAGACACCCTCTTCTAAGTCATCATGAGTCTCATTCATCCACACGCAAACACCTGTGTCATAGGTGAGTTGGATTTACACGCTCTACCTGTGACGCAAAAAGACGTACTTAAAAGTCAAACAGTGGTGAAAAATCCAAACAACGCTATCACAGATAACACCACTTCTTTTGACTTCACCTTTGAGCCCACATCGCTCTACACTGACCTGAGCGACGCCTTGTTGTACCTAGAATACAAAGTGGTCAAAAATGATGGAACAGCACTGGCGGCTGACAGTGACGCGGCCCCAGTCAACAACATTGCCCACTCGCTTTTCTCCAGTGTACAACTCTTGATCAATGGAGAAAAAGTAACTGGCAACAGTGAGGAATACCCATACAAGTCGTATCTACTGACTCTCTTGGAAAATGATAAGCTCATGAAAAAAACAATCCTCAAAGGATGCCTCAAATGGGAGAAAGATACTCACGACCATATGGACGATCGTGCGGTTGGAAACCAAGGCTGGCGAATCAGAAAAACCATGGCTATGACTCCGGCAACACAATCGTGTATCATGCGTCCCATGGTAGACCTCGTGGGTCAATGCAAACTTCTACCCTCGCATTGTGAAGTCAAGTTCGTCTTCGAGCGGGCCTCACCGGCTTTCTACATGATGAGTGCAGCCGATGCGGGGTACCTCATCAAAATCACCAAAGCAGAAATGAGCTTGCGACAGGTGCAAGTGCGAGATGAGGTGGCTGAGGTTCACAATAAAACAGTGATGAATCCAAAATTCGGACCATTCAACTACCCCATCAACAGGAGTCGAGTCACGAAGCATACTCTTGCTGCAGGTTCACAAGACTACAGTTGGACCCAGACTGACACCACACAGATTCCAGCCCTCGTCGTCTTAGGGTTGGTGAAGGAGTCGGCCTCTTCTGGTAACATCTCTCAGAACCCCTTCAACTTCCAGCACTTCGGCCTCACTGAAGCTGAAATCAAATTCGACGATCAAAAGTTCGAAGTAAAAACAGACTTCACCGAGAAAAAAGTAATCAAGGCGTACCATCAACTCTTCAAGAACACAGGGTTGCGAAGTGTTAAACAAGGCTGCGACATTTCCATGGATGAGTTCCTGGGCGGGTACACACTGCTAGCCTTCGATCTCACCCCAGACAGAGCTCCGGAAGATGCTCGCATTAACTTACTACGCCAAGGAAAGTTGAACATTGCGCTAAAGTTTGACGCTCCAACGACACACACCATCTCTGTGGTGATGTGCTCATTCTACGACAACCTTATCCAGCTCACTGCAGACCGACTCCCAATCACCGACTACCACATGACCTGAACACTATGTTGACCTCTCAGATCAATCAAATTTTGAGACGACATCCTCACACCAGACGGTATTTCTTAGGAACCTTCCCGTGTAATAAAATTCCTAGACGACCGAAACGTATGTCATGCTTCATAACTAACACTCAACCCCATTACATGCCGGGTGAACATTGGGTGGCATTTTACATAAACAACGAAGGCGCTATTTACTACTTCGATGCGTATGGTCTTCCTCCCACTAATATATATCACGCACGCTTCTTACGCAAGGCTTCAAAAGGTCGCGCGCATTACAACAACCAACAACTGCAGTCACTTTACACATCCACCTGTGGCTATCACTGTATTCACTTCATCATTGAATCATGTCGAACCCAATCTCCAACACAAGCAGTGAAGAACATGATGGGACCCAATCCCAACTTCACAGACAGGATTCTAAACAACATCCAGACATCGTAGAAAATGACGCATCAGATGTAACGATGGATGACAACGGAGAAGATGAAGCTGAAGGAAACATAGACACTGTAGACACTGATGAGGAAAATGAATCGCCTTACAAAAAATCTAACTTTCACAGAAAACCATTCAAAAAACGATCCACACCTCACAACGAATTCATGCAACTACATCAGTACACAATGGAGAGTGTCAACGGTATATTAACCACCTTAGACGAGATTCATTCCCTCGCCTACAGTCTGTCCCACCGAGTCAATCGACTCGAGACAAAAAAAAAACCTCTCACTTGCGGCTTCTCATGTAGTAATAACAACGTTGCCCTCTAACCGCCGATTTGTGTGGACCGAGATAAAAAAAAAACAGTACATCTGTTTTCTGTACATACCACACAGCTCTATACGTTGGATCGACGCTTCAAAACGTTGTCTTAACGATTAAGACGTTCAGTATACGTCGCCTATCATAAACTGAATGAATAGAGCTGGACCCACACAAACGACCGTCACTTGCTGCTGCTGCTGCTACAACACCCTGCCATCATCATGTCACGTATAACATGCAGACACTGCCTCGGGTTCACTTCGACTGTCGACCCGCAACTGAAGGATGAGCGCACTTTCTTCAAATGTGACTGGTGTAAATGTGTACTCCGAAACACTGTATCCAACGTGCTAAAACACCTACGCACCTGTTCCTGTCAACCACCTAAAGGTACGCAACCGTGTTTTTGCGACGAATGGGGTGTGGTTCCACCTACCCTGTACACTACTCCCGAGGTGTCACCGGAGCGTGAAGTGCAAGCATCACCCGTATCTATCAACTCATCACCGCCACCACCATCACCACCGTCATCGGCGGCACCAATATTACCATCAACACTCGGATTACTACATAACTCCAACAACCAACTCTACAATGAGTCCCTTGCCAGAATGAATTCCATTGATTCAGGACTGGTGGAAGGATACAGAATGTTGACCGAGGAAAGAATTTCTCAAAAAAATCGTAAAAAGTGAGGAACAATGAACTGAATTAAACCGTGTGAAACTCATGAACATTTACTCTCATTTAATCAAGGATTAACCGTATCAAACTCTCAAACATTTACCCTCATTTAACCAAAGCATGTATATATGTAATCACAGGATATCTGCAATAAAGAATGTAAACCAAAATTTACTTTTGGTCCTCTTTTATTGATACATCTTAAATGGGTAACTTCACCGGGGCGCGAACTCACGCTTAACAAAAAAAACTTGAAGTGAGTCAACACCTAGATAATGTAAAAGTTGTGCAATTAGGTTAATGTATTAAAAATTTAATGTATTCCAAGCAAAAGTAGGTCAATGTATGCATGACATGACCTAGATAAATTCTGGTTCCGGTCTCTCCACCAATCAGAACGCTCCATTTCTGTGACGTCACAGTACTTCCGTTCTGCAAGTAGGTCAACACCTCTTTCTTCCTTGTATCATACGCGCTAAAAGAACCCTTCTATACTACTCACATAGGCATCATAAAGTGAGTCACGTATAGATATATATCATTTTGTGTGAAAGGGATTCATATCAAAATGATCCGTCAAAAGATAACATGACTAAATAGAATCTGTGCTGGACAATAAAAACTCACAGAACAAAGGTGGCTCCGTCAGAAAACATGATGACAGGAACCTGACAGCTGTTGACCATATTAGGAACGTCTGTCCACTTCAAGGTCGGCGTGTTGACCATCTGGGGGAGCGACTTGTAGTCGTCTGCGGGATCTTTACTAGGCCGAGAACTAGACTTGTCTGTTCCGGTGGAGTGAGACAGTTGCTACCCTATGGGTTTACCGCATAGGTTGGTTCAGAATGTTTTCGGTAAGTATAAGGAGATGTGAGGTCTACTACTCAACAAGCTTACTAACACAAAACCAGATTCTGAGCTCTTAGGTGTATGTTCTTTTATTATACCTTTTCTGTTCTATCTTACAGTCCCTTAGCACGGAATGTACAAAGTGATATCAGGGACCTGTTTCACTAGTTTCGTGACATGTCTGTGACACCATACAGACATTGGGGTTGTCTGGTTTTGTGACAACACAAGTAGCTGACCTTGAGAAGAGACAGACCCTAAACATAGGAATTAGACACATCTACACATCATGGACAAAAGTGAAGACAGACATGAAAAGCGGCACCAACAGTGCAAGCAAGAACGGACAAAATGAAGTTTAATGTATAGTTCTTATGAAACCGGACACACCATCTAGACATGTCACGCTATCTAGACATGTCACGAAACTAGTGAAACAGGTCCCAGGTGAGTGGATCTGTTCACTCAACCACAGAAAGGCTCCGGAAAAACTTTACCAGTCTGCGTGGCTCCAAACTTTACCGGTGTGTGAAGCTCCAAGGTTTTCGCTGGATGTGGAGGAACGCACAAGTAACCTGTCGACCTGCTGCGGACTCAGCCTTATATACAGACTGAGTTATGTAATCCGGGCAAACCCGTAGCGTTTGCATGCACGGGCCCGCCAGGCTTACCGCACAGCAGGAATCGGCACCCGCGACCTCTAGCGTAAACCGAACTAACTAACGCTCGACTGACCCGACCCCTACATGCCCCTAGAATGTGGGAAAAGCGTTGCTCCAGTAATATCGGATCTTGTCGTGTGGTATCGTTATTTTCACTACTAATTACCCCCCCCCCCCATCTCTATGTCCAATTGAATACAATTGAAACAGGTATTTACCATAATTAGCTTGTCTGAATCTTTGTGGGTTATAACAACACCTTGATTTTTATGTTGTATCGCCAGGTTTTACAACAGCACATTTTCGGTGACATAGGTGAAAGGTTCATTAGGTTTTTATTTGAATATAGATGGTGATATAATTATGATGTGATCCCCGAAAAATCTGGAGCAACGATTTTGACCTCTGGTCGCTATTCTGCGTGTTCTATGTACAACTTGTATTGGGTATATATTAATAAAATCTGGAACTAATTCTGAATGTGGATAGATTTGTTTGATATATGCCATTTGTTTGATTGCGACATAGCTGAACTGGGCTGCACCTTGTAAAATTACTATGCCATCAAACTCTTGGCTTATTAGTCGAGTCTAAACATTCTCATTTGTTACCTTGATAATATCTCCAAGGGTGGAATGCTGATTATTTCGCCAGGTCACTATCATTATGTGAATAAAAGCACTCAGAGATAAATACAAGTTAATTATATCAGTCACATAATTCTACATTATAAAACAGGTCATTTACACACCTACCAGGTTCCAGGTACGAACGTGACGATCGAGGCACCACATTACTAGGTATAGTGTGTACTAAATATCATATAGATGTAGATTATGTAGAAAGATAGATACCAGATTTACTAAATACTAAGTAAGTAGGTTTCCGGTTTCTATAATTTAACCCTATGTAAGGGCACAATATGTAAATATATTTATTATCCATGGTATACAAAGTACCCATTAAGAATGTGTAGGGGTCAGGGCAGTCGAGCAGCGTTGTTTCACTTTAGAACTAGGTGGCGCGAGAGCCGATCCTTGCTGTGCGGTATGGCCGGCGGACCCGCAGTATGTAAATGCTGCGGGTTCACCCGCATTACGTAACTCGGCCGCTATATAAGGTCGAGTCCACAGCGGGTTGATAGGACTTCTCACGGTGCCTCTTTACGGAGTGAACGTCTGAAGCCTCACGAGTTGGTTAGGTTGTGTTGAAACACCTTTCAACGTTGAAGAGACCAGTATCTCTTCCCGCGCTAGTTGGTGCCCCGTAGCATCAACGAATTGTGTATTACTTCCAGTAATAAACGAACGGTAAACTGAAACTGTCCGGAGTCTGGTTTTCTATTCGCGGTTAAGTGGTAGTTGGTAGATCTCGGATCTCCCTCCCTTCTCCAGTGGGTAAAGCCGAACCCACCTGTATTGGCACGGAAAGTACAGGGTAGCGACTAGTCTCGGAACCTCTGGTCGGCTGACGATCGCGGAGAGTGGTAACACACTTTCAGCGACTAGAGGGTAACCGCTACAAATGTATAGGGGATTCGTAAAAAAACTACCCATTGTTTACATAGAAAATAATCGATGGTTTTGTGGACAGGCGGCCGGTCGGGTTGACGCGTAGTAATAAACGAGCGCTAGCAAGTGTATTACGACTTCAACCTCGAGTGGTTTACAGAGCTGCCTGTCCACATAACCATCGTTTGTTGTATTTATTATCCATCTTTTCGAATAAATTAAACCCAGTAATTGCCATATAAAAGGGTATAAAAATAGGGACTATATTGATTTTATTTTGATTACTATAGCACAAAGGGACTATTTTCCCGTATACCACGGTTTTACTGTCATATATCACTAATGTGTAGTGGTTTACTGAGTCCCCATACATTCTCAATGGGGTCTTTGTACACGATTGATAATAAACAACTGTTGGATAGATACCATGGTATGCTGATTCAAATCAGTGGCATACGGCCTCGAAACCAATGTATAGGGTATATATTGGTATAACCTTTGAAATAGTAATCGCTGGGTTTGAAGATGGATAATAAATACAACAAACGATGGTTTTGTTGCGAGGCGGCCCTGTTAACCACACAATGTGCCTGTAGGATATTTTACTTGACCTTTGTAATCCACCTTACTCCACTCATCATAATCTTATCACTGACAGCGCCAATTAGAGGGTGTGGCCTTTCATGGAGATAAAACCAGTGATTAAGTCTGATTGTCTTCTTCTGATTTCTGTAGAGAGGGAATCAAGTGGGACCCGGCCATATCTGGACCAAACCAGATCTAACACGAGTTGTGGTACATCAAGGGAGGGTTGGATGAATACACAATACTGACTGGTTTCAGATACAAGCGGCCGTATGCTCCGAGGAGTTGACGCGTAGTAATATCCGAGCGTACGAGAGGATGTTGCGCAGAGTCAACTCCGAGGAGAATATAACCGCTTTTATCTGAAACCAGTCTATATTGTATTTATTATCCACCTTTTCTGGGCAAGTAGCATGTCGATATCAGTTCATTTTAGTTATGCACTTTTTTTTTCTCGGTACGTACTACTTTGCGTATGCGCCACCCGGAGCATGCAACATATCCATATACGCCGGGTATGTCCATACAAACTCCCTATGTGTTGTCTATGGACACTTGGTACATGACTAGAGTTAAACTTTAGTTAAAGAAATCATTAATATAACACTAATTAAACTTTAATTTGACAAATTACCAAAATGACAAAATTCAAATTAGAAATATTCTTAATATGCCACAATTAAAGACCGGCACAAATCATAAAATAGATCAGGGTGTCTTACTAATAACTAGTGAATTGTGGGAAAACTACATACAAACACATATATTCACATTATTTACAGTATTAACATCGGCAGGAACCAGAGAAATACTGACTTCTTACTGGTTACTAGTGCATTGTGGGTGCGTATAAACCGCACTACTCGTGTAGATGGGTAGATGCACTATTACTTGTGCATTATGGGTAGAGGGAAACTACATATAAACACACGTATCAGTATTTATATACACAATAATCGATGGTTTTGTGGATAGGCGGCCGTAAACCACGAGAGGTTTACGCGTAGTAATACACGAGCGCTAGCGAGTGTATTACGACGTCAACCTCGAGTGGTTTACAGAGCCGCCTATCCACATAATCATCGTTTGTTGTATTTATTATCCATTATTTCGAATAAATTAAACCAAGTAATTGACATATTAAAGGGTATAGCAATAGGGACTATTTCTTTGCTCTATAACACAAAGGGACTATTTTCCCCGTATACTTTCTGACTATACTAGTGCATTGTGGGTGCGTATAAACCGCACTACTAGTGCATTATGGGTAGATGCACTATTACTAGTGCATTATGGGTAGAGGAGACTGTATATAAAATACCCACATTATTTAGAGTAGTAAAACCGACATGAACCTCAGAGGTAACGGCCTTATGATAGTCACTAATGTATTGTGGGTATACAGGGAAACTACGTATAAAACACCCAAATTATTTACACTAGTAAAACTGACATGAACCTCAGAGGTACCGGCCTTATGATAGTCACTAATGTATAAAACACCCACATTATTTATACTAGTAAAACCGACATGAACCTCAGAGGTACCGGCCTTATGATAGTCACTAATGTATAAAACACCCACATTATTTACACTAGTAAAACCGACATGAACCTCAGAGGTACCGGCCTTATGATAGTCACTAATGTATTGTGGGTATACAGGGAAACTACGTATAAAACACCCACATTATTTACATTAGTAAAACCGACATGAACCTCAGAGGTACCGGCCTTATGATAGTCACTAATGTATAAAACACCCACATTATTCACATTAATAATACCGGCATTAACTTCAGAGGTACCGGCTTTATGATAGTCACTTATGTATTGTGGGTATACAGGGAAACTACGTATAAAACACCCACATTATTTACACTAGTAAAACCGACATGAACCTCAGAGGTACCGGCTGTATGATAGTCACTAATGTATTGTGGGTATACAGGGAAACTACGTATGAAACACCCACATTATTTACACTAGTAAAACCGACATGAACCTCAGAGGTACCTGCTTTATGATAGTCACTTATGTATTGTGGGTATACAGGGAAACTACGTATAAAACACCCACATTATTTACACTAGTAAAACCGACATGAACCTCAGAGGTACCGGCTGTATGATAGTCACTTATGTATTGTGGGTATACAGGGAAACTACGTATAAAACACCCACATTATTTACACTAGTAAAACCGACATGAACCTCAGAGGTACCGGCTGTATGATAGTCACTAATGTATAAAACACCCACATTATTTACATTAATAATACCGGCATTAACCTCAGAGGTACCGGCTTTATGATAGTCACTAATGTATTGTGGGTATACAGGGAAACTACGTATAAAACACCCACATTATTTACATTAGTAAAACCGACATGAGCCTCAGAGGTACCGGCTGTATGATAGTCACTAATGTATAAAACACCCACATTATTTACACTAGTAAAACCGACATGAACCTCAGAGGTACCGGCCTTATGATAGTCACTAATGTATTGTGGGTAGACGCCTATGAACAAAGGTGTGCTCTGTTTGGACAGTATGGAAAACCTGCGAGTAAAACCCGGGTTGCCATGCTAACGCCATCCTGGGAACAGGATGAGTTGGCGACCGAAGAAACCAGCGACCCCGAAATGGAGGATGTACTCTCCGCAGTGCGGTCAATGGTACTCGGACGCCGTGGTTTCCGCGGTAGGGGCCGTGGCCGGTTGAATCCAGGGAGGCCCAGAAATGGGAACCCTCAGGTGACAGAACAGGCCGTGGGTAAAGATTCCAAGGAATCACCTACTGTTACGGAATTGTTGCTGCAGATCAACGAAAGGTTATCGCAATTGGAGAAAAACCAATTGGATACTCGACGTTGTTGGCAGTGCGGAAAGACTGGGCACATTTCTCCGGAATGTCCCCAGAAGCTGGCTGCTGTAGAAACCACAGACGGCCCTCTAGCTTTGCCTTCCCCACCTGAGGATCCGGTAAACTAGAACGGGCTACGGTAAGTGGTGAAACAGTAGCCCCTGCAACTGTACGCCTGAGTACACAAACTGGAGAACCAGCGAGTAAAGTGAATCTTACTCGGACCAGAGAGGAAGAGATTTCGAGTCAGATTGCTACAATTTGCTCTCGCTATCTATCTCCGAGACATCCCTGCTTACAATGGTTACGCCAGCGTGGATGGGACCTCGGGACCCTCGATGGTATTTCCCGGTTTATTCAGCAGCCTTCTCCTCTAGGGGGGAGACGATGGTATGTGCCTGTGAGAATTCAGGGGTTGAAAGTAGATTTGTTGGTTGATACGGGAGCAAGCCGCTCTGTGTTGAACCACAGTTTATATAAGACTTTTGAATTTGATCCGGAATGTAAAGTTTCGGAAGCAAGTGCAAGGGCTGCTAATGGTACTCCGTTGAAGTGCTACGGCAAAGTGATTATCCCGATCTCAGTAGGTAACACTGAATTAGTGTGGAGTCCCATACTCAGTGATATCGAAGAGAATGGAATAATTGGAATAGACTTCCAAGCGTTGTATGGAGTGTCATTGGACCTTCAGCAAGGCCTGCTTCGGATTAAACACCCGGAACAGCTGGAAGTAGAATGTTCCTGTAGACGGATTTCTTCAGTGGTCTCTGTCAGGCAGGATGTAAGCATCGCCCCTCAGCAGATGGTAAATGTGCTAATAGCTGGGGAAGGTGACTTGCCGTTGGCAGATGCTATATTTGAGCCTGATCCGATGTTATTTCCAGACAAAGGATTACAGGCTTGGGACACTCTTATGGGTGGAGCTCGGATCGGATCTATACCCGTGAGTAATCATACTACGGGGAGGATAGTGTTGAAGAAAGATGACGTTGTTGGCCGAGTAATATCGGCTAACTCCGTAGATACAGTGGAGATCCGTCCTCTAGGTATATCATCTATCGACAACGACCCGAGAGAAGAGAGGATTGGGTGCATGAACACAAACTCTGAAAAAGATCCCGGGTCTACAGTTCTGCACGAGACACTAGAAACGGGAGCCTGGTATGACCCTCATACAGGTCCTCTGTTTGGACAGTATGGAAAACCTGCGAGTAAAACCCGGGTTGCCATGCTAACGCCATCCTGGGAACAGGATGAGTTGGCGACCGAAGAAACCAGCGACCCCGAAATGGAGGATGTACTCTCCGCAGTGCGGTCAATGGTACTCGGACGCCGTGGTTTCCGCGGTAGGGGCCGTGGCCGGTTGAATCCAAGGAGGCCCAGAAATGGGAACCCTCAGGTGACAGAACAGGCCGTGGGTAAAGATTCCAAGGAATCACCTACTGTTACGGAATTGTTGCTGCAGATCAACGAAAGGTTATCGCAATTGGAGAAAAACCAATTGGATACTCGACGTTGTTGGCAGTGCGGAAAGACTGGGCACATTTCTCCGGAATGTCCCCAGAAGCTGGCTGCTGTAGAAACCACAGACGGCCCTCTAGCTTTGCCTTCCCCACCTGAGGATCCGGTAAACTAGAACGGGCTACGGTAAGTGGCGAAACAGTAGCCCCTGCAACTGTACGCCTGAGTACACAAACTGGAGAACCAGCGAGTAAAGTGAATCTTACTCGGACCAGAGAGGAAGAGATTTCGAGTCAGATTGCTACAATTTGCTCTCGCTATCTATCTCCGAGACATCCCTGCTTACAATGGTTACGCCAGCGTGGATGGGACCTCGGGACCCTCGATGGTATTTCCCGGTTTATTCAGCAGCCTTCTCCTCTAGGGGGGAGACGATGGTATGTGCCTGTGAGAATTCAGGGGTTGAAAGTAGATTTGTTGGTTGATACGGGAGCAAGCCGCTCTGTGTTGAACCACAGTTTATATAAGACTTTTGAATTTGATCCGGAATGTAAAGTTTCGGAAGCAAGTGCAAGGGCTGCTAATGGTACTCCGTTGAAGTGCTACGGCAAAGTGATTATCCCGATCTCAGTAGGTAACACTGAATTAGTGTGGAGTCCCATACTCAGTGATATCGAAGAGAATGGAATAATTGGAATAGACTTCCAAGCGTTGTATGGAGTGTCATTGGACCTTCAGCAAGGCCTGCTTCGGATTAAACACCCGGAACAGCTGGAAGTAGAATGTTCCTGTAGACGGATTTCTTCAGTGGTCTCTGTCAGGCAGGATGTAAGCATCGCCCCTCAGCAGATGGTAAATGTGCTAATAGCTGGGGAAGGTGACTTGCCGTTGGCAGATGCTATATTTGAGCCTGATCCGATGTTATTTCCAGACAAAGGATTACAGGCTTGGGACACTCTTATGGGTGGAGCTCGGATCGGATCTATACCCGTGAGTAATCATACTACGGGGAGGATAGTGTTGAAGAAAGATGACGTTGTTGGCCGAGTAATATTGGCTAACTCCGTAGATACAGTGGAGATCCGTCCTCTAGGTATATCATCTATCGACAACGACCCGAGAGAAGAGAGGATTGGGTGCATGAACACAAACTCGGAAAAAGATCCCGGGTCTACAGTTCTGCACGAGACCCTAGAAACTCTGATCACTGCTGCAGATGCCCTAACAAGCGCGGAGCAACGAGAATTAAGAGTTATGCTAGGAAGGTGGAATAAGATCTTTGCGCGGCCAGGAGACCCATTGGGTAGAACTGATCGTGCAGAGCACCACATAGATACAGAGGGAAACATTCCATTTAGACTACCCTACCGGAGACTACCGCCCATAAAGCGGGAAGCTTTGGAAGAGGAGTTACGGAAAATGCTTTCTCAAGATGTGATCATACCCAGCGAAAGCCCTTGGTACTTGCCGGTTCTGTATTGACTACAGAAAACTGAACGGTATCACCCGAAAGAACGCCTATCCAATACCACGGATCGATGAGAGTCTCGACTCTCTCGGGGGGAACCAATGGTTTTGTACCTTGGATCTCCAATCCGGATATTGGCAGGTAAAGATGGCTAGTGAGGATCAGCCAAAAACTGCCTTCACTACCCACGAAGGGCTGTATGAATTTACAGTAATGCCCTTTGGCCTCTGCAATGCCCCGGCTACGTTTGAATCCATGATGGATCAGATGCTGAGAGGCTTGCAGTGGAAGAAATGTTTGGTTTATTTAGACGACATAATTGTTTTCGGGAAAACCGTGGAACAATGTCTGAATAACCTAGCGGAGGTCTTTGAACGTATAGAGTCTTACGGCTTGAAACTCAAACCTCAGAAATGTAAACTGTTCAAACGATCAGTGGAGTACTTGGGTAGGATAGTTGCGGGTGATGGTATCCACGCTGACCCATCCAAGTTGGAAGTAGTGGCCAAATGGCCTCGACCCCGGAATATAAAAGAAGTAAGATCTTTCCTCGGATTCTGTTCATATTATCGTGACTTTATCCCGGGTTTTTCCGAAACTGCCCATGCTTTGCAACAGTATGTAGTCCAGGACAAAGCCGGAAAGTCGAAGGATATTCTATGGAATTCAGCGGCCGAGGAAGCGTTCTCGGGACTAAAGAGAAAGTTTGAAGAGACTCCGGTCCTCCATTATCCATTGCCTCAGGGTCGATTCATCCTTGATACCGACGCGAGCAATGACAGTATTGGAGCGGCACTGTCTCAGATACAGAACGGAGTAGAAGTTCCCATTGCTTTTGCAAGTAATAGCTTGAATAAGGCACAGCGGAACTACTGTACTACAAAGAGAGAACTTCTCGCTGTAGTAGTATACGTAAGGAAATATCGACACTTCCTCGGAGGTGGAGATTTCACGTTACGTACGGATCATTCCTCGTTAAATTGGCTCTTTAACTTTAAAGACGCCGAAGGAATGATCGGAAGATGGCTGGCAGCTTTATCCGAATTCGGACTTAAGAACTGTCAGATAGAACACAGACCCGGTAAATCACACATTAACGCGGATAGCCTCTCCCGGAGACCATTGCGTAAGTGTGGGCGACCCGACTGTGTAGACTGTGGGGAACATGATGCTATCTTGGCTGCGTTGCACCAGATGGGTAATCCTGATCCCGCGTTTTATCAGTGGACACTGGAACAGACCCGAGAAGCTCAACAGAGTGATCCGGATATGTCCCGGTTGATTAAACTGGTAAAAAATGGCCTCCATAGACCACGAGGAAAGGAACTCTCAATAGAGAACCGGGAGTTCCAAATACTCTGTAGTCAATGGACGGAATTGACTGTGAGGGATAACGTGCTATATAGGATGAGAACCACAGTGTGTCCAGTAAGGAGACATTTACAGTTGGTTGTACCCATAGCACTGCGTCCTGGACTTTTGACTCTGTGTCATGAGCATAGAAGTTCGGCACATTTCGGAAAAAAGAGGACTGCTGCTAAAATAAAGCGATATTACTACTGGCCCGGAATGAACGCCGACATAGAGCGATGGATTCTAGAATGCGCTGTCTGTTGTAGGGTTAAGCCCGGCGAAGGCATAGGGAAGATGCCCTTACAACAAGAGCTATTTGGAGTCCGGTTTGCCCGCATTGCTCTCGATATCATTTCTGGTATCGATGAGTCCGATGACGGCAATACCTGCATGATGGTGGTGATGGATTACTACACAAAATATGTGCAGATCTATCCCATGAAAGATCACAAAGCTGCTACCTGCGCGGAAGCACTTGTGAAGAATTGGGTGCTATGTTTCGGAGCTCCGAGTATTTTACACTCCGACCAGGGAAGAGAATTTGAGTCTCAAATTTGGCAGGAAATGTGTAGAATATTAGAGATCAAGAAAACATGCACCAACCCGTATCGTCCTCAATCAGATGGGATGGTAGAGCGGTTCAATAGAACGTTGATACAGTGCTTGCGCACGATGGTCAATGAAAGCCGCAGTAACTGGGATGAGTTAGCACCCTTTATAGCACACACTTACAATGGTACTATTCATTCTAGTACGGGGTGTTCACCTAATCTACTTGTCTTCGGAGAAGAGATTGTGATGCCCGCAGACATTGTTTATGGGGTGCCGGGAGTCTCCGCTGAGATACCCTGCCCTATAGGGTTTGTGGAAAAACTTCGGGAACGCTTTGTGGAGGCTTATTACCGAGCAAGGCGAGGCCTAGAGAAAGCCGCGGAGTGGCAAAGGTCGGGACATGATGTTCGACTAAAGCCGAGAAAGTTCCAGGTCGGAGACCGAGTAATACGATATCACTCACCGTTAGTGAATGTAAAACTCGCCCCAAACTGGGATGGTCCGTTTGTTATAGTTGAAGTGCTGTCAGAAATGACAGTAGTCATCGAAGATGAATGGACACGGAAGCGCTATAAGTCGCATGTTGCTCGATTGAGAACATGGCACTGTACGCGCAATAGAGCTGGCTCTGATAACATGGAGTCCCCGCCCCAGGCAGGGCAGGGAAGTCCCGGGTCAAAGCCGGTAAGAATTGCAAGGGCCCTCCGCCAACACGGCGGAAGCCTGGTCGTCCGCGTAAGGTAAAGATACCCCCGTCTGACTCGAGAGAGAAAGACTGGGAGGATTTGAAGCCCGAAGTGGAGGACTACAAAGGCCCTACTGATCGTTCTATGTATACGAAACATGGAAGATCAGTAAGAATGAAAATAGAATTGGAAAACAATTCAACCACCCGCCGCAGCGCCCGAATACGCGGCAAAGCTGCGGTCAGCTACAAAGAGTAGTGGTGCGTAATTGTTGTCGAAAATAACACAACGAGAAGTAAACGCTGACCAAACCTGCGAGTCCTAGGGTTGGTTGATTGAACGCGATGACGGTTGAAACCTGATAAAAGACGGACTTATGGCAGCAGTCCCGACGTTGCTCGAAGGGATTCCCCGTAGAGGGCCCTCCAGAGGCTGCATTATTCGCCATAACGTTCTAATTTGATGGTTTTTAATCTCTCGATCATCAACTTATACCTTCTTGAGATGAGTAATGGTGGTCAGATGGAATTGGAAACCCCCACGGGCATAGATTCGGCTTGGCGCAGTGAAGCGTGGCCGGTGTCTGTACCCGCTGGGAGAGTGTGAAAGAACGAATCAAATGACACGTAACGGCGTCTTTGATCAGTTCGCGGTCGAGGGGGCGTGGAGTCGCTCGGATGATGAACGTCTCAACACCTCTCATTGGTCGAGGACATGACCTCTTTTAATTGGGGTCAACAGCCTGTATATAAGGCATTGTTCTCGGAGAACAGATCACTCTGGCCAAGTGGCGTCCCAGTGACGCCCCTGGAGTGTATTGCTGCGTTCAGCCTGGCTGAGCAACGCAAAGAGGAGGCCACCCTTCCCGTGGAGGAAGAGGTGGTCCCGCAGGACTCGGCTCCGGCCGAGGGCCTTGCGAGCTCGGGAGACAGTGCGTCTGTCGGCCTGGGCAGTGACGACTCCCTAGGGGTAGTCACAGTGGTGACTCGGGTGCTCTGGATTCCGGTCCAGACGACACCCAGTCAGCACAGCGCGGAGAGTCCAACCCTTCCACTACGGTGGCAGAGGCAGGACCCGGTTCGCCTAAGACATCAGTTTCGGCTGAAAGCTCTGGGCGAGTTGCTTCCGTGAAAGGTGGGAAACTAGACCTTTCCCATGTGAAGAGCTCTGGGTACGGGCAGAAGTCAGTTTCAACTACTCCTGCTAAGCCCAAGGCTTCCCGTTTGCCGAAACCGACGTTTACGCCGGTGAAAGCAGCGGAGAAGAAAGGAGATGCTCAGCGAGCTGAGTTGACTCCCGTTGGTCGCGGCCGCGGGAGACCAATTAGCAGACCTGATCCTCCTGCTCCCGGGGGTATTCCAGCCAGTCCATGGGACCGGTGGACCCGGGAACTTCAGAACATCCCTGATCCCGACATACGCGCTTTGGCTATGAAGGGGTTAGTGGATCGATGGGTTGCTAGTCAGGGCCCGGAGAATGTTGTACCGGTGGTATCCCCCTCAAGGGTTGAAGCCCCGGTGGTAGCACCTCCGGCCCCGGCTACTAGCCAAGATACGCCCGCCACTACGGAGAGCGCTATGGAGGTTGACGAAACCCCTGGTGCTTCCATGGAGTCAGTGGAGCCAGCTACTTCCTCGGAAGGAGCAAAGGCCGCTGAAGGGCGTGCCACGGAGAAGGCGAAGCCGGCTAAAAAGTCGACGGAACCTGACTCCGTGGAAGATAAACCGGCTGAAAAGCCAGTAAGTAGCTCCGCTGCCCGTAGGGGTAGACGCAAGACTCGCGCGGCCAGGGAAGCCGCTGCAGCGAAAGCTGCAGCGGACAAAGCGGCCCGCGATGAGCGCTCTAGCTCCAGTTCCTCCCGCAAGGGAGGAAAGGGTAAGGGAGTTGGAAAGTCCAGTGCTGGCAAGCTTGTTGCTAAAGGCAAGGGATCTTCGGATCCTAAACCTGGTGGCAGCAAGGAGACGAAGGGGGCCGGGTCTTCAGGCTTGGAGAAACCCGCGTCTACGTCAGCTGGACAGCCGCACGAGAGTGCATCACAAGATTCAGATGAACAATCTGAATCTGCTGTGGTGGACAATTGTGGTCGGGTCGGAGACTGGGACAAGATCATGGATCTTGACGATGCAAAACGTCTTGCCCATGGTTCCGACGCCGACAGTGAGACCAGTGATTTTATTCCCGGTGCTAAGCGCGCTCAGAAGCGTAAGGTGGCCCGCAAGCTGCCGAGCTGTCTGGTTGGGCGCAAAGCGAAGTGTCTAGAAGACCTCCGCGTCAAAGACCGCCATTGGCTACCAGAACCGGTAGGAGAAGATGGCGTGTCTGATGACGAAGAGTGGCTTCAGGACGAGGGCTCTGCAAACACGTGGTATATCACCCGTGTGGAAGGAGTCAAGAGTGCCTCCAACCAAAAGTACAACATCCTCCAGAAGGAAAAGTTGAACTTTGCGTTGCGACAGTTTACTGTCGGCGGGCACTGTGTCTTTTTGTGTTGCCAGGGCGGGGATGTGAAAACATCACCTGCCTACGCCACAAAAAGGTTGTACGTGCGGCATCTCGTAATGATGCATTTAGCTGAGTTTCCCTGGTACCGTTGTAACGCAGGATGGTGCTCAGCTGATTCGGGTTCTTCGCGCCGGTCGTGGATGATTCGTCACATGTTGGACGAACACGGGATCGGTGCTGTTAGGGGTAGGGAAAGGACAATGCGGCTTTTTAATAAGTTCGTAGGGTTAGTTCCCGAAGCCCGGGCTAAACGTGTCGAACCTAAGCGCAAGGCTATTGACGGGAAATATACCATGTCTTGGAAACAGAATCGTAGCTTCGGCACGACTCTGCGGATAAGCTCACCGGATATGGAATGGATGAAGCACTTGCGTGACACCGCGCGTGGTAGCAGCGCGAAACGGGACCGGAGTGTAGACTCCACGAACCGCAAGCCTGCTGCAAAGAAGACTAAGAGCTCGTCTAAGTCCAGTAGTGACTCAGACGACGACTCGAAGTCGAGCCGGTCAGTGCGAAGCCAGACACCGGGCTCTGTAACTTTGGGGGATGTTCTCAATTCCTCAAAGACGGGCCCAGCGAAGGAAAAGCCTGGCCGGAAAGGGTCGAGTGCGCCTAAAGAGGAGAAATCCTCTAAGGGTTCTGGAAAGACAGCGGTCTCGTCTGACGCTTCGGCGTCGACTAGCACTGCTGGTGCTCGCCCGAAGAAAGCAAAAGTCCCCAAACCTAGCGAGGAAAGTGGTGCAGAAGGTGGTGGAGAAGAGGAGTACCCTCCTCTACCCCCACCACTGCGCCCTGCCCCTAAGGTAGTGAGCCAGCCTAGACCTCCGCCCGCGGAAGAGACTAAGCCTGGAAAACACGGGGAACAGGTTGATGTGTACTCCGGCGAACAACATCTGACACTGGCTACTATAGCTAAGACAGATTGGCGCCCGTATCATATGCAAACCTACTTGGACCGCGTTGATAAACAGTCGATTATCAATGCTAACAAGTTTAGGGTAGCACAGATGCGGGTAGCGGAGTACGAGTGCGTCATCGCTCATCAGCGCATGTCTAGCCTCTTGCAAGTGCCGTTGGAAAACATGGCTGCATAGCTAGCAGGGGTTGAGGCGCGATTGGCGCGTTCCGAGCTTGCCCTGCAGGAGTACGACTACAAGTGTCGCACTGTAATGGGGGTGAGCATGTTCGACGTTGAACCATCTAACATCGCAGGTGCGGAAGCAGCCTGGTTGTTACATCAGCGTCGAAGGGGCCGATATCTCGACTTTGTGTCGACTCCAACCGGGAGTTGGAAGAATTAGGACCTATGTTCCCCCCGTTGCCGTTCACATCAACGGTGACGTGGGATTCTCCCGACATCGCTGACGACATCAGCACGGCTGACCTGAATGCGGTGATGTCTAGGTTCCGGGTCACAGACCCGCTTAGTCCACCACCAATAGTCCAGTAATAGCAAGCTGCCGCGACGAGGCCCGCCACCCCGTCATCTACAGTTGCCCCTCCAGCTGAAGCCCCCGCCGATGAACAACCCGGTTGTTCCGGCGAGAGGCCGGCTGGCTGAAGGGCCTGTAGCTAGGCAGCATCAGTCCATCCTACGCTGAATCTAGAGAACCCCCGGAGGTTCCCCGGTATCACTGTGGGATGGAGAGAGGCAGGACGACTCCTGCCACAGAGGATGGATCGACATATTCAACCCTAGTTGTCTGTGCCTGTCCGTCCGCCGGCTCCTCAGATATTAACTCAAGCAGTTCTTACCTGGGGATCACCCACGCCTGAATTCAGTTTCAGGTGGAGAGGGTGACTGGTTTGGTCCCCCATATAAGTGGTGCTTCAATCAGCGGCCCCCGTGGTCGCTGGGAGGGGTAGTACAGGTGGATCAAAATAGAAAAGCGATCTCGGGTTGGGCCGTGGAGAATCACCCCCATGGTGAATTTTCGCTGCACAACTTGAGTTTCAGAAGGCTGAAGGGTCTCTCGATGGTAGCCCCGTTGTAGGGCCCCATTGCGAAACACTCCGGCCTGTGGTGCTTTTCACGGGTTATACTCCGGTTTAACACCGCGGAAAGCGAAGGTAAGAGATGGGGCTGAGACCCGGCTTCAGCAAGTGGTTTCAGTTCCCTGTGGGGTAATTCACGCTGGACTCGCTTGGTCTTTTGCCAGTGAGGGAAGTGTGAATCACCGCGTGGATAGGGGTTGGGGCCTTCAGTGGTTCCTGCAACTCCTATCCAAGAGATGGATATAGCGCGCCACGCTATAAGGACGCTGATACCAACTTTTTACAGAGATGGGAACTCCTACACGGAGAAGAAAACGCGCTTGGCTATCTTTTTCTTTCTCCTTATACACATGTTACTCTCTTCACAACGATGACCTGCGGGACGGGCCATGTGAAGTCAAAAAGGTGGGGGGGGTTCGCGGAATTGCTCCCCCTAACTACGCTGGAGCTGTGCTGGGAAGACAGTAGGAAGCCTGGCGCCCGGAAGCAGGGGGCTGGATCGAGTAGGTCCCCACGCTGACGGGTCTGCCAGGCTCGACACTAATATTATGTTATCCCTGGCTTACAACTCCGGAACAGTGGGAGGCAGAGTGCTCATTAGTGAGGGCTGACCCCTTGTAGGTCCGAGCAGGTGAGTCCTCTCCGCCCGATACTCAAGGAAGCCAGGGAAAAGCCAACAACATCGGCGAGACGGATGATATTGTTACGTTTATATTTATTACCAGGGTGGTAGCGAGGCTACTCCGTTTTTATATACCGTATTACCCTTATGTCTTCCTCTTTCAGCATTGAAAATGTGTAAATTTTACTTTCCCATCTCAACCTTATTATACATCGGTATCAGTAAAAAGATTCTTTGTGAACGTTGAATGGTTAGACACGTATTCAGAACTGCTCGACTTAGTTATTAAACTTTTTCGGGATGTCCTCTTTGCAACGCAATGGTTGCCGGTCCCCCCTTCGTAAAAGCTGGGAGGGGTAATGTAGGGGTCAGGGCAGTTGAGCAGCGTTGTTTCACTTTAGAACTAGGTGGCGCGAGAGCCGATCCTTGCTGTGCGGTATGGCCGGCGGACCCGCAGTATGTAAATGCTGCGGGTTCACCCGCATTACGTAACTCGGCCGCTATATAAGGTCGAGTCCACAGCGGGTTGATAGGACTTCTCACGGTGCCTCTTTACGGAGTGAACGTCTGAAGCCTCACGAGTTGGTTAGGTTGTGTTGAAACACCTTTCAACGTTGAAGAGACCAGTATCTCTTCCCGCGCTAGTTGGTGCCCCGTAGCATCAACGAATTGTGTATTACTTCCAGTAATAAACGAACGGTAAACTGAAACTGTCCGGAGTCTGGTTTTCTATTCGCGGTTAAGTGGTAGTTGGTAGATCTCGGATCTCCCTCCCTTCTCCAGTGGGTAAAGCCGAACCCACCTGTATTGGCACGGAAAGTACAGGGTAGCGACTAGTCTCGGAACCTCTGGTCGGCTGACGATCGCGGAGAGTGGTAACACACTTTCAGCGACTAGAGGGTAACCGCTACAAATGTATAGGGGATTCGTAAAAAAACTACCCATTGTTTACATAGAAAATAATCGATGGTTTTGTGGACAGGCGGCCGGTCGGGTTGACGCGTAGTAATAAACGAGCGCTAGCAAGTGTATTACGACTTCAACCTCGAGTGGTTTACAGAGCTGCCTGTCCACATAACCATCGTTTGTTGTATTTATTATCCATCTTTTCGAATAAATTAAACCCAGTAATTGCCATATAAAAGGGTATAAAAATATGGACTATATTGATTTTATTTTGATTACTATAGCACAAAGGGACTATTTTCCCGTATACCACGGTTTTACTGTCATATATCACTAATGTGTAGTGGTTTACTGAGTCCCCATACATTCTCAATGGGGTCTTTGTACACGATTGATAATAAACAACTGTTGGATAGATACCATGGTATGCTGATTCAAATCAGTGGCATACGGCCTCGAAACCAATGTATAGGGTATATATTGGTATAACCTTTGAAATAGTAATCGCTGGGTTTGAAGATGGATAATAAATACAACAAACGATGGTTTTGTTGCGAGGCGGCCCTGTTAACCACACAATGTGCCTGTAGGATATTTTACTCGACCTTTGTAATCCACCTTACTCCACTCATCATAATCTTATCACTGACAGCGCCAATTAGAGGGTGTGGCCTTTCATGGAGATAAAACCAGTGATTAAGTCTGATTGTCTTCTTCTGATTTCTGTAGAGAGGGAATCAAGTGGGACCCGGCCATATCTGGACCAAACCAGATCTAACACGAGTTGTGGTACATCAAGGGAGGGTTGGATGAATACACAATACTGACTGGTTTCAGATACAAGCGGCCGTATGCTCCGAGGAGTTGACGCGTAGTAATATCCGAGCGTACGAGAGGATGTTGCGCAGAGTCAACTCCGAGGAGAATATAACCGCTTTTATCTGAAACCAGTCTATATTGTATTTATTATCCACCTTTTCTGGGCAAGTAGCATGTCGATATCAGTTCATTTTAGTTATGCACTTTTTTTTTCTCGGTACGTACTACTTTGCGTATGTGCCACCCGGAGCATGCAACATATCCGTATACGCCGGGTATGTCCATACAAACTCCCTATGTGTTGTCTATGGACACTTGGTACATGACTAGAGTTAAACTTTAGTTAAAGAAATCATTAATATAACACTAATTAAACTTTAATTTGACAAATTACCAAAATGACAAAATTCAAATTAGAAATATTCTTAATATGCCACAATTAAAGACCGGCACAAATCATAAAATAGATCAGGGTGTCTTACTAATAACTAGTGAATTGTGGGAAAACTACATACAAACACATATATTCACATTATTTACAGTATTAACATCGGCAGGAACCAGAGAAATACTGACTTCTTACTGGTTACTAGTGCATTGTGGGTGCGTATAAACCGCACTACTCGTGTAGATGGGTAGATGCACTATTACTTGTGCATTATGGGTAGAGGGAAACTACATATAAACACACGTATCAGTATTTATATACACAATAATCGATGGTTTTGTGGATAGGCGGCCGTAAACCACGAGAGGTTTACGCGTAGTAATACACGAGCGCTAGCGAGTGTATTACGACGTCAACCTCGAGTGGTTTACAGAGCCGCCTATCCACATAATCATCGTTTGTTGTATTTATTATCCATTATTTCGAATAAATTAAACCAAGTAATTGACAAAGGGTATAGCAATAGGGACTATTTCTTTGCTCTATAACACAAAGGGACTATTTTCCCCGTATACTTTCTGACTATACTAGTGCATTGTGGGTGCGTATAAACCGCACTACTAGTGCATTATGGGTAGATGCACTATTACTAGTGCATTATGGGTAGAGGAGACTGTATATAAAATACCCACATTATTTAGAGTAGTAAAACCGACATGAACCTCAGAGGTAACGGCCTTATGATAGTCACTAATGTATTGTGGGTATACAGGGAAACTACGTATAAAACACCCACATTATTTACACTAGTAAAACTGACATGAACCTCAGAGGTACCGGCCTTATGATAGTCACTAATGTATAAAACACCCACATTATTTACACTAGTAAAACCGACATGAACCTCAGAGGTACCGGCTGCATGATAGTCACTAATGTATAAAACACCCACATCATTTACATTAGTAAAACCGACATGAACCTCAGAGGTACCGGCCTTATGATAGTCACTAATGTATAAAACACCCACATTATTTACACTAGTAAAACCGACATGAACCTCAGAGGTACCGGCTGCATGATAGTCACTAATGTATAAAACACCCACATCATTTACATTAGTAAAACCGACATGAACCTCAGAGGTACCGGCCTTATGATAGTCACTAATGTATAAAACACCCACATTATTTACACTAGTAAAACCGACATGAACCTCAGAGGTACCGGCCTTATGATAGTCACTAATGTATTGTGGGTACAGAGAAACTACGTATAAAACACCCACATTATTTACATTAGTAAAACCGACATGAACCTCAGAGGTACCGGCCTTATGATAGTCACTAATGTATAAAACACCCACATTATTTACATTAATAATACCGGCATTAACCTCAGAGGTACCGGCTTTATGATAGTCACTTATGTATTGTGGGTATACAGGGAAACTACGTATAAAACACCCACATTATTTACATTAGTAAAACCGACATGAACCTCAGAGGTACCGGCCTTATGATAGTCACTAATGTATAAAACACCCACATTATTTACATTAATAATACCGGCATTAACCTCAGAGGTACCGGCTTTATGATAGTCACTTATGTATTGTGGGTATACAGGGAAACTACGTATAAAACACCCACATTATTTACACTAGTAAAACCGACATGAACCTCAGAGGTACCGGCTGTATGATAGTCACTTATGTATTGTGGGTATACAGGGAAACTACGTATAAAACACCCACATTATTTACACTAGTAAAACCGACATGAACCTCAGAGGTACCGGCTGTATGATAGTCACTAATGTATTGTGGGTATACAGGGAAACTACGTATAAAACACCCACATTATTTACACTAGTAAAACCGACATGAACCTCAGATGTACCGGCTGTATGATAGTCACTAATGTATAAAACACCCACATTATTTACATTAATAATACCGGCATTAACCTCAGAGGTACCGGCTTTATGATAGTCACTAATGTATTGTGGGTATACAGGGAAACTACGTATAAAACACCCACATTATTTACATTAGTAAAACCGACATGAGCCTCAGAGGTACCGGCCTTATGATAGTCACTAATGTATAAAACACCCACATTATTTACACTAGTAAAACCGACATGAACCTCAGAGGTACCGGCCTTATGATAGTCACTAATGTATTGTGGGTATACAGGGAAACTACGTATAAAACACCCACATTATTTACACTAGTAAAACCGACATGAACCTCAGAGGTACCGGCCTTATGATAGTCACTAATGTATTGTGGGTATACAGGGAAACTACGTATAAAACACCCACATTATTTACACTAGTAAAACCGACATGAACCTCAGAGGTACCGGCTGTATGATAGTCACTAATGTATAAAACACCCACATTATTTACATTAATAATACCGACATGAACCTCAGAGGTACCGGCTGTATGCTAGTCACTAATGTATTGTGGGTATACAGGGAAACTACGTATAAAACACCCACATTATTTACACTAGTAAAACTGACATGAACCTCAGAGGTACCGGCTGTATGATAGTCACTAATGAATTGTGGGTATACAGGGAAACTACGTATAAAACACCCACATTATTTACACTAGTAAAACCGACATGAACCTCAGAGGTACCGGCTGTATGATAGTCACTAATGTATTGTGGGTATACAGGGAAACTACGTATAAAACACCCACATTATTTACACTAGTAAAACCGACATGAACCTCAGAGGTACCAGCTGTATGATAGTCACTAATGTATTGTGGGTATACAGGGAAACTACGTATAAAACACCCACATTATTTACATTAATAAAACCGACATGAACCTCAGAGGTACCGGCTGTATGATAGTCACTAATGTATAAAACACCCACATTATTTACATTAATAATACCGGCATTAACCTGAGAGGTACCGGCCTTATGATAGTCACTAATGTATTGTGGGTATACAGGGAAACTACGTATAAAACACCCACATTATTTACACTAGTAAAACTGACATGAACCTCAGATGTACCGGCTGTATGATAGTCACTAATGTATAAAACACCCACATTATTTACATTAATAATACCGGCATTAACCTGAGAGGTACCGGCTTAATGATAGTCACTAATGTATTGTGGGTATACAGGGAAACTACGTATAAAACACCCACATTATTTACACTAGTAAAACCGACATGAACCTCAGAGGTACCGGCTGTATGATAGTCACTAATGTATTGTGGGTATACAGGGAAACTACGTATAAAACACCCACATTATTTATACTAGTAAAACCGACATGAACCTCAGATGTACCGGCTGTATGATAGTCACTAATGTATAAAACACCCACATTATTTACATTAATAATACCGGCATTAACCTGAGAGGTACCGGCCTTATGATAGTCACTAATGTATTGTGGGTATACAGGGAAACTACGTATAAAACACCCACATTATTCACATTAATAAAACCGACATGAACCTCAGAGGTACCGGCCTTATGATAGTCACTAATGTATTGTGGGTATACAGGGAAACTACGTATAAAACACCCACATTATTTACACTAGTAAAACCGACATGAACCTCAGAGGTACCGGCCTTATGATAGTCACTAATGTATTGTGGGTATACAGGGAAAATACGTATAAAACACCCACATTATTTACACTAGTAAAACCGACATGAACCTCAGATGTACCGGCGGTATGCTACTTACTAAAGCGTTGCGGATTCACTGAAAGCAGGATCCATTCTGAGACCTCTGCGTGCAACAGGCTGAACACAAAATGGACGAGAGTTGCAAATCGCGGAATATAATTACCATCATAAACCCTGCCTGCTCCGTCAAATGAAATCCCTTTTAAGACCGGCACAAAGGTTATGCTGTCTGTATTAGCAACGCTCTTTGAGCTGCTATTGGATTGAGTGGAGCGCTCGGGAACCAGCAGTTCCCCTATCACGTGATCGTGTCACGTGATTGGAAACGTATCAAAGCGCATGCGTTAGGAGCGTCTCGTGGGGGCAGCCATGTTTGTTGAAAGCTCTCGGTGTGTTCACTATCAGGGAGTTTTTTTATGATAGTAGCTCCGAGTAGGACAGGTCTGCGGTTTATTTTCTGAAATCAAGCAGAATGTGATAAAAAAGTAAAATCAACTCATCGCTTTTTGAAATAGTCGAGAGTCAACACATATTTTGCCTACACGGTTAGGAGAAATATTGCCTAAGTGATGGGTTGATTTTATTTTTTATTATGTTCTGCTTGATATCAGAAATAAAACGCAGCTTCATACTCGTTCTCAAATAATATCTTCTGATTTATAAATATACTTGAATATATATGTTACTAACCACAAACTACGGAAAATTTAGTTTATAATTCTTAATGATATCAATTGTATTACAAATTGATATGTGAGATGACATTATACGTGACTGGCCAATCAGCAGTCAGGATTTGAGAAAGTAGACAAGATATCAACATGGAGATTCATAGTTCTGAACTAATTTGCTGAAGCAGTTTTAGATGTTCTGATATTGTTTGGATGCTCTGTAATCTTCCCTAGACTTCGCCTCGATGGTAATGACTGTACATCTGTGTATCGATACGATTCTCGATCAACTTCTATACAACTATGCCAATGTCTGTATCCATTTAGATAATTGCTGATGTCTAACATCACAAGATGGTCATTACAATAAAAGGATCATTGGGGAGAAATTAGGATGTGTCATTGTGGAAGATATAGTCAGGACTTCGTAAAAGAATATCTCCATTAAAACGAACCTCTGCATCAGAGAATTCAAACCAGGCATCACACAAACACCCCCTGTAGAGATTTCCAGTCACACAGTGTGACTGTCATCTTCTGACATTAGATCTGACTAGGAGCATTTATCTGTAATAATCTGTATTATTTATAATCCTGGCCGCACCCTGTGAGGTGCTGTGAGGTGTTCAGATCACAGTAATCCTGGTTACTGTGATATGACCGAACATGAAAGATGATGTCCATTGATAAACCCCGCGAGCGATGCTTCACTGAAACCTGACAGCACACACACTGACGACTCTCTGTTGTCTCACATAGACTAGATCGAGTCCTAGGTACCACTAATTACACTCAATTAAGGTAGATTTATCAATTGAGGCGATGATCCCTCATTAAAGGTACCCACTGTCTCACACCCTCACTAATGAGGCTCCCGTATTACATCTAATTAAACCTCGCTGTTTTTGTAGACGTCCTTTGTTTGTGAGTCTTATTTACACATAGAGTTGTGGCTGTACACGGAGCATGCGCCGTGATCACGTGACACGTGACACGTGAGACACGTGAGACACGTGACTGGACTGACTGAGTCTAATTATCACTCTCTATCTTACAGGGCTGAGACCGAGGCGCTGACAGGTGAGTGAGATTTCTTCTTTTTTTAACCACTTTTATATCCATACAAGCTGAGATCTCATCTTTTTTTTCTGTTTGTTTAAAGCAGGTTTCTTTCGTTCCATACAAGGTAAGACTGTTTTTGGTTTAAAGCAGTTTTATCTCTAATTTATCAATTTATTTGTTGTTGTCTTCTTCTTTTTTTCAGGTCATTTTTATTGCTATTATTTTTTTGGGGTGGGGAGGGGGCAGTTTCATCTCCATAAAAGGGGTTTAATCTTTTTTCAATTTTCAAATTTTTTTTAATTTTTTTTCTTTGGTGGGGAGAGGGTGTTGAAGCTGTTTCATCTCAAGAAAGGTTTGTAGTAGTTTTATTTCCATAAAAGAGGAAAATATCAGTTTGGTTTTGAGCAGTTTTACCTCCATAGAACGGTTTAATTCTTTAGTTATTTTTTCTTAACTAGGCAAAGAAACTGAGACCTGTTTCACTAGTTTCGTGACATGTCTGTGACACCATACAGACATTGGGGTTGTCTAGTTTTGTGACAACACAAGTAGCTGCCCTTAGGAAAAGACAGACCCCAAACATACAAATTAGACAAATCTACACATCATGGACCTGTTTCACTAGTTTCGTGACAAAAGTGTTAGACAGACATGAAAAGCGGCACCAACAGTGCAAGCAAGAATGGACAAAACGAAGTTTAATGTCTAGTTCTTATGAAACCGGACACACCATCTAGACGCCATCTAGACATGTCACACCATCTAGACATGTCACGAAACTAGTGAAACAGATCCCAGGTCGTACAAAGGGGCTGTAGCAGGTAGAGTGATGGAGACATTTGATTTATACTGAGAGAACCAGGGAGATGTTGACAGTACAAGAGACTTAGATGTGCTCAACGACAGGAAAAGGTACAGTGGTTAAGACCTTACATAGCAAACAGTGTACTGTAAAAGTGGGCATACTGAGCCCTCCCTCCCTGCCTGTCATGTGACTAGGCATACTGAGCCCTCCCTGCCTGCCTGTCATGTGACTAGGCATACTGAGCCCTCCCTCCCTGCCCGTCATGTGACTAGGCATACTGAGCCCTCCCTGCCTGCCTGTCATGTGACTGGCCATACTGAGCCCTCCCTCCCTGCCTGTCATGTGACTAGGCATACTGAGCCCTCCCTGCCTGCCTGTCATGTGACTAGGCATACTGAGCCCTCCCTGCCTGCCTGTCATGTGACTAGGCATACTGAGCCCTCCCTGCCTGCCTGTCATGTGACTAGGCATACTGAGCCCTCCCTGCCTGTCATGTGACTAGGCATACTGAGCCCTCCCTGCCTGCCTGTCATGTGACTAGGCATACTGAGCCCTCCCTCCCTGCCTGTCATGTGACTAGGCATACTGAGCCCTCCCTCCCTGCCTGTCAAGTGACTAGGCATACTGAGCCCTGCCTCCCTGCCTGCCTGTCATGTGACTAGGCATACTGAGCCCTCCCTGCCTGCCTGTCATGTGAGTAGGCATACTGAGCCCTCCCCCCTGCCTGTCATGTGACTAGGCATACTGAGCCCTCCCTCCCCGCCCGTCATGTGAGTAGGCATACTGAACCCTCCCTGCCCGTCATGTGAGTAGGCATACTGAGCCCTCCCTGCCTGCCTGTCATGTGACTAGGCATACTGAGCCCTCCCTCCCTGCCTGTCATGTGACTAGGCATACTGAGCCCTGCCTCCCTGCCTGCCTGTCATGTGACTAGGCATACTGAGCCCTCCCTCCCTGCCTGTCATGTGAGTAGGCATACTGAGCCCTCCCTCCCCGCCCGTCATGTGAGTAGGCATACTGAACCCTCCCTGCCCGTCATGTGAGTAGGCATACTGAGCCCTCCCTGCCTGCCTGTCATGTGACTAGGCATACTGAGCCCTCACTCTCTGCCTGTCATGTGACTAGGCATACTGAGCCCTCCCTGCCTGTCATGTGACTAGGCATACTGAGCCCTCCCTCCCCGCCCGTCATGTGAGTAGGCATACTGAACCCTCCCTGCCCGTCATGTGAGTAGGCATACTGAGCCCTCCCTGCCTGCCTGTCATGTGACTAGGCATACTGAGCCCTCACTCTCTGCCTGTCATGTGACTAGGCATACTGAGCCCTCCCTGCCCGCCTGTCATGTGACTAGGCATACTGAGCCCTCCCTGCCTGTCATGTGAGTAGGCATACTGAGCCCTCCCTGCCTGCCTGTCATGTGACTAGGGATACTGAACCCTCCCTGCCTGCCTGTCATGTGACTAGGCATACTGAGCCCTCCCTGCCTGCCTGTCATGTGACTAGGCATACTGAACCCTCCCTGCCTGCCTGTCATGTGACTAGGCATACTGAGCCCTGCCTCCCTGCCTGCCTGTCATGTGACTAGGCATACTGAGCCCTCCCTGCCTGCCTGTCATGTGAGTAGGCATACTGAGCCCTCCCTGCCTGCCTGTCATGTGACTAGGCATACTGAGCCCTCCCTCCCTGCCCGTCATGTGACTAGGCATACTGAGCCCTCCCTGCATGTCATGTGACTAGGCATACTGAGCCCTCCCTCCCTGCCTGTCATGTGACTAGGCATACTGAGCCCTCCCTCCCTGCCTGTCATGTGACTAGGCATACTGCCTGCTTGTCTCATGAGTGGGCAGCTTGCCGTCCCCCTGCCCGCCTGTCTCATGAGTTGGCAGCATTCTGTATCCCTGCCCGCCTGTCTCATGAGTGGGCAGCATGCTGTCCCCCTGCCCGCCTGTCTCATGAGTGGGCAGCTTGCCGTCCCCTTGCCCGCCTGTCTCATGAGTGGGCAGCATGTTGTATCCCTGCCCGCCTGTCTCATGAGTGGGCAGCATGTTGTACCCCTGCCCGCCTGCCTCATGAGTGGGCAGCTTGCTGTCCCCTTGCCCGCCTGTCTCATGAGTGGGCAGCATGTTGTATCCCTGCCCGCCTGTCTCATGAGTGGGCAGTTCACTGTACCCCTGCCTGCTTGTCTCATGAGTGGGCAGCTTGCCGTCCCCCTGCCCGCCTGCCTCATGAGTGGGCAGTTCACTGTACCCCTGCCTGCCTGTCCCTGGTAGCGGTGCTCACTTTGTAGCAGGAGAGGCCGAGCCAGCGGGACAAGTGCCAACACAAATACAGACGTGGGCGGCCAACAAGGCACTAATTTCACCGCTACACCGAAAACCAATCAACCGTGTCGTCACGCCACTACCGCCGGCACGGCCAATTTATACGTACAGGGGGCGGGGAAGAAGTGACCATTACATACATACAGGGGCAGGCGATAGAGTGACCATTAAGTAAAAACAAGGCACTAATTTCACCGCTACACCGAAAACCAATCAACCGTGTCGTCACGCCACTACCACCGGTACGGCCATTTTATACGTACCGGGAGCGGGGAAGGAGTGACCATTACATACATACAGGGGCAGGGGATAGAGTGACAATTAAGTACCAACAAGACACTAATTTCACCGCTACACTGAAAACCAATCAACCGTGTCCATTACGCTACTACCGCCAGCCATTTTATACGTACAGGGGGCGTGGAAGGAGTGACCATTATATACATACAGGGGCAGGTTGGGGTGACCATTAAGTACCAATAAGGCACTAATTTCTCCGCTTCACAGAAAACCAATCAACTGTGTCCCGTCATGCTACTACCGCCGGTGCGGCCAATTTATACGTACAGGGGGCGGGGAAGAAGTGACCATTATATACATACAGGGGCAGGTTGGGGTGACCATTAAGCACCAATAAGGCACTAATTTCTCCGCTTCACAGAAAACCAATCAACTGTGTCCCGTCATGATACATACCGTGACGGGGGGGGGGGTGGGGTGCGACTATTACGTGCATACAGGGGTAGGGGATGCAGTGACCATTAAATACACACAGGGGTGGGGGTGGGGTGAACATTAAGTACAAGCAGGAGCAGGGGATGGGGTGACCATTAAGTACACTCAGGGGCAGGGGATGGGGTGACCATTATATACACTAAGTAAATAGGTGACCATTAGGTATCTACAGATCTGATCTTTAAGTGTAACATTGGATTGGACTATTTGTTGTAATGGGGCTACCATTAGGTATTCACAGGGGAACGTCTTATGATTTCTTGTGATGGGCCTACCATTAGGTATACACAGGGGCATGTGTTGTGACGGGGGCACACATTAAGTATACACGGGGGCAGATGGGACTGGTATGGCGGGGTGGTCATTAAGTATATAGAGGGGCATGTAAGACTATTTGTTGTGATGGCGATATCATTTGATATACAGATAAGCAGGTGGGGATGTTCGTTAGAATGTGGCTGCCATTAAGTATTCTGAGGGGCAGGCGGGACGACATGTTGAAAACATACTTTGCTTTTTGGGAGGCTTTGTTTTCTGAGTTCACAGTCATGGTCCGCTATGACTGATCACAAGGCTCCCAGACAAGGCTAGTTTAAAAAGGGAGGAGTATGAAAACTGTATAAGCAACAAGTATCGTACAAATTCACCTTCCATTTTAACTCAGGAGTTGTTGGTTTTGTTGTATGTTAATTAAATCACATCAAACAAGATGTAAACGCATAAAACAAAAGGCATTAGATTTGAACTCCCAGGAGAATATAACTTTGCTAGCGATCGAAACTTGGGATACCATGAGAACTTTGTTTTCCTCTGCCCTATATTACTGTCATATGTAAGGTCCAGTCAGCATGTAAATGATATTCTTTTTCTTGTTGTGTTTTAGTTTGTACTAACTTGGGACTATTTTCCCCAAATGTCATGTGAACTTCGAAAATGTAATTCTACTAAAGGTTAGATCTTTAAAACAAATAAGAGATTGATACACTTTAATAGAGATTTCACTCCTCAAAGTATACATGAATAATGCTCTATTATTTCTTTGTTAAAACATTTTTGTTAATATTGGGACAATGATGCCTCAAGGCATCATGCGTCTTTAGTGAGGTGATGCCTCCAGGCATCATGCGTCCTTGAAGGGTTAAGAAGGAAAGGAATGAACGGAAATTGTTTTATATTCCGCGACGTAACAATTTCAGCAGAAACTCCCTTGATACAAAATGACACCAAACACATACTTACAAATCGTACAGTAGGTTATGGCCTTTACCATGAAGAAAACCACTCTGGCCAAACTTCTGACCCATCTAATCTAATAAAATTAAACCAAAGAAGAGTAAATCATTGTTCCCCGGTCCTCATATCCCCCCCGATGAGACATAATAGTTGCTCCGGGCTGCTTTATTTAGGCGAGTAGGCGGATAGAGAGGGATGTTAGGCTCGAGTAGGCCTAAGGGTAGAATCCTAGGCTTAGCGCCTCGGGGCAGGCAATGGCCGACGTCCCAGAATGCACCAGGTGCTGCTCAGACACAGGAGAGTTCCACTTCCGGTGGAACGGCCTCTGATCATGCGCAGAAGAGTCGTGATGGCGGGGTGGCCATCTGCCGGGGTTTGTTTGTGTCAAATTGGTTTTGCTGTTTGGAGTGAGATTTTTGTGTTACTTTCTAAAGGCGGCTCCTTCCGTCTAACACCGATATAGCTAAGTGTGTCATTAAAACCATGTCCTACAATTCACGGCGGCGCCACCTGGTGATTTTTAAATATTGTCAATTATCTGTCAAAACCGGTTCCTTGTGATTTGTTCTAATTCTAAAAGATATATTTAATGTTTAAGGTAAAATAGGCCAATTCACAATTACATGATTTACTGAAGAACATTAGTTTCGTCAATTTTTTCAAGAAGAAGAAAGGAGACCTATGCATTTAAAAACTTGAATATGTAGTATATCAATGAAAGTTTGAGGAAAATAATATGGATTTTACTGTGTGAAAAGCAACTTTTTAGAATCTTTATTTATTCTTTTATAAAATTATCATAACATTGATCTCTAAATCAAAAACTAGCATGGTGAACCCCTATTGTTAAGCTAGATATGTGTTCTACAACACTCAAATATCATCATATTCAAATTTCAGGAGAATTACCTGGGTTTTAATTTTAAAGCCAAATTGTCCGAAATGCCATCTGTGGAATTAAGATTTGATTGTGGATAGTAATGATCGATATAAATTTTAATTAGTTCACTATTTCTGTCGATGAGCGTTTTAAATGTATCTCAGATAAAGTTATAGATCTATGGTTTTTCAGGGAATAACTGTAAGGCACTCAAAAAGCGGAGATTTAAACACTGATTGTAGAGATTCTAACCAACTCTAACTAATTCTCCAGCGCTCTTCTTTACTCGACTCATCCTCAGCTGGAACATAAAATCATGTAATCAACTATAATTAGCATTTTGTAGTGTGAATGAATTATGAAAGCGAATGCCTATATTTTTATCCTCATTTATTTTTGTCGTCACTTTTCAATAATCCGTCTTTATTCAATCAGTGTTGCTCAGTAAAAAGGAGGTAATAGGAAGAGTAAGCTACCTTTGTCCACGACAAACAAAAAATACACATTTTTTCCTCTGCAGAGCGGACAGTAATAGGTTGAGATGAGCGATAATGGGGGATGTGGTAATTGGGAGTGTAATGGATGTAACCGGACACCTTAATACTCCGCCATACATTAACCGCCTATCTCCCGCCAACCAGCGATTTGCGTAACCAGCGAAATGCTGATAATTGTCGTCTGCCTCAAGACGGAAATGACGTCAGAGGAACGCTCAGGGTGTTTGGATTAAAAATCAACACATCATTTATTAATTATATACTGTATATTTCTATGTGTATATGGCAAGTATGTGGATTCAATTCTATTCTTTTAATGAGGTTAAGACAAATTCCTTGTTTTCCAGTGTTGCTCGGCCATTTCCCTTTGTTTTCCAGAAAATAGTCCAGGCTAAACGAATCTCCATATCCGAAGCCTTCAACCCTCAAGTAGTCGGATTTCTCTCTCATAGCTAAGTCGTACTCAACTAAGGTCCCTCATGGTCCCGTGGTCCCTCGTGATGACGTGGTCCCTCATGGTCACATGGTCCCCCGTGGTGACGTGGTCCCTCTTGATGACGTGGTCCCTCGTGGTCACGTGGACCCTCGTGGTCACGTGGACCCTCGTGGTCACGTGGACCCTCGTGGTCACGTGGTACCCCGTGGTCACGTGGTCCCTCGTGATCACGTGGTACCCCGTGGTCACGTGGTCCCTCGTGGTCACGTGGTCCCTCATGGTCACGTGGTCCCTCGAGCAGCGTTGATCATTGCGACCCCTAGTAGGGGGAGCAGATCAAGCGAAGTGAAGGTATGTAATAATAGCACCCACCAGTTCGCTCAATCTAGCAGAATTATCATTTCCCTGACAAGTCCAACAATGGTTCAACTAGATTTACTCAGACGTATTATCTTCCAAGAGGGTGAATTGTAAAATGTTCAAATACAGACACAACGTTCATCAAAGTCACACACCTTGATCGCCCACAAATGGGCCTCTTACGACAATAAAAACAGGCAAACCTACGTCTACGCCATGAGCGTTGGATACCATGACGTCACGTTCAGTCGCACCTGACACAGACAGATACTGGTGACGTCATTGTGACGTCAGACACAGAGAGTTATGACTGGAGGAGGGACATCAAAGACTGAGTCCGTTCTGAACCAGCTGCGTTTAGAGATCATTAAACGTCTTTGATGTGGGTGAGGGACGGCGGGGAGCGACGTTTTCAAGTCGTGGAGAATCGTGCTGCTCGGGAAATAACTGTAATCAGGAGTGATAGGAGAGACAGGAGATGGACGTGACGCTTAGTGAGAGACCATGAGAACATATGTGGTATAAAACCACAGAGACCGCGGACTAAGGAGGAACTGAATCAAGATACATAGCCACAGATAATATGACAGGAGTTCTGGTTGCGGAGTAATCTCATGAGGCAAAGCAAAGCAAAGCAAAGCAAAAGACCATGAGAATGTGTAGTGTGAACATACCACTATGTGTCTGGTGTATTTATAATCTGTGTGGTATAAAACCACATTTAGAGGCTAGAGACTGACATCCACTTAGTGATAGACTGTGAGAATGTGTACTGTCAACTTACCGCTATGTGTCTGGTGTATTTATAATCTGTGTGCTGTATATATATAACCACAGTAATAATCCAGAGACAGACACCCCACTTAGTGATAGACTGTGAGAATGTGTACTGTCAACTTACCGCTATGTGTCTGGTGTATTTATAATCTGTGTGCTGTATATATAACCACAGTAATAAACTAGAGACAGACATCCACTTAGTGATAGACTGTGAGAATGTGTACTGTCAACTTACCGCTATGTGTCTGGTGTATTTATAATCTGTGTGCTGTATATAACCACAGTAATAATCTAGAGATAGACATCCACTTAGTGATAGAGTGACAGAATGTGGACTGTCAACTTACCGCTATGTGTCTGGTGTATTTATAATCTGTGTGCTGTATATATATAACCACAGTAATAATCCAGAGACAGACACCCCACTTAGTGATAGACTGTGAGAATGTGTACTGTCAACTTACCGCTATGTGTCTGGTGTATTTATAATCTGTGTGCTGTATATATAACCACAGTAATAATCCAGAGACAGACATCCACTTAGTGATAGACTGTCAGAATGTGGACTGTCAACTTACCGCTATGTGTCTGGTGTATTTATAATCTGTGAGGTATAAAACCGCAGTAAGAGGCTAGAGACAGACACCCCACTTAGTGATAGACTGTGAGAATGTGTACTGTCAACTTACCGCTATGTGTCTAGTGTATTTATAATCTGTGTGCTGTATATAAAACCACAGTAATAAGCTAGAGACAGACATCCACTTAGTGATAGCATGTGAGAATGTGTACTGTCAACTTACCGCTATGTGTCTGGTGTATTTATAATATGTGTGCTGTATATAACCACAGTAATAAACTAGAGACAGACATCCACTTAGTGATAGACTGTGAGAATGTGTACTGTCAACTTACCGCTATGTGTCTGGTGTATTTATAATCTGTGTGGTATAAAACCACAATAATAAGCTAGAGACAGACGTCCACTTAGTGATAGACTGTGAGAATGTGTACTGTCAACTTACCGCTATGTGTCTGGTGTATTTATAATCTGTGTGCTGTATATATAACCACAGTAATAAGCTAGAGACAGACATCCACTTAGTGATAGACTGTGAGAATGTGTACTGTCAACTTACCGCTATGTGTCTGGTGTATTTCTAATCTGTGTGCTGTATATATAACCACAGTAATAAGCTAGAGACAGACATCCACTTAGTGATAGACTGTGAGAATGTGTACTGTCAACTTACCGCTATGTGTCTGGTGTATTTATAATCTGTGTGCTGTATATATAACCGCAGTAATAAACTAGAGACAGACATCCACTTAGTGATAGACTGTGAGAATGTGGACTGTCAACTTACCGCTATGTGTCTGGTGTATTTATAATCTGTGTGCCATATATATAACCACAGTAATAATCCAGAGACAGACATCCACTTAGTGATAGACTGTGAGAATGTGTACTGTCAACTTACCGCTATGTGTCTGGTGTAATTATAATCTGTGTGCTGTATATAAAACCACAGTAATAAGCTAGAGACAGACATCCACCTAGTGATAGCATGTGAGAATGTGTACTGTCAACTTACCGCTATGTGTCTGGTGTATTTATAATATGTGTGCTGTATATAACCACAGTAATAAACTAGAGACAGACATCCACTTAGTGATAGACTGTGAGAATGTGTACTGTCAACTTACCGCTATGTGTCTGGTGTATTTATAATCTGTGTGGTATAAAACCACAATAATAAGCTAGAGACAGACGTCCACTTAGTGATAGACTGTGAGAATGTGTACTGTCAACTTACCGCTATGTGTCTGGTGTATTTATAATCTGTGTGCTGTATATATAACCACAGTAATAAGCTAGAGACAGACATCCACTTAGTGATAGACTGTGAGAATGTGTACTGTCAACTTACCGCTATGTGTCTGGTGTATTTCTAATCTGTGTGCTGTATATATAACCACAGTAATAAGCTAGAGACAGACATCCACTTAGTGATAGACTGTGAGAATGTGTACTGTCAACTTACCGCTATGTGTCTGGTGTATTTATAATCTGTGTGCTGTATATATAACCGCAGTAATAAACTAGAGACAGACATCCACTTAGTGATAGACTGTGAGAATGTGGACTGTCAACTTACCGCTATGTGTCTGGTGTATTTATAATCTGTGTGCTGTATATATAACCGCAGTAATAAGCAAGAGACAGACATCCACTTAGTGATAGACTGTGAGAATGTGGACTGTCAACTTACCGCTATGTGTCTGGTGTAATTATAATCTGTGTGCTGTATATATAACCGCAGTAATAAACTAGAGACAGACATCCACTTAGTGATAGACCGTGAGAATGTGTACTGTCAACTTACCGCTATGTGTCTGGTGTATTTATAATCTGTGAGGTATAAAACCGCAGTAAGAGGCTAGAGACAGACATCCACTTAGTGATAGACTGTGAGAATGTGTACTGTCAACTTACCGCTATGTGTCTGGTGTATTTATAATCTGTGTGGTATAAATAACAGTAATAAGCTAGAGACAGACATCCCATTTAGTGATAGACTGTCAGAATGTGTACTGTCAACTTACCGCTATGTGTCTGGTGTATTTATAATCTGTGTGGTATAAAACCGCAGTAAGAGGCTAGAGACAGACATCCACTAAGAGATAGACTGTGAAGTGGACTTGTATCTCACCCCTGGCATTTTTGTCCAATAGCCTTAACATCAGCAAAGCATTCTCCATGCCCCTACGAGTATTGCAGTCCATTTTCCATAGTCTATATCCTGGGTTTCTTCCATTCTTTTAGTGTGTACAGGGGTGAGATAAATACAGAAAGCTACCCGTTTTGGTCAAAGAAGCCATTCTCCAACTCATTGGAATGCACTCGGCTGTGGCCTCGTTCATATCACTCCGCATCAAACTCGACGAGAACGACGACTTTGACTAAAACTTGCTGGTTTCTTCTTAAATCTTCAATGTTGGACATGTGGACTGGCCCAGTCCCACATATCTGAGATGCTATTTGATATTCACTCAGGCCTCGCCTTGTTCATATCACTCCGCATCAAACTCATAGCGAACGACGACTTTGACCAAACCTTGCTGGTTTCTTGTCTAGTGTCTGATTCCGTCACACACATTCCTCTCCGCTGACACCTTAACGAGGCACACTTCTTCACACACCTAATGAGTAATTAGTTAAAATTGGCTGTAAACAGTAATTAGCAGTCTCTAGCCGCCCACTCACCCCCTGACAAATGCCCATCCGCGAGCCCTCGCCAAGAAACACCTCATTTAAGGCTCCTGACACCGGCTCGGGTTTGTTTAGATTGATTAAAGTGTAATCTAGAAGCCCCCCGCCGGAGACTGAGTCCTCCAACTCTCTCCTAATTGACTGAAAAACCAAGTCGCTTCTTGTGGTGTGGTTATTTAAGCAGCAGCCCCCGCTGGCAGGGCCCGGAGGAGATATAGTGTCCCCCGAGGTGGTCTGTGCCGGTTTATGAGTGTTGTGAGGGCTCGTTAGTTTATCAAAAGTGCTAAATTGACGCCTTGCCTGTCAATTATTCACCAGAAGCTACTTCAAGGAGGGTATAAATAATGGATAATTAGTGGGGAGTAATGGGTGGGTAAAGTCGGCTGGTGTTGTTGTGACAAAATTAATGCTAAATATCATTTTACCCAAATGATATTTGTTATGTATTATGTGTGTGATGGGGTGACTTTTCACTTAATGAGATTTACTGATCATCTCACCCTAGTATCTTTTCCAATCTTTATCCAATGCCAATTGAGTATATATAGAAAACATACTCAATGGGGGAATATGTCACAAAGGTTAGCCCATGAGTCAATGTAAAGGGTGAGATAAATTCAGAAACCTATTCAAGTTTAGGGTCCGAGCTCGATTCAATCTCATTTGAATCGCTATGTAATTCAAGTGCCTTCGCCTTATGAATTACTACGCTATTCAATATATATTTTTGCACTAGATACGCATTCTCAGCTCGATGCCTGCAATGGCAAAGCGGGCTGTACATGTCAAACTGGGCTGTACATGATATTTTTCTTACCATTTTATGTACATAGAAATATCAATAATTAATAAGATACTTACCAACCATAACAACATCGAACCTGTATCCAGAACGTGCTTGGATTGCTGATGCATGTTATAGGCCGAGTATGTTGAGATTTTCCCATCCCGGCACAGTATGTTGAGATTTTCCCATCCCCGCACAGTATGTTGGGATTTTCCCATCCCAGCACAGTATGTTAGGATTTCCCATACCAGCACAGTATGCTGGGGTTTTCCCATTCTTGAACAGTATGTTGGGATTCCCCCATCGCAACACAGTATGCTTGCATTTTCCCATTCCGGCACAGTATTTTGGGATTTTCACATCCCAGAACAGTATGTTGGGATTTTCCCATCCCAGCACAGTATGTTGGGATTTTCCCATCCCAGCACAGTATGTTGGGATTTTCCCATGCCGGTACAGAATGTTGGGATTTTCCCATCCCAGCACAGTATGTTGGGATTTTCCCATGCCGGTACAGAATGTTGGGATTTTCCCATCCCACCACAGTATGTTGGTATTTTCCCATGCCGGTACAGTATGCTAGGATTTTTGCATTCTGGTACAGTATGTTGCGTTTTCCCCATCCTTACACTCGTCGGTAACACCAAACCTCTCCTCTCTCTATCTGTCTCTATCTCTGTCTCTCTCTCTCTGTCTCTGTCTGTCTCTCTCCTTACGTACCCCGCAGTAGGTGACAAATACTCTCCACTCGTCGGTAACACCAAACCTCTCCTCTATCTATCTGTCTCTATCTCTCTGTCTCTATCTATCTGTCTCTGTCTCTGTCTCTCTCTCTCTCCTTACATACCCCGCAGTAGGTGACAAACACTCTCCACCCGTCGGTAACACCAAACCTCTCCTCTCTCTATCTGTCTCTATCTCTCTGTCTCTGTCTCTGTCTCTGTCTCTGTCTCTCTACACATACCCGCAGTGGGTGACAAACACTCTCCACTCGTCGGTAACACCAAACCTCTCCTACCTGACTTGATTCTCTGAGCCCACTCCGCCTCAGTTCTCGGGGAAGCCGGTAGATGTCGCGGCGTAGGGCTTCTCCGCGGAGCTGATAAGGGCGGCAGGTGCCCGCTATCTTATCAGATAGCCCCCTAATGGCTTTTAATCAGCCGAAGTCGTCCAAGGTGCCTTCAATTATCCCGGAGTAGCCTCGTTTTACTCGCTCCTTAATGGACGGCGCCAAGTCTCGCCCAGTCTCGACCTGGTGACGAGATCGGCAACTAAACGGAGGTAGCGTTCCTCTTAAAAGCGTTTTAAAATTAAGACTATTAATGCGCCTAACGACAGGGGGAGGGTAATTGGGTTTTTTCAGGCGGGATCCTGGAGGTAGCGTCCAAAAAACAGCGAATCTCAGACACTGTTGGGATTCTCCGTGAAGAAAACCGGGTTGAAATTACCTGAAGAGATGCTAGAGATTGTGAAACCGATTTTTCACGGAAGAACGAGGACTTGGACACTTTTAGGGTCCTTCTGCCAGAGGGAACCAATGCCTGTACTTCAGGAATAACACAGCTGGGAGTTATTCAGTTCATATTTAAGGAGTTGTTGGAATCTAATCTTATTATTCACCTTTTCGTGACAAGTGGTTTAATAATGTTATTTCATAGGGGTACGCACTATTTCTCTAGATGCACTATTTTTCTGTAAGCGTGCTTTACTGGAAGCCGGAACATACATACTCCCTATGTGTTTTCTACGGACATTTTATATTAGGTTGATATATCTGTATGCTCCGGGTATGTCCATACACACTCCCTGTGTGTTTTCTATGGACATTTTGTATTAGGTGGATATATCTGTATGCTCCAGGTATGGTGATACACACTCCCTGTGTGTTTTCTATGGACACTTTGTATCAGGTGGATATATCTGTATGCTCCGGGTATGGTGATACACACTCCTATGTGTTTTCTATGGACACTTTGTATTAGGTGGATATATCTGTATGCTCCGGGTATGGTGATATACACTCACTGTGTGTTTTCTATGAACACTTTGTATCAGGTGGATATATCTGTATGCTCCGGGTATGGTGATACACACTCACTGTGTGTTTTCTATGAACACTTTGTATCAGGTGGATATATCTGTATGCTCCGGGTATGGTGATACACACTCCTATGTGTTTTCTATGGACACTTTGTATTAGGTGGATATATCTGTATGCTCCGGGTATGGTGATACACACTCACTGTGTGTTTTCTATGAACACTTTGTATCAGGTGGATATATCTGTATGCTCCGGGTATGGTGATACACACTCCCTATGTGTTTACTATGGACACTTTGTATTAGGTTGATATATCTGTATACTCCGGGTATTTGGTGGATAATAAAATGTAGATCGCTGTAGATCTTTAAAGGCATATCCTACAATCCACGGTGGCGCCACCAGGTGATTTTTAAATATTCCCATTAATCCATTGATTGGTTATTTGTGGCATATTCCAAACTTTAAAGAGCAAAATTTAAGTTTTGTCTAGTTGGACCTAATCCAATAGGTAAAATAGGCCCTTTTTCATTTGCCTGATTCATATAGGAAATGTACTGAAAATTATTGTTAGAAACAAGATTTTTAAAACCTACATAGGCAGTACTATACATATACCATATCCTGTGAAAGTTTGAAGAAAATGACATGGGTTTTACTATATGAAAAACAACTTTTTAGAATCTCTATATATTCTTATATAAAACGATCATAATATTAATCAGAGAGGAGGGTAGAATATGGTTCTGTTGTTCACTTTGTAAAGATCTGCAGTCGATAATTCTAACTTTGTGGTATTTTTTGCGTTGAAAAAGCAGCATTATTAATTATAATATATATATTCAATCTATTCTAAATTCTTTCCTCCGAATCCAAGATGGCCGACACTGGCCAGGCTAATTGGTCCTTCCTGCTGTAGCTATAATCCCCCCTTTGAACCCGGCTTTGGCCGGCGGTTGTTTGTTAACCCAACTTCCTGGAGATGCGGGCGCGCTCGTTGTTACAAAGGTGACGCTAACTGGCGCCTAACACGACCGCCCGTATAAGCGTCCCCCACCTGGAGACAAAGGCGCTTCGATGGTATATAAACCCGGGGCCCAGAATAAAGAGCATTCAGTCTTACCTGGATTCTGCTACCTACAACACCTATGCGTTGACTCCAAACCTTATTTAACGTATATCGACCGCTAGGGACAGAACCGCTAATGGTATAGCCTAGGAACGTTACATTGGTGACCACGACGAGACGCTTTTAGTGTGATCCGAGGACAGATTGCCGGTCGAGTTACGAATGACCACGGAAGGACCGACTCCATAGACACGGACTCGAGCAGGGAAGTGACATTCTGCTATGATATAACGTTTTGATGTGGGCGTGGAAGGTACTTGCATGCCGGTAGTTCTGTGTTAGCGACAGTCGGACCGAGCGGACCAGCAGCTGTCGCACGTGGGAATCGCAACAGGTTCGTGCCATATAGGTGATTGACGTATATATAACGTGTGTGGTTATTTACGCAATTCGGAAGGATGGCCGAACCCAGTGTGTTGCCTGAGGATTTCCAGGTGTGGCTTAACGCTGGGAAGTTGGCGGGGACCATTCCGACCGACTTTACTGTCGCCAACACAGAGCTGCTGGGCAAGCTGTGGAAGCAGTACCTGGCCCAGACCTGTAAGGAAGTGAAAGATGTCGCTATCTACGAGTTGGAACAGCGACTTCGCGCCGAGTTTACGCGACAGGCCGACCTCCGGGCTCAACAACACGCTCTGGAATCCCAGCAGCAGGCCATGGAACTCGCCGAGGCGGCGCGACAGCTCGCCGAGGCCCGTGCGATCATTATTGACTCCGCCCCCCGGTCGCGGCCCGAGACCCATGAGTTGGCCTCGGTCAAACAGCTCATCCGGCTGTTTCGGGCGCTGCCGACCGTCGACGGTCAGGATAAAGCCGCCCTCCACACGTGGTTAAACGATGTGCGACAGGCGCGCTTTGTCTCCAAGGCCCCCGACGAGAAGCTGATCTCGGAGGCCCTGGCCTACTCGGCGGGGCGCCTCAAGTCGATAATCTACGATTGCTTCGAGGACGGCGTCACCGACTTCGAGGCCGTCGAACGCAAGATAACATCAACGCTCCTCGGCATGGAGGAAATGGAGAGTCTGCGCGCTGCACTCGGGCACTTCTCTCAGACGGCCCACGAGACCGCCCCCGAGTACGCGCAGCGCTTCTGGTTGGCGGCCAAGAAAGCCTACTCGGCCCAGGAACTCACCTCTCCCTTTGTGCTGCGGCCGACGATGCGACAGTTCGTGAGTACTCTGTCGCGAGGCCCTCTGCGGTGGGACCTCAATCTCAACACGCCCCAAACAATCGCCGAGGCTCTCTCGAGGGTCGACGCGTTGGCGAAGGCGGTGGAGAAGGAGGCGCACTCTGACGACACTCGCGTCGAGGAGGCCATGGAGGTGGGCGCGGTCGGCTCGAGGACCACGGCCGCCCGTTCCGCCAACCACCCCGCGCAAACCGCCCACCAGCGACAGATGGAGGAGATGCAGCAGGCGATAAAGTCCATCCAGGGGGAATTGAAGGCGAAAAAGGGGAACAAGGGCCACACGGTCGCGGCTGTGATGCCCGCGGCAGCGCCACCACAATCCACGATTGTGTTCGCGCCGACCCCCGCGCCCGTTCCCGCCCCCCAGCCGCTGTTTGCGACCGTCCCAGCTCCGCCGCCCCCAGCCGTCGCCTCCACTGTAGCAGCCGTCGCGCCGGGGCAGCGTAACTCCGGCCGGCGGATGACGCCCATAAACGACATCATCTGCTACGCGTGCAATCAACGAGGCCATTATGTGGCTGGATGCCCCAGTCTGAAGGCCTCCAGGGACGCGGCACGGTCGTTAGCCCACTCCCAGGATCAAGTCGTAGCCGCCGCGACCCAGGGAAACTAAAACGCGCGTCCGACCGACGACCCTGCATTGACCTCGAGCTTCGAGGCGTGGCACTGCAGGCCCTCGTCGACTCGGGTGCGTGTTGCTCCCTGGTGTCCGTCCCCGCGGCGGATGCCTTGCGACAGGTGGGCGCGGTGGGTAAGAGTACAAGACCCCCGGCGCGACTTAAGTCCCTCACCGGCCACGGCATCTCCGTCCGCGAGGCGGTTAACCTGAAGCTGTACGGCCGGCCGTGCGACTTTAATGTGGTGGGTGATATGTCCCACGATCTTTTATTAGGGGACGACGCGTTGGAGGCTACTCACGCGATCGTAGACTATGCTTCCCCTGATAAATCTGTAACCCTCTGTGGTCGTCGCCATGCGGTGCGACGGTCGGTGCGACGCGAGGGACACATCGGTCAGCTGGTATACGAGGCCGAGTATTGGAAACGGCAATACCCCGATGTGTTCCCGGTCACCGGCCGCCCCCTCACATGCACTACCGAGGTCTACATGAGGATCGAGACGGGCGATCACCCCCCCATCAATCAACGGCCGTACAGACTTCCCCTCGCCAAGCGCGAGGTCGTCGACCGCGAGCTGGACAAGATGCTCGCGGAAGGCATAATCGAGCCCAGTTCCTCCCCCTGGGCCTCGCCCCTCACCCTCGTCCCTAAGAAAGACGGCTCGGTCCGGTTCTGTGTGGATTACCGAGGACTGAACGCAGTTACTCGTCGCGATGCATACCCCCTGCCTCGTATCCAGGACATTGTTGATAATCTAGGTGGTGCGAAAGTGTTCTCGACCCTAGATTTAAAGTCCGGATACTGGCAGGTACCGATGCATCCTGACAGCGTCGAGAAGACGGCCGTAGCGACGCATCGGGGCCTTTTTCAGTTTAAGCGGATGCAGTTCGGCCTGTGCAATGCGCCGGCTGCATTCCAGAGGCTTATGAATAAGGTTATCACCCCGCTGCGTAAGTTCGTTATGGTATATCTCGACGACCTCGTAATCTACAGCCGGACCGAGGAAGAACACCACCACCACATCGCGGCCGTCCTCGAGGCCCTGCGCTCATACGGCCTCGTGGTCAAAGAATCGAAGTGCCACTTCGGGGTCGACCGCGTGAAACTCCTTGGCTATGTGGTCAGCGCGGACGGCGTCTCCTCGGATCCCGACAAAGTGGAAGCCATACGTGACATGGTGCCACCCGAGGACGTAAAGGCGGTGCGACGGCTGCTAGGGTCGGCCAATTATTATCGGCAGCTCATACCCAGATATGCCGATATTGTCCGACCCCTCGTCGCACTGACAAAGAAATACGCCCTCTTTCATTGGGATTCCGAGTGCCAGACCGCGTGGCAGGAGTTGCGCGACGCCCTCGTGAACACGGTGACCCTCGCTTACCCGGACCCCGGTCGCCCGTACAAACTGTACACCGACGCCTCAGATTATTGCCTCGGCGCCATCTTGGTACAAGAGGATGACCAGGGTATCGAGCGACCCGTACACTTTCTCTCACGTCAGTTTACGGAGGTGCAACGCCGATACCCTGTCATCGAGAAGGAGGCCTACGCGATAGTCTTTGCGCTTACGCGCTTACGGGCGTATTTGTACGGTGCGACCTTCCAGATTCTGTGCGACCACAAGCCCCTCAAAAGCTTATTTTTGGCCGAAATGAAAAATACGCGAGTACAACGGTGGGCCGTACTCCTTGCGGAATACGCCGCACCCATCGTGTACTTCGCTGGTGCCAAAAATGTGTGGGCGGATATGCTCTCGCGCCTCCGGTCCGATTCACCGGCCGAGCTGCCGCTGGAGGTCGCACAGATCGCCTCGGTCCAGGAAGAGCGGGAGTTGCCGTGGGAAGCGTACGGGCTGACGGAAGCAGAGGTGAAAGTGCGACAAGCAGCGATGCCTGAGTTCCGGTACGGTCTCGAGGAACAGGAGGATTATCTGGTCAGTAATGGCCTCCTCTTTACCCTCAAACCGCCCTCGGGTCTCGCGGCTTACCCTCGCCTCGTCCCCCCGTCGGAAATTCGCGCCAACTTGGTCCAGACCGCCCATCTACAGGTCTGCCACCAAGGTATGAGGAAAACTTTGCGACGACTTCACGACCATTTTAAATGGCCAGGAATGAAGCGACAGGTATTTTCCGTTCTCGCACGATGCGCCCCCTGCGGAGCCAATCGCGTCCGTGCAGAACGTCCAACCCCCGCCCCTATGCCTGTCGCCGAAAACCGGGAGAAGTCGTCGCAATGGATCTGACCGGCCCCCTCCCCCTGAGTCGCAGCGGCGCTCGTTATCTATTATCAATCATAGACCACGCCACTGGCTATGTAGATTGTTTTCCCCTCAAAGATAAGTCCGCTGAATCGGTTTATACCTCCCTATCCCGGGAATACATCCCCCGCTACGGCCCCCCCTCTGTCGTGTTAACGGACAACGGATTAGAGTTCAAAAACGCGACAGTGGAGGGATACCTGCGACAGCTCGGGACCGAGGTGCGACACACCACCCCCTACCACCCGCAAGCCAACGGACGCGTAGAGCGTTTTCACCGCACGCTAAAGGATATGTTGCGTAAGGTGGTAAACGCCCGTGCTTGCGAGTGGGAGGACCACCTCGGGGATGTACTCCTCGCCCACCGGACGACCCCCAGTGACGTCACAGGCTTTTCCCCCTACTACCTTCTTTTTGGTCGTTGCCCTCCTCCCCCCTTTTCCCACCTCCGAGATCGCCCGCTAGGGGATTCGTCGGCCCGCCTCGCCCTCCGTGTGGACGAGCACTCGCGTGCTTTGAAGGAGGCCGCCCACAACGCGGAAATAGCGAGGCAGGCTAACGTTAATCGCCTAAGCAAACAAGCCAACGCCCTCCCCCTAGAACCCGGTACCAAGGTGTTCCTACGAGTCCACGAGCCCGGACCACTGGACCCCCGCTGGGACCCCGGATACCTCGTGACGCGGGCATCCGGCAACGTGGTACACGTGGTGGGCCCAACAAACAAACGGCGGACGGTTAATCGCAGTCATGTCAAGGCGGCCGACCCGGGCCTCGACTGGGAGGGCTTACGCCCACGCCTAACCCGAGCCCAGCGGACGCGCCCCCCGACTGCGATGGCTCCGTCCACACCACGGCCACGCGGCCGGCCGCCCCAGACGCGCGTTGCTTGGATACCCAACCCCAGCGTGCCAGCTGTAAACGCTAATCCTCAAACCCCAATTATCCCACCAACCCGGCCCGCGTCCCCCATGCAGCTAATCCCCGGCAACGACGCATCCCGTCCCCCCTCTGCAACTCCCATGCAATCAACTCCCACAGATGTCCCGGCCCGGCCTAACTCCTCCAACAACATGGCCATCGATCTGCCCCCACTCCCCCCTACAGGTCCAAACTCCCTTGCGCCCTCGGCCGCCCCCACTCCTCGAGCAAACACCCCCATCCCGGTAATCCACCCCATCACGCCCGTCCCACATGTCCCTAATCCCCCTGATGTCCGCCGAGATCGTAAACGTGCGGCTGAACCCGAGACACCCCCTCCCCCCCCACTGGTGCGTGGTCCGGTCACTTCCCTCCCGCTCTCGGGCCGACCCACCCACGCGACGCGAGACGACCTTAAAAGACGGGCGGCGGCCCCGCTCAGTCACTTCACCCGTATCACGCGCTCATTCACCCGGTCGTTGGAAGCAGAGACTGCGAAACGCCAAACCCTCCAGCCACCGGACGAGGCCGAGATACAAGCGGAGAAGCGACTGTGCATTGCAGCCGTCGCCCAGCATTGTCGCCCCCGACACGTCTAAAAACCAGTGAGTAGATCCAACTGTGCCTTTTCATCATGTGGATGCCCGTATTTCTGCTCTGCTTATACGCCCCCTTCCTCGACGCGGACCTGTTCTCGGACGATGGCGTGTTGGTCTACACGGACGGTCGTGCGCGTGCGGTCGCGGCCGCCTGGACTGTCGCCGTCACGATCCGACCACCGTCCCCTCCCTGTGTAGATGACCTCGTACACAACCTAACTGTCGCCATTGACGCTGTCGCGGACGTGATGGAGCCGAATCACGTCCCCTACTGGCGCCGGCATTTGTCGCGTTTGCTAGCCCGCTTGTCCGAACTACCCAGGGCAAGTCGGATAGTAACCGACGGCAGGCCGGAGGCCGGCCGACGGCGTCGGGGCCTGCTTAATATTGTGGGGTGGGCTGGAAAGGCTCTGTTTGGACTGGCGACTGACCGCGACGTCGCATCATTGCGAGGAGTCGCACGCGACACGCTGGTCCAGCAGCAGCAAATAGCCCACCACCTGGAGCAGATGGTATCGGTAGTAAACGCCACTCGTGGAGGCGTTCTACAGAATGCCGATAACATCGCCACAATAAATGAGCAGGCCGCCCGCGCGATCCACCTCGCGGAAGCCGGAGGTACGATCGCGGTCGGGGCCGACGAAAAGGTGAACAAGGTCTGGATGGCCCGGCAGATCGAGCTGGGCCCTACGGATCTTGGAGGAGACGGTGCGCCAACACGAACTTCGGCGAGTACAGTTCCATAATCAACGGATGGAGCTGGAGCGGGGCCAACTGACCGAGGACGTTCTCCCCCGAGAACACCTGCTCCAGGTCCTCCGCCGCCTCCGAGACGCCGGATACCACACCCTCCCGGCGATGTGGTACTACAACTACGTGGACATCGACCCCATCTGGGAGGAGGGACGGGAGTTGATCTACCGTGTTGTTGTTCCCGGGCTCACGAGCGAGGCCTACCTGGTGTACAAGCTGCAGTACTTCCCCGTGCAGTTGGACGCGTCCCACCTGCGGACGGTCCAGGGTAGGCCCCGTTTGGCCGTGAGCTCGTCGTCCTCCACGTCCTTCGTCCCTGATGTCTGCGTAGGTCGGCAGCCACGAGTGTGTAGGCCTACGGTAGTGTATACCGAACGGTCCTGCGAGTCGGCACTCGTGCGCGGGACCAAGCCGACCTCGTGCCACATCGCCATCACCGCCCGGAACAACGCGACGGCCGTAGTGTCGAGGCCCGAGGCAGGAGGCCGACAAGCTGTGGTAGTCGCCTACCAGTCGACCTCCGTGCTACGCCTCTGCACCGGCCGCCCACCCGTGAATCTGCTCGTCAACGGCCCCACCCTCGTCGACCTCCCCCCAGGATGTTCGCTGGAGTCGCGTGGGTGGCGCCTACACGGCATCGCGGCTGGGCACCATACCCTCAATTTCCACTTCCGGCGCCCCCTTCAGCTTTCCCCCCTTAACATATCTTGGCCCCGCACCCTTCCTCCCACCTTCTCCGAACCACTCAAACTCCTCCCCCGCGTAGTCCTGCCCGTGATGGAAGTAGGCCGCCTACAGGGCTTACGCTCCCCGGCCTCTATCTTATCCTCTGTACCCTTCATCTCCACTTCCTCCATATCCCTCCTAATATTCCTCGTCCTCCTGACGGTCTGTTGCTTGCGGTACAAAAAGCTTTGTTGTATCCCCGTCACTCGCTGGTGTTGTAGGTTGATCTGCGTGCGGAGTCCGCCGAGGTCGGCTGAAGAGGACCGCCCACGCGAGGAGATCAGCCTACAGAGCCTACAGGCAGCACCAGCATCCCCCTTTCTGTCCCTCCCTGCCCCCACCATCGTTACCGAAGATCCCCCCACTGAACCCTTCCCCCAATCCCTACCCGTAATTCCTATACGATCAGAAACCGCGACTGCCCCCATACCCCCTCTCCGCTTACGCCCAACCCTGGAGCGGTTAGCAGGCTCCTTCGCGGACTTACGCCCCCAAGATATATATCCCCGGCTTCCCCCCGTGTAAAACCTTTTTTTTATGAATGACACGTTGACGATACGGAATTGACCCACGATTGTGAAACTGGAATGATTAAGACCGATAGCATGGTGAAACCCGTGGGGTGCTTGCAGCCTCGCTGAGACCCACGAGTTTTTGTTTTGTGTGCTCGGCCATCGGTAAGGGCCTTGGTTATTCGAAGTGACCTTGGCCCTGTGTTTGGCGGTCAAAGGCTGGCCTTGCGGCCACTCGGCCAGCCCCTTCGCCCCAGACCCTTTGGCCGAAGGATGATTATGTGGAGAAACGACGATTTTGAAGAGGCACGAGGAGCACGAGAGGTCCGCGGCCTAGCTCAGCCTAAATCGTCTGTGTGTGTTTGTCTAAATATCGTGTGTGTACGATATCGTTTTGTGTTTTATCGTTTATCGTAGGAACGATTTTAAGGGCCTATGCGCCCAGGGAGGAGTCCATGATGGGACCTGCCCTACTAGTCTGAAAACAATTTTTTTTACATATATCAAACATGTTACTTACCGTGCTTTGCCGCGCTAATTTTCTCTTCTTGGGTGGGCACGCCGAGAGTGGTTGAGTTATTTTTAGAGTAATTCGAGTATTGCAAAAATTTAGAGTGTTGGGGGAGTGAAGTACGTATGATGCCTACGTATCCCCTGGCACCGGTTGAAATTTTTGGCAATTTTCTGGAAAGAACCACTCTCAGCTGCTTCACAACCCCCTATTTTTTAATAACCACGCTGCACGAGTCTTATATACTTAAAAGTGGCCACGCTGCACGACTATATGTCTGGGTTTTTCCTATACTTAACGTGGCCACGCAGCAAGATATTATATTCTTTTCAATTTACAATGTATATCAATGACACCTATTTATTGATATTGACGAGCTCCTGCCTATATATAATATGCTATGCTTTATATTTTATAAGGAACCGACCATACTACAATCACAGCCCTGCGCTAAGTATTACTTAATTCTAAAATGATTCTCTTAATTAATGTCGGTTCCTTAGTCTATTGGCCAGAATTGTTTAATATTATTATGTAATTTCAAATGTTATTGTATGTTCTTTTGAATAGCCCAACGAGGCGACATGGTTAGTATCAAGGTGGATCTGAGACAGGTAGAAATATTAGTTACAAACCAAAAATTTAAGAAATTATAATCATCTAGTGCATACCAGCCGCGTGCGAATAGTAAGTATTACTCGGAAATTAACCATAAAATTTAATTAAATAACGAGAAATATCGTTTATATTGATCTCTAGACTCTGAAATTAGGCAACAAGTAGTGATACAGTGAGTTACTATCGGTTAGGTATGCAATAGCTGGAGATGGGCCGATATTTTAGGCCGCTGAAAATTTCTATAAATCGGGGATTAATCGGGAGGGCTCTACGATTTATTATGTTTAGGCCACAGTGTTATCTCACCACTCCTCGGTAACTTGAGTAGACTTGGGAAGGGATGAAGGCTGTAAGCGAGCGTCTTGTGAGTAGCGAGTGGCGCGGCTTGATCTCCCGTCGTCACCAGAAGTCGAGCGCTAGCTGCAGTCGATATGTAGAGAATGGCGATGTCCAGGCCTTAACGCATTACTCAGATCCACGCTGAAAACGCCAATATTATGTTTTATCACCATGTACATATATGTTTATAATACGGCCACAGCATATTTTCTACAATCTTTATCAAGATTACGGGAGCTCGTCCCCTTTTTGGTGTCATTTACCGCCTTATCAATTTTATCGTAAGATTTACCGTCCTCAGCGGCGACCAAATTGTCTATTTTTATCGTTAAGCACCCCGCTGCTACTTATATGTCATGCCTTTCACGGCGATATTATCTTCTTTTTTTTGTACTATCAAAATGGCTGCCAGGATGTGCGCTGGTGAGGAGCCTGAGATGTGTAAAATTGTTTGAATTACTGTTTTTATTGAGGAAGACGTGTAATCTACGTGTCAACTGAGTACGTGTGACTCACATCTATTTTTCTGTAACCTTTTATGACCTGATTGTGACATGACGGGCTCCGATCCTCCCGCGAAGTGCTTCGCGTGGGCGGCGGTCTCGGGCTGGCGCCTACGCTCGGACCGCCAGCTGTCGCACTTCGGTAGCCCGGGACGCGGAGTTCCGTCGCGGCGGCCTGCCAACAACGAACAAAGGTGTGTTCTGCACTTGACAGGCCGTTCCTGCGTGTATATACCTCTACAAAGAGTAACAATCGTGTCAATCGTGCTAAAGTGTGTTTTAGCGCGATTGACTCCACCCCTACGATTGGCGAGCGAGTCAACCAAGAGACACTGACGCCGAAGACCGCTCGCCATACCCTGTGAGATCCCTGTGATCTATCTTTTTAAATTCATAACCACCATCCTGAAGCAACAGGATACAGACACTCGTATCCCAGCTTTATATCAAAATGGACTACGCATTTATATTTTATAAAGACATTCGCTGGCCATTTTCTACACTCGCGACTGGTTGTACAGCCGAGTACCCATAACCCGGACACGGTCGGAGCTCTGACGCCGAGCGGGCCGCAGTGACATTTTTTCAAAATATAACCTGTATTTCTGTTATCATCTCTGTTACTCTTTACCCGTGTGATCTATATGTGTTAATGATTGAACCTACCTTATTTGAAGACCCGATGGCCGCCATTGTTTGCGTAAGACCCGTTTGTTTAGCACGCCGAGATGTGGGCGCTGCCATTTTTGTTGTTTCTGGGTGGTGACCGGAAGTTGGGAATTGCTGCCTTTTCATTGGTCGAGAGATCGTGAGCGCGCGCTGGTGGCGCCTCCGCGTTCGCTCGACGAACTAACCGTTCCCGCGCTGGTCTCAGCAGCCGCACGACTGCTCTGAGACGGAGCAAGGCGGTTAGGTTGGTTTTAGCGACTGCACATCTTTTTCTTTTCTTTTAAAGTTCTCCGTTGCTCTTCGAACTCAGAGTGAGGGACGTTTGTAAAGATCTGCAGTCGATAATTCTAACTTTGTGGTATTTTTTGCGTTGAAAAAGCAGCATTATTAATTATAATATATATATTCAATCTATTCTAAATTCTTTCCTCCGAATCCAAGATGGCCGACACTGGCCAGGCTAATTGGTCCTTCCTGCTGTAGCTATAATCCCCCCTTTGAACCCGGCTTTGGCCGGCGGTTGTTTGTTAACCCAACTTCCTGGAGATGCGGGCGCGCTCGTTGTTACAAAGGTGACGCTAACTGGCGCCTAACACGACCGCCCGTATAAGCGTCCCCCACCTGGAGACAAAGGCGCTTCGATGGTATATAAACCCGGGGCCCAGAATAAAGAGCATTCAGTCTTACCTGGATTCTGCTACCTACAACACCTATGCGTTGACTCCAAACCTTATTTAACGTATATCGACCGCTAGGGACAGAACCGCTAATGGTATAGCCTAGGAACGTTACAACTTGTTGTTCACTTTTTGGCTCATTGGTAGCAGATTTCAGGTTGATATATACACAATAATGACTGGTTTTCTGTGCGAGTGGCAGAAATCTCCGAGTAGCTGACGCGTAGTAATATCCGAGCGACAGTGAACTACGAGGAGATTACAGCCACTCGTACACAAAACCAGTCATAATTTTCTCCACCTACACGATTAATAACAAGTAGGCCTATATTGCAATAAAAAGTATATTTTTCCATGTATTAAGAATGCAAAACCTTTTATTACAGTGAGATCTGATGGTGAATGAGATTATTATGACGATTCTTTATGATCAATATTGCTGTGAATATTAAAGATACTTATTTCAGAGTACACGATGATTTGACTTCACTTTGGATGGGATGTTTCCCCGTAATCTCTTGCTGAAGATTCTGACATGCCAGGACTGTCTGGTAGTTGTGCCCAGGTACTTTATACATCTACTTTTATATGGAAACTTAGTGTCTAAACTTGGCAATAAAAGAATAATATCGCTGTTATTGTTAGGTTGACAAAGGAAGCCCAGCAAAGACTGGCTCCCTAGATAGAAAGATCAAACTGTCTCCTTAACATGGAGGACACTTTACAGAGGGTTGGGTTAGTTCTAGAAGGATAGAACTGACTGACTGGCTGCATCAGGGACACACAGAATGTGTTTTTGTACTCGCTCGCTGAGTGAATGTCGGTCGGTCGCGGTCTGGCTTACGCCCGCGCAGCATACCAGTTTTCCTATACTACTACTTCACCACCTAACTACAAGTAGTGCAGGGATTGGGGAGTGTTCAACTCTCTCTCATGTCAGGACACACCGAGCGAGGCAAGACGGCGATCTTTGGAGTCGCCAATACAAAATAGCATATATATGTGAGATATTAAGTGATAGGAATATCTCGTACTCATGATTTAACATCTTGGAAGCAATAATCTGGTGAAATATGAAATAAAAGCTCACATATAGGCCATTTTGTGTTGGCGATTCCGGAAATCGCCGCATTACTCGCTTGGTGTGTCTCGGCTTCACAGAACTGTCGGCAATTCCTGACATCGAAGTGTAAGTTATAAATACACAGTAGAACCCCACTTAAGGGGTCACCCCGTGTAAGGGTCACACCGTATAATGGTCACCCCGTGTAAAGGGTCACCCCGTGTAAGGGGTCAACCCCATATAAGGGGTCACTCCGTGTAAGGGGAAACCAATGTAAGGAACACCCGGTGTAAGGGTGGTACTCCGTGTAAGGGGTCACCCCGTGTAAGGAGCACCCCGTGTAAGGGTACATCCCGTATAAGGGGTCAACCCGTGTAAGGGACCACCCCATGTAAGGATACACCCTGTTTAAGGGACCAACCCATGCAAGGGGTCACCCCGTGTAAGGTATCACCCCGTGTAAGGGTTCACCCCATGTAAGGACACACCCTGTGTAAGGGATCAACCCGTATAAGGGGTCACCCCGTGTAAGGGAACACCCCGTGTAAGGGGTCACCCCGTGTAAGGGTCTACCCCGTGTCCCGTGTGAATATAAACAAAATAATTTGAACTATATTCACCCATTGCTCGTGATTGCTACTCTAGTTTCATTACTCTGCAGACTTTACAGCTATGACAGCTCATCCAAGTGCACAAGTGTGTTCCGGTGAGCGATGGCTCAAAGGTCTGCAATTAATCGATCTGAAATCAGTGATGGATTCATAATCAATGGATTTAAAACTGTCACCTGCCAGCCCAAAACCAACAGGTAATACTTCACTGTGACTCCATACATGACGAATGGGAACTCAATGAAAGGTGAATAATGCAGTTTGTTTTGACATTTGCTGACATTTATGGCTATTTTCATGAAGCACCCTCGTTTATGACTATTTTCATGAAGCACCCTCACAGGAGATAAGATCGGGTTTCGTCCGGGTCAGGGCACTGTGTAGTGGGCCTTGAAGTTCACTGACGCGTGACGAGTGTAGCATCCGGAGGTTACCCGGAGACCGTAGACTAGCTCCAGTCCCTGCATCCTACAGCTACCCTCCTCGCTGGGATACAGGCTCCAGTCCCTGCATCCTATGGCTACCCTCCTCGCTGGGATACAGGCTCCAGTCCCTGCATCCTATGGCTACCCTCCTCGCTGGGATACAGGCTCCAGTCCCTGCATCCTGTGGCTATATTCCTCGCTGGGATACAGGCTCCAGTCCCTGCATCCTATGGCTACCCTCCTCGCTTGGATACTGGCTCCAGTCCCTGCATCCTATGGCTACCCTCCTCGCTGGGATACAGGCTCCAGTCCCTGCATCCTATGGCTATATTCCTCGCTGGGATACAGGCTCCAGTCCCTGCATCCTATGGCTACCCTCCTCGCTGGGATACTGGCTCCAGTCCCTGCATCCTATGGCTACCCTCCTCGCTGGGATACAGGCTCCAGTCCCTGCATCCTATGGCTATATTCCTCGCTGGGATACAGGCTCCAGTCCCTGCATCCTATGTCTACCCTCCTCGCTGGGATACTGGCTCCAGTCCCTGCATACTATGGCTACCCTCCTCGCTGGGATAATGGCTCCAGTCCCTGCATACTACAGCTACCCTCCTCGCTGGGATACAGGCTCCAGTCCCTGCATCCTATGTCTACCCTCCTCACTGGGATACTGGCTCCAGTCCCTGCATCCTATGGCTACCCTCCTCGCTGGGATACAGGCTCCAGTCCCTGCATCCTACGGCTACCCTCCTCACTGGGATACTGGCTCAAGTCCCTGCATACTATGGCTACCCTCCTCGCTAGGATACTGGCTCCAGTCCCTGTATCCTATGGCTAACCTCCTCGCTGGGATACTGGCTCCAGTCCATGCATCCTATGGCTAACCTCCTCGCTGGGATACTGGCTCCAGTCCCTGTATCCTATGGCTACCCTCCTCGCTGGGAGACTGGCTCCAGTCCCTGCATCCTATGGCTACCCTCCTCACTGGGATACAGGAACTGGTACAATCGTTAATGGTGTTGGATTGCTGGCGCAGTTTAGCTCCAGTATTCCCAACACTCTCCATACAGATATCCTGGCTAGTGGTCAGGTTATCTGCTGCAAGATTGATACCCTCTCACTTTGATCACAATCGGGTCACAGGCGAAATTTATCTATTGCTATGACAACATGGGCGGCTAGAGAACTTGGGGGGGGGGGGGGGGGGGGCTAGGAGGAGGTGTAGGGTACCATAGAGCAACTGGGGGAGGGACAAATACAGGAGGTTCTGTTCCTACTGGACAAGTCTTTGATTCATGGGTCAGTCAGAGAAGGATACATACTTTAATGTTTGTGTTTAATCATGTAATGAATGTTTATAATCAAAGACTTGAGCAAGTCTACGGAGACCGGTATAAAAGCAGGACGCACCAGGTACCAGTGTGCGTGACTGGCGGCTCTCTGGGTGAGTTGTCGGGTTACGAGGTCCGCAGACCACACAGTCAATGGGCGACGTGTATTCCGCTGTTACCGTGTTACCCCTCCACTCCCCTCCACACACCCCACCATCACTGTGTAGGCTCAACTACAATAGTGTGTGCACAGAGCACCCACACGAGCCACCGTTAGGCGTCATCCGATGGCTAACGGTCACGACATCAGAGATCTGATGACATCAGCGGCCGTTAACGTCAATCAACACAGATACTCAATGGATGCTTTATAAGAGCGTGCGTGTAGGCGCTATATACATTGCTTAAGGCCCTGCGTCCACCTATTACGATATGGCTCCGATATGGTCTACGATGCACCTCCCGATAAAAAGTCAAAATCGCGTCGGAAGGACACTTTATATCGGGGCAGTTGACCACGTTTCTGCGATTAGACACCGATAAAAACCCCATACAATGCATGGTGGATTGGCATGTCTAGACATACGTCTATGATTTTGTACCTTCCCGATATGTCTCCGATATTTGCTTTTTGTATCGGTGCCATATCGGTAGGTCTCAATTTCTATCTGGTAGGTGGACGCCAGGCCTTAAGGTTAGAGTGTGCACATGGACTCCCAGCTTAGTTCAAAGTAACTCTCCTTTCACTACCTGCGTGTTTTTCACTGAGATAGTGGGAAAGGAGCAGGGTGCCAGTGTCTTAGGGACTTAGAGGCATGCCCAGCTGACCATGACCAATCACTGGAGACTGGAATATCTCAAGACCCATTGGTGCTTGATTTGTTTGGATACTAGACTTAGGCAGTTGCAGGAAGGGCAAGTTGACTGGGTGCAAGTGGGTTACAGAAAATGATCCTGAATACATCGAGAACCTATCAATTTTTATTTATTTATACTCAATACTTGTGTAGGACACAACTGCTAAAGTGAAGGGCTGAGTTATTCACTATATGTCAGGGTTGCAAGGTAAAACTAAAGCCTCTAAATATAACCAGGTACTATTTGTAGGAATTGCAGGGTAAAATTAAAGATTATAGAGATGAGTGGATACTATTTGTAGGAATTGTGGGGTAAAACTAAAGCTCATAAAGATAGTAGATACAATATGTAGGAGTTACGAGGTAAAACTAAAGCTCATAGAGATAAGTGGATACAATATGTAGGAGTTACGAGGTAAAACTAAAGCTCATAGAGATAAGTAGATACAATATGTAGGAGTTACGAGGTAAAAACTAAAACATATAGAGATAAGTAGATACAATATGTAGGAGTTGCGAGGTAAAAACTAAAGCTCATAGAGATAAGGGAATACAATATGTACGGATTATGGGGTAAAACTAAAGCTTATTAATATAATGTAGGAGTTGCAGAGTAAAACTAAAGCCTGTAAAGATAAGTGGATACTATATGTAGGAGTTACGAGGTAAAACTAAAGCTCATAGAGATAAGCAGATACAATATGTAGGAGTTACGAGGTAAAACTAAAGCTCATAGAGATAAGTGGATACAATATGTACGAGTTACGAGGTAAAACTAAAGCTCATAGAGATAAGTAGATACAATATGTAGGAGTTACGAGGTAAAAACTAAAGCATATAGAGATAAGTAGATGCAATATGTAGGAGTTGCGAGGTAAAAACTAAAGCTCATAGAGGTAAGGGAATACAATGTGTACGGATTATGGGGTAAAACTAAAGCTTATTAATATAATGTAGGAGTTGCAGAGTAAAACTAAAGCCTGTAAAGATAAGTGGATACTATATGTAGGAGTTACGAGGTAAAACTAAAGCTCATAGAGATAAGCAGATACAATATGTAGGAGTTACGAGGTAAAACTAAAGCTCATAGAGATAAGTGGATACAATATGTAGGAGTTACGAGGTAAAAACTAAAGCATATAGAGATAAGTAGATACAATATGTAGGAGTTGCGGGGTAAAACTAAAGCGGACACTGATAGGGTTGTAAATACCTCATTTCGCCCCGCTGACTTGCTGTTATCGGAGCGGGGAGATTGTGTTTGCCCTCATGGCCCGCTGATCCCCGGCGTACACTCACGCTAGGCGGCGCTCAGTGCCCTGACCCGTGCCCGTACTTACCCCTATTATCGACCATGCTCTATTGATGTGCTGCTAATGGTCCGGAGGGCCGAATCGTCCTGGGTCGAATACGACAATGGGCCGTACTCACTGCGCACACAATGTTCAGATTCACATCCACCAGCAACCAGCTACCCAGCAACCGGAAGTCGCCGCGCTGGAACGCCCGGTTCGCGTGGCAGACGACAATTTGTCGGACATGACAAAAAAGTGCGGGAAAATGGGCGAGGAGGAGGAGGGCCGAGATATTTGATCCTCTCTCGTCTTGATGGTTTCTGATTGGGAATTCGATTAACCGCGGTCATAGCCAGACCACGTGACCGGAAGTGTGCATGACGCGCGCGCGTGCGCAGACGCGGGGGTCACCCACAAACCGACGCATGCGCGGTGTGGCTTTGTCGTCCATTTGACATCAAACCCGTGGCGGTGAACGGGGCAAGCCGCGTTAACATTATTTCATTACGTTCAATCATATTTCTACATTTAAAATCAATTCCCGCCATTCCAGAAAAAAAAAACCCGCGCAGGTCGGCGGAAGTGACGTGCACCGGGTCACCGGAAACCAGAGTATGATGGATGCACGTCACGTGAGGCTGGGTAAAAGATCAGAGAGCGGCCCTGACCCGTTGTAACGGGGCGGGATGGTTCGGCGGGCGGCCGGCAGATGTCTCTGGTGTAGTGGTCAGCGCTTATAGCGGTCAGTCACGGAAACAGCGAACGAGTCTTTAATAAAGGAGCACTCCCCCACTGCCGCTCGCTAACTACTCGTTAACAACTCGCTAGCAGATCGCTGAGGACTCTGGCAGTTTCAGTTTCAGTTTCTTTTTCGGTTTCGGTTTCACTTTCACTTTCAGGTTGACTTTCGGTTTCATTTTCGGTTTAATGTAGTACTCAGGGAGATTAACTTACTATAAATTTGAACTCACTAGAAGGTGAGAAAACTAAAACATGTCCAACATGTAGTAATTTTAGTCCTCGCTGGTGTTGTAGGGGGACTGTGGTAGGGGTAAAGAGTGGAAGTGTTCTTCTTATTTCAACTCTGTCGGTTAACCTCTGTGTCGGCTTCTGAAAAACTAAAATGTACAAAAATGGCCAGTTCACCGCTGCACCACCTTATGAGACGTGGCATTTTAAACTGCGGGTTTTGTTTGTATTGTACGTAAATGACCACATCACTGCTGTCCCTCCTCGTTAGACGCCATATTTTAAACTGCGGGTTTTGTTTGTATTGTACGTAAATGACCACATCACCGCTGTCCCTCCTCGTGAGACGCCATGTTTTAAACTGCGGGTTTTGTTTGTATTGTACGTAAATGACCACATCACCGCTGTCCCTCCTCATTAGACGCCATGTTTTAAACTACGGGTTTTGTTTGTATTGTACGTAAATGACCACATCACCGCTGTCCCTCCTCGTGAGACGCCATGTTTTAAACTGCGGGTTTTGTTTGTATTGTAAGTAAATGACCACATCACCGCTGTCCCTCCTCGTTAGACATCATGTTTTAAACTGCGGGTTTTGTTTGTATTGCACATGAATGACCACACCACCGCTGTCCTTCCTAGTTAGACGCCATATTTAAAACTGCGGGTTTTGTTTGTATTGTATTTAAATGACCACATGACCGGTGTCCCTCCTCGTTAGACGCCATATTTAAAACTGCAGGTTTTGTTTGTATTGTACGTAAATGACCACATGACCGCTGTCCCTCCTCGTTAGACGCCATGTTTTAAACTGCGGGTTTTGTTTGTCTTGTACGTAAATGACCACATGACCGCTGTCCCTCCTCACCATGTTTTAAACTGCGGGTTTTGTTTGTATTGTACATAAATGACCATATGCATGACCTTGCCATGTTTTAAACTGCGGGTTTTGTTTCTATTGTACGTAAATGACCACATGACCGCTGTCCCTCCTCGCCATGTTTTAAACTGCGGGTTTTGTTTGTATTGTACATAAATGACCAAATCACCGCTGTCCCTCCTCGCTAGACGCCATGTTTTAAACTGCGGGTTTTGTTTGTCTTGTACGTAAATGACCACATGACCGCTGTCCCTCCTCACCATGTTTTAAACTGCGGGTTTTGTTTGTATTGTACATAAATGACCATATGCATGACCTTGCCATGTTTTAAACTGCGGGTTTTGTTTCTATTGTACGTAAATGACCACATGACCGCTGTCCCTCCTCGCCATGTTTTAAACTGCGGGTTTTGTTTGTATTGTACATAAATGACCAAATCACCGCTGTCCCTCCTCGCTAGACGCCATGTTTTAAACTGCGGGTTTTGTTTGTATTGTACATAAATGACCACATCACCGCTGTCCCTCCTCTTGGACGTCGTGTTTTAAACTGCGGGTTTTGTTTGTATTGTACATAAATGACCACATGACCGCTGTCCCTCCTCGTTAGACGCCATGTTTTAAACTGTGGGTTTTGTTTGTATTGTACATAAATGACCACATCACCGCTGTCCCTCCTCGTAAGACATCATGTTTTAAACTGCGGGTTTTGTTTGTATTGTACGTAAATGACCACATGACCGCTGTCCCTCCTCGCCATGTTTTAAAACTGCGGGTTTTGTTTGTACTCCGCGTCTGAAGGTCTTCCATCTCAGCGTCTACAACTGTTTCCGGTTACCATGGTTACCATGGTTTCCGCCTCGTTCTGATGTCCATCCGTCATTGCTGGTTCCCGGGCCCCTCTCTGACTGTCCTATTACAAGGCTGGTACCTGGGTAGTGTGTCGTCATCTGTCACAGTCAGCGGGGGGGGGGGGGAGGGGGGGCCTCCCCCCGGGACGGACAAATGACCTCCTCATTCCTGCCCCATCAGTCACGTGACCCGGAGAAACACACAGAGACGCAGACCTGGTATGGCGGGGAATCGGCCATTGTCACAGAGCGATCGTTGGAAACAGATTCGGCGTCAAATTATGAATATTCATGAGAGGTGCCTTATTAGCATATCGCCAGTATCAGGGCCAATACCATACGTAAACCACACCTGTGGAATACATACACAATAATGACTGGTTTTTTGTACGAGTGGCCGTAATCTCCGAGTACTTGACGCGTAGTAATATCCGAGCGATTAGCGAGGATATTACGTCGTCAACTACGAGGAGATTACGGTCATTCATATACAGAACCAGTCGTTATTGTATTTATTACTCACCTACAAGATTAATAACAAATCTATTGCAATTAAAAATTTTCTGTAAGCCATTTAGTTCCAGACATCACAGCACTGTCAAGTCTGGCAGTAATTCGGTGTAGACTTACACCAACAATATAGTTCGCCATTGACCTGTACTTTTAGCATGCAAAGTGTGTTATGACAGTGATTTCGGATAGTAAATGAGATTATTATGATTGATTCTAAATAATTAGCATTGAATGAACATTCAAGAATCTTATTTCAAGGTACATGATGATTCAACCTCATTATGGACAGGACTATTTTTCCGGAATCTCCTGCATGAGATTCTGACATACCAGAATCTCCAGGTAGCTGTTTCCTGGTGTCCTATACATTTCCTATGGAGACTCCATAATCGATGGGTAATAATAAGTAGAAACCAAACGAGAGTCAGCCTTGTTAATGTTTATGCCACGATGGGCAGGTTGTGTATTACTACACGAGGCGTTAGCCGAGTGTAGTGAGTAGCAGATCTGACCAGAGTGGTATAAATATTGAGAAGACTGACTCGAGTTTGGATTTGTATTTATCAATGCTGCCGGATCTACTTTCGTTATCTGGTCCCTGATTGGTCCGTTTTTTTATTTACCTCGGTGCATAAAAAACTCTATATCCAACGCTCTGTCAAATACATTGAGTCAATGCTAAACCTATGGCGTTTTTTATTAGGGGTAGGATGATAAGAAAGAAGCTTATGAGTGTTTGGAATGTGTCCCAGTATGCCATCGAGTTTGGAGCGGTCAGGGATATGAACGAGGCGATAGCAGATTGGGTATGAGCTAACCCAGGCTGAGATTTCATGTTAGCCTGGAAATATTTATCTGTTTACAGCCCATCGGGTATGAGTTACCGTACTCACAAGCCTGTTCAGAATGACTTCCTAATGTTAAACCTATGGACACTTTACACCAGAATTATTACACAGCTTATGATAAAGTCTTAGCCTGGGTGGGTGGGGGGCTGGTGGGATAGAGGGGTGGAGGGTGCTGCGGTAGGTTCCCTGGAGACGCGGTGACGTCACGGGGGTGAGAGATGACGTCACTGGGGCTGTGACGTGGGGACGTCGTGTATGAGTATGGATGAGCTGAGGTCAGAGATCGTCCTTCTTCTCGTCTTCTCAATGAGGGATCTCCACACCCTCCTCACCTCTCTCCTCACTCCTCATGTTTCTGTCTCTGTCTGTCTCTCTCTCTCTCTCTGTCTCTCTGCCACCTCTCTCCTCACTCACCTGGTCTCTCTGTCTGTCTCTCTCTGTATCTCTGTCCGTCTGTCTCTTCCTATCACTGTCTCTGCTTGTCTCTGCCTCTTTGTCTCATTGTCTTTCTACGTCTCTGTCTCTGAACCTGTCTGTCTCTCTGTCTGTCTCTCTCTCTATCTCTGCCTCTATCTCTGTCTCTCTCTCTCTATCTCTGTCTATCTGTCTCTCTGCCTCCATCTCTGTCTCTCTCTGTATCTCTGTCTAACTGTCTCTCTGCCACCTCTCTCCTCACTCATCGGGTGTCTCTGTCTGTCTCTGTCTGTCTCTCTGTATCTCTGTCTGTCTGTCTGTCTCTCTGTCACCTCTATCTTCACTCACCGTGCCTCTTTGTTTTTCTCTTTCTGTCTTTGTGTATCTCTGTCTTTGTGTATCTCTGTCTTTGTGTATCTCTGTCTTTGCGTATCTCTGTCTTTGCGTATCTCTGTCTTTGTGTATCTCTGTCTTTGCGTGTCTCTGTCTCTCTTTATCTCTGCCTATCTTTGATGTTCCCTCTCTCTCACTGTCGCTCTCTGTCTCTGGCTCAGTCTGTGTGTACGTCTGTTTCTGTGTCTCTGTCTCTCTCTGTATCTCTGTCCCTGTCTGTGTGGCTGTCTTCCTGTCTATATCTATCTCTGTTTCTCTCTATCTCTTTCTCTGTGTCTCTGTTGCTCTCAAACACTTTCTGTCCTAGTCTGTTTTTCTCTCTTTGCCTCTCTTTCTCTGTTTGTTTCCCTCAGTTTGTCTCTGTCTCTGAGCATTTCTCTGTCTCTGTCTCTGTTTGTCCCTGTCTCTCTCTCTGTCTTTTCGCCTGTGTCTTTATCTCACCCCTGATATTTGTTCTCCATAGATTAAACATTGGGGACTCGTATCAAATACCCATGGAGTATTTAGGAAAAATATCCAATGGGGATCATGTCACAAATATTAGCCCATTTGTCAATGTGAAGGGTGAGATAAATTCAGAAACCTATTCATGTTTAGGGTCAGAGCTCAATCCCATCTCGTTTGAATCGCTATGTATATAACGTGACTTCGCCTTGTGAATTACTACGCGATTCAAACTTGATGGGATATGAGCTCTGGCCCTAAACATTCATAAGTTTCCTCAATAGTTTCTCTCTGTCTCTTTTTCTGTCCCTGTCCCTGTCTCTTACTGTGTCCTTCTCGGCGCTCGAAAAGCCTGTCAGAAAACGATGGTAAACATGATGTGGATTGTTGAATGGTAATAATAACTAATGTAAAGATATATCACTCAAGACCCAAATACCTCATTGACCTACTGCTGTCTGATATGTTTGGATCCTAGACTCAGTTGCAGTTTGAGAAATGGCAAGTTGACTGGCTGCAAAAGGGTTACAGGATACGATAGATTGACTGAATATAACCAAAATCTTATAACTGATTTGTATCTATAATTGCACGTTCATTCATCAATGATGAGCTTACCATTTGCTCCTAGTTATGCAGTACGCTGGAAGTCTATATGTGACCACTCAAACTCTAGGCAATGTCTATAGGGCGTGCAAGCATGCGCTTAAGGGATTACAATGACTTGTTGGGGTGTCTGTAATCTGTCTGTGTGTTGACTGAATCTCCAGTGGCCTGGCAATGTATTTCTCTTTCCTGACATTCACATTAGACGACTAAATACGTGACGACTGTAGATCGTCAAACCAGTGGTGAGAGTGTCCACCTCAGAAGTCGTCGACCTCAGAATGTAACCGAGCGTTTACACTGATGACTATGGGTATTTATAGAATCGGCGCCCGTGTAGAAGATTTATTAAAGGCCACGTGAAATAGTCGCGGGCGTCAGAGCGTGTCCAATAGTCGTAAGGTGGTGCCTGGTTACAATATGCTGTAACCAGACGATCTGCAGTCGCCACATGCTTGGCGTTTACATTCGCCTCTCTTTTTAAATATAATTTTACGGCTGAAAGTTGTCAGGAGGTGCAAAATGCCAGGATCGCCAGCCAGAATCATCTAGTGTAAACATCGGGTCAAATGAGTTTGAAATACGTGGATACATAAAACAAACTTTTACTGAATAGATCAACTCTCTGTGACGTGACGAGCGGTGCAGCCACACACTGCGCCTCACTGCGCCGCGCGTGCTAACATCACCACAATGGCGGCGAGAGACGCTCGTGTCAACGCGCATGTCCACGCGCATGCGCAAACACCGCTAACACCAGGTGGCGCCACTATCGGCAGGTCCGGCAGGTCTGTGTTTGGAGAGTGACTGTAGGGATTGTGATGTGAGAGTGTGAGGGGGAGGGGGGGAGGGGTAAATACGACAGTCCTGTATGCTGTATGGTGGAGGGGGAGTGGGGGTACAGGAGGGATAAATAAGGGGAGTTTGCAAAAAGGTAGCCCTTCAACATCTACGTGCTAACACTGTGACATTGGGAAAGGAACAGAGGCCCTGTCTATCAGTGTCCTAGAGTTGTGCCCAGCTGGCCATGACCAGTCTCTAGAGATTGGAAAACCTCATTTACCCATTGGTGCTTGATGCATTTGGATCCTAGACAGACAGCTACAGAAAGTTGACTGTGGGTTACAGAAAGTGATCCATAGAGACTGCATATAACCCAAACCCTTTAATTATTATTCATTTACAATTCCACGCTCATTCATCAATGCTTACCATTTGCTCCCAGTTTGTTCTCTACTCCATGGACGTTGAATACGAGTTACCAATGTTAAGTTTATGGTGAATACCAGGTATGACACAATAGAATGTATTTGATGATTTAATGATTTAATTTTGTTTCACTATATGTTTTGATAACATTTTACTATAATTGTCTGTGTATTTTACGGTGATATTTCATTTTTGTCTATGTTATTAATCATCCCATACTATCGTAAAACTGGATGAGTTTTAATCCTAGCCATCGTATGCCACGACTGGAGTTTGTCATAGTGACTTCATGAGGCGAAGCCGAGTGAAGTCCGGAGCAAAAACTCCAGGAGTGGCATGCGGTGGCCAAGATTAAAACGAATCAGGTTTTGATTTTATCCTACCCTGTCTCCTCGATTTTGGAATATTACGTGATAACAATTCTGTATGCCGCTAGTGGCATATAAAACTCAGCGTGGCATACGGAAACTCAATGTTAAGCCCATGGGATTTTATATTGGAGGTAGGATAAACTGCTCTACTCGCTTTCATCACAGGCGTATTCCGAGTATGTGTGTGTTGATTCCCATACCGGCATACTGTGCGGTATGGCAGTAATACCTCTTTATATAACAATCCGTCACTCCATGTGAAGCCCTCCTCCGCCCTCACTGAAGACTTGTTCACCTCCATGTCTGAGATGACCTTGAGAATAGATCAGGGATGACCTTGGGAATAGTCTGTTGTCACTCTAATATCGCCCACCTTCCCACAATGCCCCTCTGCTCCCCACATCCGGGGACTGTCGCTAATTGTGGCCCTGAAGACGGTTAGAAATTCATGTCAATTTACATAATGGCCGCCCCCTCTTTGTCCTCCCGTCTCCCGCCCTTCCCGCCAGTCCGCAGCTTCACTCAAATGCAAATTAGTCAATTTCTGATTTTTACAGGCTTTCCCTCGTTGCCCTTGACAATCGCCATTCTCAGTGACATTTCTCGGAAAGGGGGGGGGGGGGGGGCTGGGGGCGGTCTACCCCCTACTTTATACAGTATGAGAGGATTTTCTGCCCGATCGCGCCCCCTACAATTAAACTGACATTAGAGAGGGGGGGGGGGGGGGACCCGGAGACTAGAGTCTGTGACTGGTACCCCCCCCCCTCCATACACACACAGACACGGACCCCTGGTGGTGGGCGCAGACACTAGCGACCCCAGCACCTAGCGGCGATTAATCACATTAAGAGGACGATTCGCCTTGTCAAAATAGCATCAATATTTCAACGCCCCGTCATGCCGGTCACTTGGTCCCAACCATGACGTTTTGGCCCACGGTGATTTGTCCCCCTCCATGCCAACTGGGCCTATGGTGAATTGGTCCCCCAACATACCGATTGGGCCCATGGTGAATTGGTCCCCAAACATACCGATTGGGCTCATGGTGAATTGGTCCCCGTCATGCTGACTGGTCCAGAGTGAATTGGTCCCCTCCATGCCGTTTGGGCCAATGGTGAACTGGTCCCCTCCATGCCGAATGGGCTCATGGTGAACTGGGCCCCTCCATGCCGTTTGGGCCCATGGTGAACTGGGCCCCTCCATGCCGAATGGGCTCATGGTCACTTGGTCCCCTCGATGCTGATGGGCTCATGGTCACTTGGTCCCTATCATGCCGACTGGACCAATGGTGAATTGGTCCCCGTTATGACGACTGGCCCACGGTCCCATACAATACTAAGAAGGTCTTGATATGTCAAACACTGGGTCAGTGAGGTATTTCAGCCTCTAGTGACTGGTCACGGTCAGCTGGGCACGCCTCCGAGTCTGTGACACTGGGTCTCTGCACCTTACCAATGTCACAGAGTGGGCACGCAGATAGTGAAGGGATAGGTTTTGCTGGAGCTGAAAGTCTACATAACCTCTCCCTGACCTATGCAGCGTATCTGAGCGTAACCCATCCTCAAAAACCTCGTTAGTAAAATAATGAATGTCAAATAGAGAGAGAATAGACACGTTATCTCACCCCGGTATTTTTCTCCATAGGCTTAACGTTAGGAACTCGTACTCCACGGCCGTGAAGGTAGTGTACCCAATACACAATGGCTAATTGGGTGATCTATATCATAAATAAATAATGATATAAAATAGGATAGAAATGAGATAAAATCAGAAAACCCACCTCACTTCATTTCACCACATTCGCCTCGTGAATTACTCCGCCGTCAAACTCGGTGGAGTACAGACCAAGTTATTTTCATCTAATTAGTTTCCATATTGGCCAAATGTAAATTGTAGACATCTATAATGCCCACTAGACGGTAGACATGTCTATAACTATCCGGAGGTCTAGTCGACACCTCCCCCCCCCCCCCCCCCCACACACACACACACACATACACACACAGTGTACCCCCAAGGAGCAAGACAACAAAAACCTTCCCGACATCCACCTCCCACCTGCGACACAAGTACCGCCCCTCCCCGCTAGGCGCCGCCACCTGCGTCCATTCGGTCACGTGACGTCGACGATTGGTCATGTGATCGATGGGTCCCTTCCCGGCATCCACTGCGGGCGGCCATGATAAAAGCGTGTTTAATGAATTTGAGGGCGGGTCGGCGGGGGAGGGTGTCGAGGTATTGTTTGCGACTGTGTCGAGTGTCGCACAGAGAGCGGGCGACTGAAACCGCGACTGAAAACGCGACAAATCAAACCTGACCCCGCCCGACCCGCCCTCTAGCGCACAAAACGGGTAGCAGCTGTGTCTGTGTGTATCTTAATCAAATCCTACATCCTCAAACCCATCCTTCTCAAATCAATCTGTAATCATTCGCATCCCACCTAATTGAATATTTTCATTTTTTATAATTGATTTTTGAGGATACAAGTTTCATTGTCTCCAAATCCGCCAGGATCCGATCAGAACAGTGGGGTCTTTTCACTACAGGATCTACTCTGATTTCTATGAGCCTCTGCCAGATCTGTACAGCATGGAGTCCATTGTGAGGGAATTACAAAAGTACACCACATTAGCAGATTCAAGTCCAGATATATCACAATCTAATATAAAGTGGCATGGGAAATGTGTGTTTAGGACATCTTTGTATAGTTTGAGTTTGCATTTTCTGAACACTTATATCTACAGCATATATTCCTACAGGGGCAGTATCGGTGGCAAGATCTCTGTGACGGAATTATGTGCTTTGACATGCAAAATTTAGGTTGAAGTGTTGTCACTGATTTCCCTCACTCAAGGACAATTCAAGTCAACAATAACCTTCTGTCCCTTTACAGAAGACAACAAGCAATCTAGAAATGTCTAGGACTAACAATATAGTAATGGATTTTTGATGAGCCACAGCCCAGGAGATCATTGACCCCTTGTAATTCCGTCAGGTTCTGAAATATCACCCACTGTATTTGGTCAATCTGCGCATGCACAGTACTAGAGCAACTATGAAGTTTTGAATGGCAAAAGTACAATTGGTCAGAAAATTTTCAAAGTACAAGAAAATGTAAACATATGTAATATATCTAGAGGCTTTTGACTGGCTGCCTGTGTCAGGCTTAAGGGTGGCGTCCACCAACCACAACAAGGCTACGACAAGAGCCAACAAAAAAGTTCCAATCGGCGCTTGTCGCAGCATCGTCGTAAGACGGCCAGCGTTGTCGGGGCGTGTCGTAGACGTTGCTGGTTCCCGTAAAACAGACGTCCTTGGTACCAACACTCTACGACAGTGATATCAAGGAAACCACAACACTCCACGACAAGGATCCAGTCGTGGGAAAAATCGAACATGTTCAATTTCGTCGTAGCCTTGTCAGAAGACTTCTTCCTGTGTGGCCTTGTCGTGGCCTTGTCGTAGACTCTTGTTGGGAACAGGGGTTCACCAACCACGACGAGCTTCCAATCGTAGACCAACCGTGGACCTTGTCGGGAAGCCATTGTCGTAGCCTTGTCGTGATTGGTGGACGCCCGCCTTTAACCACGACAAGGCTAAGACAATGGTTTTCCGACAAGGTCCACAACAGGCCTACGATTGGAAGGCTTGTCGTAGCCCTGTCGTGGTTGGTGGACGCCCCCCCCCCCCCCCCCTTAACTGTGGAATTCATGAAGGCTTTGAGAACCTTCACCCTGCTTGCCCTCAGAACACTGCCTCTGTCTCCTGGATCATTTCACTAGAACATGCTCCTGCCTCTTGTATTTCATACTCAGGGAGTTTTTTCCGTATTCTCCTCGGACCATTTGTAATCTGAGGTTTGTAACAGGTGGATGATAAAGACCAGGATTTCACAAAGTCGCCCAGAATATTAGAGATTTAAATTTTCCATCCAACTAAAAAAAGTGTTCATAGAAAACACAAAGGGAGTGTGTATGGACATACGGATACGTTGTATGCTCCGGGTGGCGCATACGGAAAAATAATGCGTATGGAAAAATAGGGCATAACTAAAATGAACTGATATCGACATGTCACTTTTCCAGAAAAGGTGGACAATAAATACAATATAGACTGGTTTCAGATAAAAGCGGTTGTATGCTCCTCGAAGTTGACTCTACTCAATATCTTCGGATATTACTACGCGTCAACTCCTCGGAGCTTACGACCGCTTGTATCAGAAACCAGTCATCATTGTGCATGTACCCTGGACTCTCGTTTATCTGACCGTCTACATCAACACTCAGCTATCATGGTTGTACAGTTTAAAAGAGCCCTCAGTATAATCAGTCTCCTTATTCTCCTTTATTTATGGAACACGTGCCCCACTGAGCGATAATACAAGAAAAAAAACCGCGCTACATCAGCCGGAACATCCGGTAGTGACGTACTATCCCTGCAGGTGGCGCTCCCGCTGGTCTGTGACGTCACGCGCCGGGTTCTTGTCTTTCTGAGGAACGCGGGCGATTCACCGGTAGTTCCGCGGAAGCCCGCTAAGGGGGCGCTGGAGTGGACGGCGGGGATGGTCGCTTTAAGGCAGAGTGGGTGTGAGTAGGGGGGGGGGGGGGGGAGGGGAAGGTATGCTGCCGGGTGGTTCCACGGCGTCACGATAGGGGGCGCGGAATTCTCGCGAGATCTACACCCAACTCTCGTGGCGCGAGAGTCACGTGGGACGTCACGGTGGTGCCATCTGGCGGGCACAATGAGCACTTCAAAAGCAGGCGCGGGAATGATTCCCGATGCTCGATCCGGGCCGCAATTTCCTGTCACCAGGCGGCGACACCAGGACTCCGGGGGGAGAGTGAAGGAGGGGCGGATCCAGTATGGCTTCCCGCACCTGCGCAGAGACGCCACCGGATGTAGGCTAAGAGCATCACGCGAGATTAGACGAGACCCCGCGTGATTCGGGCTGTGACGTCATTAGAGCAGACGACAAATGTCAGCCGCTAGATGGCGGTGCGTGGTGACGGGGGCTGAGATGACCGTCTAATGTCCTTCACACCCCCTCACCCCCCCCCCCTCCACCACCCACACCCGGCACTTCACACCTCGTGATCAGAACCCAAATTAACTAATGTTCTCCTTCACTGCACTCCACGCTTCTCCACCAGTGTTACTATTTTCATGCATTCTATCATAAGATAATAGTGCCGTAGAACCCCGCCTCACGGACACCTAGTAGAGGCGTACACCCTTCGTAAGCCGACTCTTTTGCTCGAAGTGGAGATTTTTCCCTCGATCTGTGTGAATGAACCCTGTGTAAGCCAACACGTGTTTAAGCAGGCACCCCGCGTAAGTGGTCAATTTCGCTCTGAACGGAAAATTTTCCCCGTATTAAATGTCTGTACTAGCCCCGTGTAAGCGTTCACCTCGATGAAGCGAACACCCCGCGTAAGCGGACAGTTATTTCGGTAGAAAAAGGCCTAAAACCCCGCCTCTGTCTCCCCTCCATACCCGTATATGATAATATATTACACCCGGGGGGAACTTGGAAATCCCACGTTCGCGGACACCCCGCGAAAGCGCACACTTTGGCCCAGAACGGAGGGTGACTCCCTACGCAGGGTTTTACTGTACTTTGAATGAGTCCAGTTTAAGTTATGAGTTTCCAGATTTCATGGGAGACGTGGCATGTAGTTACCGCTTGAATGCGCTGTCAGGTGACAGCGTGATGATGTCATCATGCGCTCACTATCCAACAAAATAACAAAAAAAACAAAAATTTAATTTTGAGTTTCCGTTCTATATATTTACTCCTGTTCTGAGCGGGGCCGCCAACAGATGGGTGCTAAGGCCCTCCTCCTCCTCTTCTTTTGAAGTATTATCACGCAGCAATCTTCACTGGCGAAGACAAGACAAAGTGCACACTCATTTCTCGATAGAGAAATCGGAGACTAAGGCCCGGCGTCCACCTACTATATGATAGTAATTCAAGACTTCCCGATGAGCTATCCTGCATCTGAAGGCCCCACGTCCACCTACTATGATAGAAATTTAGACCTCCCGATATGTCACCGATACAAAATGTCAAAATCGGTGCCATATCGGGAAGGTGTAAAATCGTAGACATATGTCTAAAGATGCCAATCCACCATGCGTTGTATGGGGTTTTTATCGGTGTCTAATCGCAGAAACGTGGTCAACTGTCCCAATATTAGGTGACCTTCCGACACGATTTAGATTTTTTATCGGGAGGTGCATCGTAGATCATATCGGAGCCATATCGTAGTAGGTGGACGCCGCGCCTTATCTTACACAAAGTCTAGCCGAGGTGCATCGGGGTGCATCGTAGTCGTTCTGAGGCCTACCGCAGATTTGTGGACCTCTGTGGACGTCAGGCTTACACTAACATCCACACACCTGCTTTTACCTATTTCACATTTTAGATTCAGTGAAAGGTATTATAGAGAAACAGGCTTATAGGGGACCCCCACCTACCACGATAGGCCACGACATGCTTCCCGATCGCTACGATTTGAAATGGGGAAATCGTGACCTATCGGGAGGTTCCCGATAGGTCCAACAGTTTGAAATCGTAGAGCGTGGCAATGCCTTGGGAGGACCAATACCATAAACTATGGTCACGATAGCTCCACGACGAAACCAGCGGCTGCTACAATACCCTACGACAGGCTACGAAATTTCCAACATGTTGGAAATTATCGGCACCTCTACGATTGGCGTTTTCATCGCAGCCTATCGTGAGCTGTTGTAGAAGGAATCGCAGAAACCTGTCCCACCTACCACGATTTTGCCAGACCTCACGCTACAATCGGAATGGTGTCGGGAAGGCCGTCGTAAGGCCAATCCGGACCAGAATCGTGGTAGGTGGAGGCAGGCTTTAACTGTCTCCGTACGGATAAAATACGCGGTAAAATGGGCGATCATGTGAAATGATGCCGGAGGCAGAGGTTCATTTGATCGCCGATTTTACCAAGTATTTTATCCGTACGGAGACAGTAAGCCTGTTTCTCTATTATTATATACCTAAAAATATCCAATTTTTAACCTTGCTTCTGGGTGAGTTTTTGGATTTCGCCGCCGTACATGCCCCGTACGCCACATACATACCCCGTACGTCACCTAGGTGTCGTACGGATATGAATACGACATGGGTAGGAGCGGGCCGTATGTGTAGGATATACTAGCACAGGTATATAATAATAATGATGACTTTTAAGTGTGAAAACATATTGCGCAAGTCTTTGGGGGGAGCTTTTTTACCAAGCGGTAAATCGCGGAAGGATTTACTGAAGGACCTACTTTTTAAATCAAGTCGCTAGAGGTTTTATTGATGAATTTACACTTAATTTAGATCCCGCAAGAATTTATCTGTGGACCTACATCCCACTGAAGTATCCATTGATGGACCTAATATCAACCTAAATCGCGGAAAAGGGTTTGATTAAGGATCTATTTTCACTTAAATCGCGGAAGGATCTACTTTATCACTTACAGTGGATATCATTGATATTCAGTCTTGGGCTGTTGCATAATACCTGGTCTTCATTCACTGAGGTTCATAAACATTTTTATTTCACTTTTATCTCTAGCTCCATATGGATTATGAGCTTAGTCTATAACAATTTGAGGGAATTTCTCCTTAACAACAACTCGGTTTGAAAGTTCACTCTCAGTTAGAGGACTTTCTTTCTAGTCATTGACCACTTTTCATGTCAAAGTCGTCATTTTCGCACCAGACGACAATTTCCGCGTTTTCGTGCCGCTTTACGGCATTAACTCCAAATGTCGTCACAAACGAGACAAACGGCACTTTTACGACATCTGCCGGTTGTTCATCAAGACACAAACATGGCCGACTCTCTTCTGACGTCATTGTCATGCATTCACTGCCTCATCCTCCTTAAGGTCAAGGCCGTTTGTCCCCCGTGAGGTCAGAGTTCATCGGGGCGGGTTTCCATAGAGACGGAAGCGATGCATGCTGGGGCGGGTTGCGCGTGCGCACACGGCGGTTTGACACTGTTGACAAGAGGGCGCCACCCGCGGTCTGACCTTGACCTGACCTCTGTCAACAAGGTCATGTGACGCAGCGGCGGCGAATTTTACCTCATTTATAGAAGAGCGACCACTGATCACTTACCGCGGGACAGGGGGGGGGGGGGCAGGGGGGGGGGGAAAGGGGGGGGGGTGGAAAGGGGGTGTAGGTGGGGCGCAGAGGGTGGAACTATATTAAAGTGGAAACCTATGAAAGTTTAGGGTCAATATCCTTGTTCGCGCTCGGATATTACTATACATCAACTGTATATCCCAACTAGTGTCAGTAAAGGTTAATATTCTACATGTATTACTCTGTAGAGAATAGACGCACTAGTATAAGAAAAAGGTTGATATTGTGAAGGTATTAGTACTATTACTGTGCGAAGAATACAACCAATAGCATCAGAAGCTATAGAGGAGACCTATGACAGTTTAGGGTCCGAGCTCGGATCCCATCGAGTTTGAATCGCGTAGTAACGCACGAAGCGAAGCCGCATGATTTACGAGGCGATTCAAACGTGATCTGAGAGCAATGATTTGATTGGACCTTAAAACTGCCCCTCAGTCTGCTTCATCTTATTTACTTCCTACTTTCTTTCCTCGCTTTTTTTGCAACTTGTTGTAGCTAAGTTGTTATCCTTCGGTATGTATACCCGATTACCGAATTGAATGTGTCTGTATTCTATATTTGTAAATGAAAAACAAAGTAATTGAGAATTCAAAATGGACATGTCAGTAGGCCAGCATTGACATGCCAGAGTCATCTGTGACAAGTCACTCCAACATATGCATTTAACCCCGCCTCCCACACTATGACGTCACACACCGTGACGTCACTCTGACGCAGACGACATTGGGAAAACGCGGCAGTGGATGGAGCGGACGCCGCGCAGACTGTTTCCGGATCCGGGATAATCCGGAAGCGCTGAGCATATGGACGCCGCCCGGACGCTGGGCCGCCGCCAGGGGGGAACGCGGGGGGGACGCGGGGGGGGCTTCCGAGCGCCGCCTAGCGTTAAAACCCGGCTTTACGGCGCGACCGACGAGAAAAAAATGGCGTTTTGATGTGCACTTATTGTGACAGTTTTGACACCTGCCTGCCCCCCCCCCCCTGCCCCCCCCCCCCCTGCCCCCCCCCTGCCCCCCCCCTGCCCCCCCCCTGCCCCCCCCCTGCCCCCCCCCTGCCCCCCCTGCCCCCCCTGCCCCCCCCCTGCCCCCCCCCTGCCCCTCAGCGGCTGATATGATTTTTATACCTGCTCCGTGTAGATCGTGAAGTCGCCGCATTCATAAATAAAGATTCGTGCGTCGGCGTGCGGCAGGGCTCTGTTCTCAGTCACTGCGTATCTCCGCGCGGCCTTGTCTCGTGTCGACGTGCCGCAGAGAGCAGAGATTGGATATTTCACGCAGTCGTAACTCAACCACATCTCCCAGACCCAGCCATTCTCTATCCATTCTTCTCTAACGACCCCATTATTACTAATTCCCCATGAATTTTTCTCTCCTGTGAATTAGGACACGCATTACGTATGCATTTTTCTCTACCGACTCTTTCATATTTCCTATACGCTTTTTCTATTGCCCGTTCTAGTATATTTGCTGTTTATTTTTCTCCACTGTCCATTCTGATATATTTCCTATACATTTTTCCATGTCATTCATTTTGATATATTTCCTATTTCACGTTTATCTGTCACCAACTCTGACATATTTCCTTAGCGTTTCCAATGTATTTTTCTCTGTTTCCCATTCTGATATATTTCCTACGCACTTTTTTACCAGCTATACTGACATATTTCACATGCACTTTTCTCTACAAGCTATACTTTCATATCGCCAATGCATTTTTCTCTTTTTCCCATTCTGATTTATTTCCTACACACGTTTCTTTATAAGTTATTCTGACATATTTCCAATGCATTTTTCTCCGATGCCCATTTTGTTATATTTCCTTCGCACCTTTTCTCTACAAGCTATACTGACATATTTCCGATGCATTTTTCTCCGATGCCCATTTTGTTATATTTCCTTCGCACCTTTTCTCTACAAGCTATACTGACATATTTCCAATGCATTTTTCTCTGATGCCCATTTTGTTATCTTTCCTTCGCACCTTTTCTCTACAAGCTATACTGACATATTGCCAATGCATTTTTCTCTGTTTCCCATTCTGACGAATGTCCTGCACACTTTTCTCTAGAAGCTATATTGACATGTTTCAATTGCATTTTCTCTGTTGCCCATTCTGACATATTTCCCACACACTTTTCTATACAAGCTATACTGACATATCTCCAATGTATTTTTCTAATTCTGACATATTTCCTACACACATTTCTCGACCAACTATACTGACATATTTCGTACACACTTTTCTGTACCAGTTATACTGACATATCTCCAATGCATTTTTTTCTGTTTCCCGTTCTCACATATTTCCTATTCACTTTCTTTCTACCAGCTATACTGACATATTTCTAATGTATTTGTCTCTGTTGCCCATCCTGATGTATTCCCTTTATCGGACGGGAGTTGCAGGAAGTGGCGAGTCCGTTTAGAGGTGATCGCATGAAGACAGATCGTCCCGAGTTTCGATCCGTGACGCTCCCAAACGACAGCTAATGTTTCCAGCAGGCCGGGGATAAATGTTGACATTTGTCAAAGATGTGAAATCTGACTGCGTATTGAGTCGCCTGCGTCAACAAGACAAGTGAACGGGCTATTGGAGAGGAGAGAAAGAGAGAGAGGGAGGGAGAGAGAGAGGTACAGGGAGAGAGAGAAAGAAGGGTTCAAGGAGAGAGGGGGAGGGAAAGGGCGAGAGGGAGAGAGAAAGGTACAAGGAGAGAGAGAATGAGAGAGAAGGGTCCAAGGAGAGAGAGAGGGAAAGAGGGCGGGAGAGAGAGAAAGAGAGGTACAGGGAGAGAGAGAAAGAGAACGGTTCAAAGAGAGAGGGGGAGAGGGAAAGAGAAGGGTTCAGGCAAAGAGAGAATGGGCGAGAGGGAGAGGGGAGAGAGTGGGAGAGAGAGAGAGAGGGAGGAAGACAGGGATGCAGGGAGAAAGGGGAAAAGAGAAAGGGAGAGGGGAGAGAGAGAAAGGGAGAGGGAGTTACAGGGAGAGAGAAAGGGCAAGAGGGAGAGGGATAGAGAGAGGGGGAGGGAGGGAGAGAGGGGGAGGGAGAGAAAGAGGGAGTGAGAAAGGGCAAGAGGGAAAGGGAGGGAGTGAGAGAGCGAGGGAGGTAATGGGCGAAAGAAAGTGATAGAGAGAGGGGAGACAGAGAGAGGAAGAGATAGACAGGGAAAGAGGAAGAGAGACGGAGGGAGAAGGAGAGAGAGAGAGAGAGAGAGAGAGAGAGAGGGACATAGACAGGGAGACTGAGTGAGAGAAACGGGTGATGCTGTGAGGACTGAGAGAGAGAGATTGGAGGCCATTTATAAAGTCTCTCAAAGAGTTGACCCCCCTCTCCTCCTCCCATCTTGTAAACAATAACTCAAAGAAACATTTTCAACTTTCTTACCCTCCTCACAGTGTGCGTACTTGATGGATGTACATAAAAGTCGCCTGTACTTATTACGTAAAGTACATTAAAGTTTTTAACTTGTATCAATACGGGTTGTGATGTCGTATGATAACTCTGACTCTCCCGCTGGGTGGGTGGTGTATGTGAGTTGATGTAGCTACCATCACAACCCGTCACTCCCTGATCCTGCTCTACCCCGCTCCACCACTCACATTAAACCCTCACTTACTACCTCCAATACCTTCTCCAAATATCCCCTCTGTCACACCCCGATTTCAGCGCCCATTTCAATCCTAATTCCGGGCCAGGATGCTTATTGGCCCGGGCCCCAGACCCAGCATATGCATGACCCGCCATCCATCTTAATAGGGCGAGGCCTGCGCGCGCATCATTTTACACTCATCTCCAGCACGCTTTAATCATGGCCGCCGCTCACCGCCTCTCGCCACCTCTCGCCGCCTCTCGCCTAATCTCGACAATCCTCATCCTGTCGTCACCAATGGATATTGATGACGTGACCTTGGGACGACCTTGATGATTATTAATAAAGATCCCTTCAGATCCGTACCTAAAAAAGGAGAGAGGGGCGATCTGTGTGTGGTCACTGCTCGATCGACTGTGACCTTGTCTCGTCCTCTCTGCCATGGATGGAGATGTTTTTTCTGAAGGTCGATCTAATGTCAATAGACATGTTTTTTATTTACGGAATGCTGAGAGGATGGATTTGTATTTATAGCTTCCCAATACAAAGTGTCCATAGAAAACACATAGGGAGTGTGTATCTACATACCCGGAGCATACAGATATATCCACCTAATACAAAGTGTCCATAGAAAACACATAGGGAGTGTGTATCACCATACCCGGAGCATACAGATATATCCACCTAATACAAAGTGTCCATAGAAAACACATAGAGAGTGTGTATCACCATACCCGGAGCATACAGATATATCCACCTAATACAAAGTGTCCATAGTAAACACATAGGGAGTGTGTATCACCATACCCGGAGCATACAGATATATCCACCTGATACAAAGTGTCCATAGTAAACACATAGGGAGTGTGTATCACCATACCCGGAGCATACAGATATATCCACCTCATACAAAGTGTCCATAGTAAACACATAGGGAGTGTGTATCATCATACCATGAGCATACAGATATATCCACCTAATACAAAGTGTCCATAGAAAACACACAGGGAGTGTGTATCACCATACCCGGAGCATACAGATATATCCACCTAATACAAAGTGTCCATAGAAAACACACAGGGAGTGTGTATCACCATACCCGGAGCATACAGATATATCCACCTAATACAAAGTGTCCATAGAAAACACATAGAGAGTGTGTATCACCATACCCAGAGCATACAGATATATCCACCTAATACAAAGTGTCCATAGAAAACACACAGGGAGTGTGTATCACCATAACCGGAGCATACAGATATATCCACCTAATACAAAGTGTCCATAGAAAACACACAGGGAGTGTGTATCACCATACCCAGTTCGGTTCACGATCCGAGTGAATTACTCTCATAATTTGATCTCTTGCAGCTAGGACTTAACATGTGTCGGTTCCTTAGAGTATTCTATGTCGTATACAGTATGTGGTTGGTTCACACCCATATTTTGAATATGTATTTTTAACGCTATGCGCAAGCCCCTGTTTGGACGACACATGACATTCCCGTATAGAGTACTAAAGAAGAAACCAACAAGTTTTGGTCAAAGTCATCATTCTTCACGAGTTTGATGTGGAGTGATATGAACGAGGCGGAAATGGGCCTTTAGACCAATGCCCTGCTACTATAGTGTGAATTAGTTTTAGTAACCTTTCTTTTCCACAAAGTTTTGATGTGTATTCGTGTACAGAATAAAATTAAAAATTCTTTCACGATTCCGCTGTGAATTACACTGGACCTCACTGCGCTTGATCCCCGCCGTTAGGGGTTAAGGGTGAGATTAGGATTAGAGTCCTGCTGGGTGACCTTGATTCGACCTCCGGATGACCTTGACCTGACCTTGGTGACCCGCACTCGGCGCTGATTGGCTGCTTGTCGTGTCCACTCACCCGTGACCACCACACGCCGCAGACACCGCCAACGACGTGTTTTATAATGGCCGCGCCCTGTGCGGGCCGCCATCTTGTCAGGCGCGCAGTGTGCAGTAAGGAGGCACGTGATTGGCTGAAGTTGGCGTCACTGTGGTTTCTCAGAACGTGTGATCTGAGTGTGGATCGAGGTAGGTGCAGAAATCCCAGAGATCTGCTCTGATGGGTCCACCGGCTGTCTGACTGTTTGAGGATTTCGTATTAAAGATGAAACCAACAAGTTTTGGTCAAAGTCGTCGTTCTCTACGAGTTTGATGCGGAGTGATATGAACGAGGTGACAGCGTCAGACAATTCAAATTGGAGAATGACTTCTTGGACTTAAACGAATTGCTTTCTGTAATCATCTCACCTCTATAGACACTAAACGAATGGACAACACACATTATATAGGCCATGGAGAACGGACTGCAATACTAGTAGGGGCATGGGGAACGAGGTTTCAATGTTGAGCCCATGGGACAAAAATATCAGGGGTGAGATAAGGTGTAAAACCGCTTGTTTTCACGATTAGGGTCAACTATTCCCTGACCATCTGTAGATTACGTATAGCGTAAAACAACTCTTTTTTTGGGTAATGCATACTCAAGCTCTGCATTGCTGTAGATGTCTTAATTCCTATTGGTCGAGAGATATCTCAAGATAAGCATATCTTGCAGCCAATTGAGATATTTCTATGCAAACATGCCTCTCGTTTTTAGTGTTTCTGCCACATTAAAAAGGTCCATACTGATAGAACTGTCCTCCAAACACAATGACCATCACGGTGGTGGCCTTATGTATAATCTATGCACAATTAATCAGTGAACACTTCTCTACATGTCTGTTTCCATTCACTGGTCTGGTGTCATTGGTTCCCGACTGCAGATCGGTGGCGAGTAGTCGGCCAGTGGAAAATGGCTGAAAGTGAAAACAGCGCCCTCTGCAGGGGGCATCGTGCATTGACTTCCGGTCCGCCATGTTTATTATTAAGAAATATGCATCACAAAAACGGAGACAATCTCATTGTCCCTGAAAAGGTCAATAAAACTCAAATATTATTACCACTAAAGTCATTCAATTCCGTGTGCCCGGAAAATAATGTCATCGTTAAAAAAAGGTTGTTGATGGTGGCTTCCTAAACTCATACTGTGTAGCAGATGTCAAGTATAATAATGGATCTAATACACTTTTCTACATACTCAACGGGCGTTGGATACGAGTTCCCTATGTTAAGTCTATGGGGCGTGGGGGGGGGGGGGATTTCGGGGTAAGATAATGGTTCAGTTTCCACCTCACCAAATCATGCTATTGTAACTTATTCCAGGACTGTAACTCTTCAATAAGATGTGTCTATGACTGGTTCACTAAAACCATTGCCCTTCTTATTTTGTGTGATTTCTATATCTTTGCCGGGTTTCCATTTTACTAAATCCTGCTACTCTAATTGTACTCTGTACTAGTTCAACATAAAATTGTTTGAAAGAAAGGGACGTATACCAACCCTAGGGCAGGGTGATAAAAACCAGCCAACTGTCTATGGCTGACACCCACGCCCCTTTATCTGACTATTATTGTACTCAAATTATATTGAAAATTTGTAAACTATTCAAGGTCAATAAAGAAATTTAAAAAAAAAGAAAATTGTTTCCTGTGAGTGATGTTCATTTTGTGCTGAGGTCACCTAGAGATAGAACGTGATGCCGGATGTCCATCTACCGATTTGGGTATGAACGATTAGTTCCCAAATCGTATACGAGTCGGTCATCTTGTCGCAGGCAAATTACGTAATACCTCGCTCGACCCGCGACCTTCGAGGAGAGGGGGTAGAGGGTATTAGTCCTAAGCAAATCAGTCTACACCTTCCGACAGAGATACGATTATGCACCCCGCCGACTGAGTTAGGATTTGGGAACAGTGCCTTCAAGCGTTGGTCTTTGATCGGTGTATGGTCCACTAATCCGTGCGGGAGTGCAAAAACCAAAGAAATCAAGTGTGGCACCCCCTGCAAGCCTCACCAAGCGATTATTGAAGGTCCATCGTCGGGCCTTGTCGGCCAACCAATCAACCCTCCTTTCCCAACGTTCTGTTGTCGCTGACAACATTTATCAACATGTTGATAAACTGATCCCCACCGATTTTGGAACATTGAAACCACAACTTGTCGGCGACAAAAGGACGTCTGAAGGCGGTGGTTCACTAATCGGTGGGAAGCCTTGCCTAGTTATGCTACATCTACCGACTCCGTTAGGATGGGTTGCCTGAGACAAATTACCGCCCGTTTGTCGCTGACAAACGTACATAAATGTTCCAAAATCGGTAGATGGGCATTGGCTTTGAAGTGTAGGAGTGTGTTTATCATTATGTGTAGCACTTGTCACATTCCCAGTATTAAATCTGCTGTGCACGACATTGGTGACGTTTCCATGGCTGTTGACGTCACTAACCGGAAGTAGTATATTGGCTATTGGTATATTGGACATTTACCTCTAAAAAGGAACAGAATCTCATGAGATTTTGGACCATGTGAGGTGCATGAATCCCACCCTGTGAATCCCACTTAAAGGTACATCCAGCCTGAGACTGGGTGTACCTATGTACCTAGAATCGCACAGTGTGGACTGGACATTAGTAAATAAATGCCAGAACCAGGAACAGAGAGAGATTATAACGAACATCCATTCTCCTGCTCGTGTGAGAAACAACTCCTCGCTGGCGTGAATGAAACTCGCTGTCACACAGAGGCTGGTTACTCCCCCCCACAGCCGGGTTTATTACTCAGAAACTGACGTTAATGTCAAGTCGCCATATTGCACCGCCATAAAGGGAGGGTCGGCGACTCCACACGACCGTAAATCGGCGAGTCGGAACGGGAAACATGGAGGGAGACCGGAGAGTGGACAGTGAATCAGGAACGAGTCTTCCGTACGTCCAGGAAGTTATATATATGGTTATGAAGGGAATGAGAACTGGTGATGAGAAACAAGAGGAGCGTAGTAAAGGACTGCTCTGACAGTGACCAAGAAAGAAACTGATGAGTGTTTGGTCTGTGTCCTCGTTCGCCATCGAGTTTGGAGTGCGCAGTAATATGAACGAGGTGATAGCTGAGTGAATATTCTGAAGCGCTCCAAATGAGATGGCGAACGAGGACACAGACCAAACACTAATATGTTTCTGATTTTATCTTATCCTGGAAATATTTATCTGTTTATCACCCGTTGAGAATGAGTTACTGTACTCGCAGGCCTGTTGAGAACAAGTTCCTATTGTTAAGCCTATTGACGTTTATTCCAGGCTAAGATAAAGTTGTGTACTCTTTATCGGTTTGATACCGAGTATAGTAGTTTACTTTTTGCCTGAAGTGGGATTCACAGATGATATTCATGTACCTCACAGGACGTTTGTCTGAGAAAAATCCTGCTGAGATTCATGTACCTCACAGGGTGTTTGTGTGAGACAAATCCTGCTGAGATTCATGTACCTCACAGGGTGTTTGTGTGAGACAAATCCTGTTGAGATTCATGTACCTCACAGAGTGTTTGTATGAGACAAATCCTGCTGAGATTCTGTGCTACAATACAATATTCTGTTTCATTTAGACATGTGGAGCGCTGAATAATCCTGATCCGGAGGGCGAAGGTCTGTTAGGAACTCTCTGGCTGCAAATCCACTCGCTGTGATCGTAATTACGATTGGCCAGTTGTAGGAAGCAATCATTCAAATATGCAAATTTGGGGACGACTTTTGAGAAATATACAAAGCAAAGGTCGGCGACTTTTTTGGGTCACTATTTGATTCTACTACTATAACTGTCTTTTCCTAGCAAATTGACATCTTACCGTGTTCATTAATTGTGTTCATTTTGTGATAACGCAAAAGTGTCAGATCCTCGATTTTATTTACAGTAGGTCTGTTACCGCTCTGATCCCTCACTGCACAGTAACACGGTAGTGAATCAATCAGCAGCTATTTCGTCGGTTCCAGAAAACTGGCAAAAATCGAAATAAAGAAATTTTTTCTATATCCGTTTCCGATTTCTGACAAAAATCAGAAAGAATATGTTGGAGGAGGCCCAAAACTGTTGCCGTCAGAATAATCGAATATTCTGGTCTGCTTCGAAATACCCCAACTTAAAGCCAGTTTAAGAAAATTAGGAAATGTGATTTAAAGAATCAATACCTCGTTGATAATTCGAATATGGTTTTGTGAAGGCTAAATTTCCTTTGCTACCCCCCCAGACCTTACAAATCTTTATCTCACCCCTGGTATTTTTGTTCCATGGGCTTAACATTGGGAACTCGCTCTCCATGCCCCTACGAGTATTGCAGTCCGTTCTCCATGGTCCATTCTTTTAGTGTGTATAGGAGTACGACAGATACAGAAAGCAACTCGTTTTGGTCAAAGTCATCGTTTCCCAACTCGTTGTCGCCTCGTTCATATCACTCCGCATCAAACTCACGACTTTGACCGAAACTAGTTTGTTTCTTCTTTAGTATTCTATCTGAAGTACGTAGATATAACACTGGACTACTGACATCTGTCACCGAGCATACTATTGTTTATAGAAAGGAAACATAAACGAATCATGAACACAACTATTGTTTGAAAGGCATCTGAGAAAATGAATAAACTATCCTTGTCGTAGGTTTTATAACAACGATGGCCCAATGATGAAAACCCGTCACTGAAATGCTAATTTTCTTCATATATGGAAGGCAGGTGCATGTTACTTTATATGGCTAATATATATATATATATATATATATATATATATATATATATATATATATATATATATATATATATATTTATATATATGCAGATATTCTGAGGGTGGTCTCAACACGACTCATCTAAAAGCCCTGATCACATATCAACACCTGGGGTCAGGAGGTCACCGCTCAGATCTACACCGTCCTTGACCTTGACCGCCCGCCACCTCCTCTTCCCGTCATGCCTATCCGTCATCCGGGCACTCCGTCGCCATGACGACACTATCAGAACGAGGCCATCCATTACACCTGTCGGGGCCTGTAGGTGGCGCCACCGCGGGCGGTGTGTAATGCACAGGAGAAAGAATTCATCGGGTTCTCTCACCCCCCCCCCCCCTCCACACACACACACACACACACACACACACACACTCACTGACCCAGTCCAACCTGACCCGGAAGTGATCAGCCGCGCACCACCCCCGGGGTCACACTCTCCAGGCAGAGGTTGGGTGTAATCGAATGTAACGGGGAAAAGACGAGAAATGTGTTCAGTGAGTGGTTAGTACCGCTACAGGTTTTATTAGTTAACAGATCTCTATACATGTAACGGGGATAGGAGGAGAAATGTGTTCAGTGAGTGGTTAGTACCGCTACAGGTTTTATTATTTAACAGATCTCTATACATGTAACGGGGATAGGAGGACAAATGTGTTCAGTGAGTTATTAGTACCGCTACAAGTTTTATTAGTTAACAGATCTCTATACATGTAACGGGGATAGGAGGAGAAATGTGTTCAGAGAGTTGTTAGTACCGCTACAGGTTTTATTATTTAACAGATCTCTATACATGTAACGGGGATAGGAGGAGAAATGTGTTCAGAGAGTTGTTAGTACCGCTACAGGTTTTATTATTTAACAGATCTCTATACATGTAACGGGGATAGGAGGAGAAATGTGTTCAGAGAGTTGTTAGTACCGCTACAGGTTTTATTATTTAACAGATCTCTATACATGTAACGGGGATAGAAGGAGAAATGTGTTCAGTGAGTGGTTAGTACCGCTACAGGTTTTATCGTTTAACAGAATATGGGAATGATTTATTGATATATACATGTAAATTCCTGCCAGTTTTTTCAGCATGGTATACAGGGTGTAGGGCGACAAATGACGAACCACCCTCTCCACTAGTGTGAACCAGCAACATACAGGAGATATAAAGAAAACGGGTCTTTGTTAGCTTCAAGGTGGTAGAGAATTGAGTCAACATTGTCAGGAGTCAACACTCTACAAGCTACGAATTAGATGCATTTTCCAGGTCTCATATTCTGGTTATATCTAGACAGACTTGGGTCAGAAGTATTGGGTTTTGTCCACCCTTTGTTTATTTCTCCATAAACTTACCATTCGAAACGTTCCACGAAGCACGCTTTCTAATAGCGTGAAAATACCCAACTGGCTTTTGTACAAAGATGTTGTTTTTTTATTCCAAGAGCATACGATATCAAAATGTGTGTTTGTGTGTGTGTGGGGGGGGGGGGGGGATTTGAAACTAAATCTAGTAGTAATGGTTGATATACCATTTGTTTTTTCACTAAATTCTATATCATTACATATTTATGGCCGAACGTCCATAATAATTTAGTATTATATTAATGTATTTTCTGCTAGTATGTGAGTGAACGAACTAAAGGCTAACTAAACCTGAGAACAACCTTCCCTGACCTCCGAACACAGATGCACATTCAGTCTCTACTTGACATTTGCATCACGAGGCAACCAGCGGACGCCAACTACCACCGCCGCGCGACTGTCAAACGCCGGACAGAGATAACGAAACCCCGAATTTAATCATTAATTCTATTATTGATTCTTATGAATTATCCTCGGAAGAATTGTGGGTTGTTTCACGGAAAATCAAAACCCACCCCGATGGGAATCTTAGTGAGTTGTTTCTTTTATTATTTCTTATCATTATTTTATTTTGAAATATTTTTTCGCTGGTTGGTCATTTGTCCGCCGTGTGGCGCGCGCGTCGCCCATTGTTCCCACGTGACCTCCGCGAGACTCCGCGCGACAACGCGAGACTGCGTGAGGCAAGTTTTATCCGAATCCCACAAAAATCTGTCTGAAATGATTCGATAAGGTCTTCCATTACGTTTTGAAAATTGGATGAGTAAAATGTGGACAGGTTTTAGTGGTTTATTCAGAGTGGTCAGAAAACGTTATTTATTTTTTTATTGTTTTTTTTAAGGGACTGGTTTGGTGTTATGTTGTAGTTTTGGATCGGTGAGGTTGATAAGTTTTATTCTACACATATTAAACAACCTGATCCCTTAGTACACTAGCCCACCACCAGGGCTTCTTTCAGCTACACTTGTCACGTGATATCTTCTGAATACACTTTTGTAATTACCTTGGCCAGTGGCAATCAAAACGTGGAGAATATGAAGTCCCGTACACATTTACCATCGTCCATTGGTGGCGGAAGATTAATACTTCTATCATTGTCACGTGATATCACCCACGAAAGGGCAGAAGGCAAAGAAAATTCAAATCCCCCTGAGGTGGACCTTTGTGTGGGCTCTGAGGCTGAAACCACGCTCTGCAAAAATGAGTCGTATCCGTGTGAGCGAAACGGGAGCCACAAAGTAGGGGAGAGTCGTTATTGTATGACTAAGACGGGACACAGAAACTGAAGGTCAGGTGGGCGGGTATGTAGGCAGATGTATTCTCATCGATGTCCTACACAGGACTCAGTATACATGTAGAACCAAGTCCCCCATGTCTACGGCATGGACAATGTATATATGTATATTTATTATCCATCGTATACAAAATCCCCATTGAAAATGTATGGGGACTCAGTAAACCACCACTCATTATTTATTATCCAGCATATACAAAGACCCCATTGAAAATGTATGGGGACTCAGTAAACCATCACCCATTGCATAAAACCTGCCAGATAACCTACCATAACTGTGGTATACGGATTCAAACCTGTGGTATACGGCCTCAAAACAATGGTATACGGGAAAAATAGTCCCTTTAGCTATAGAGCAAAGAAATAGTCTCTATTGTTATACCCTTTAATATGGCAATTACTGGGTTTAATTTATTCGAAATGATGGATAATAAATACAACAAACGATGATTATGTGGACAGGCGGCTCTGTAAACCACTCGAGGTTAACGTCGTAATACACTCGCAAGTGCTTGTGTATTACTATGCGTCAACCTCTCGTGGTTTACGGCTGCCTATCCACAAAACCATCGATTATTGTCTATATCTATGTATATAAATATATATATATATCTATGTATATAAATATATATACATATATATATATATATATATATATATATATATACATAATTATAAATATATATTTATATATATATATGAATATTCATATATGCCCAGTCTCAGACTAGCGGAAATCGTGCAGTTCACACTGTGCGTTTTGAGGTACATAGGTACGTCTCAGACTCAGACTAGCGGGAATCGTGCAGTTCACACTGTGTGTTTTGAGCTACATAGGTACGCCCAGTCTAAGACTAGTGGGACATTTGCAGTTCACACTGTGCGTTTTGAGGTACTAGGTACGCCCAGTCTCAGACTAGAGGGAAGCGTGCAGTTCACACTGTGCGTTTTGAGGTACTAGGTACGCCCAGTCTCAGACTAGTGGGAATCGTGCAGTTCACACTGTGTGTTTTGAGGTACTAGGTACGCCCAGTCTCAGACTAGCGGGAAGCGTGCAGTTCACACTGTGCGTTTTGAGGTACTAGGTACGCCCAGTCTCAGACTAGCATGAAGCGTGTAGTTCACACTGTGCGTTTTGAGGTACTAGGTACGCCCAGTCTCAGACTAGCGGGAATCGTGCAGTTCACACTGTGTGTTTTGAGGTACTAGGTACGCCCAGTCTCCGACTAGCGGGAATCGTGCAGTTCACACTGTGCGTTTTGAGGTACTAGGTACGCCCAGTCTCCGACTAGCGGAAATCGTGCAGTTCACACTGTGCGTTTTGGGGTACTAGGTACGCCCAGTCTCCGACTAGTGGGAATCGTGCAGTTCACACTGTGCGTTTTGAGGTACTAGGTACGCCCAGTCTCCGACTAGCGGAAATCGTGCAGTTCACACTGTGCGTTTTGAGGTACTAGGTACGCCCAGTCTCCGACTAGCGGAAATCGTGCAGTTCACACTGTGCGTTTTGAGGTACATAGGTACGCCCAGTCTCAGACTAGCGGGAATCGTGCAGTTCACACTGTGCGTTTTGATGTAAATAGGTACGCCCAGTCTCAGACTAGCGGGAATCGTGCAGTTCACACTGTGCGTTTTGATGTAAATAGGTACGCCCAGTCTCAGACTAGCGGGAATCGTGCAGCTCACACTGTGTGTTTTGAGGTACATAGGTATGTCTAGTCTCAGACTAGCGGGAAGCGTGCAGTTCACACTGTGTGTTTTGAGGTACTAGGTACGCCCAGTCTCAGACTAGCGGGAATCGTGCAGTTCACACTGTGCGTTTTGAGGTACATAGGTACGCCCAGTCTCAGACTAGCGGGAAGCGTGCAGTTCACACTGTGCGTTTTGAGGTACATAGGTACGCCCAGTCTCAGACTAGCGGGAATCGTGCAGTTCACACTGTGCGTTTTGAGGTACATAGGTACGCCCAGTCTCAGACTAGTGGGAAGCGTGCAGTTCATACTGTGCGTTTTGAGGTACATAGGTACGCCCAGTCTCAGACTAGCGGGAATCGTGCAGTTCACACTGTGCGTTTTGAGGTTCATAGGTACGCCCAGTCTCAGACTAGCGGGAATCGTGCAGTTCACACTGTGTGTTTTGAGGTACATAGGTACGCCCAGTCTCAGACTAGTGGGAAGCGTGCAGTTCACACTGTGTGTTTTGAGCTACATAGGTACGCCCAGTCTCAGACTAGTGGGACACTTGCAGTTCATACTGTACGTTTTGAGGTACATAGGTACGCCCAGTCTCAGACTAGTGGGAATCTTGCAGTTCACACTGTGCGTTTTGAGGTACATAGGTACGCCCAGTCTCAGACTTGGGGTAGTTATTGGGGGTACCTATTTACCTCAAAACTTCTCCCACATTAAAGGTGTGACTACTTTTAATATTTCCGACCAAAAAAACAAAGAATATATGTCATTTCGGCACCGTTACCCTGCCTCTATATATTTCTCAAACAAATCCATACGGAACAAGGCAGGGTAAGCTTGTGGTGAGATTGGCAGGTTTTTGTTCATTCTGACCAGGGGCCCGTTTAATAATCCTTCTGCGTGCAAACAAAGGAGGAGGGTGGAGGGCAATATGCCAGGTGTGACAATCAATACATACTACCCGCATTCAATACGACCCCTGTGAGAAGCGGCGAGAATCGGCAACGAGTTGGGCGGCCCCCCTCATTCTTTATCCTACCCCTAATAAAAAACACCATAGGCTTAACATTAGCAGACTGTATTTGGTCTACGGTGCAGGAAAATGAAATTTATCGCTCTAGTGGGATACAGTTATCAAATGACGTCATTTGAAAAGCGACCAATGATTATCACTGATTATCGGTGAGTTTTATGTTATTTCTTAATTTGCTGAAGTAATTTAGACGGGGTAGGATAAATTCTAAATCAAACTTGAGTTAGTCGTGTTTTATATCGCATTCCAGCAATGTGCAATAAACAACAACACGACTAGTTTTTGTTTGGATTCTCCTAAGTATATTCATACACAAGTTTATTTTTATACTGATTTTTTTAAAATTTGTAAATAAGGAACAGTACAATCACCCAATACAGAGCGTTCTACAGAATGTATAAATCACAATAACGAAAATTGGTAGCTAGATAAAAAATGAATTTGCAAACATAATATTTTTTCTGAATAAATGAGTGGTTTTTCACACCTCCTTCCCATTTTTGAAAAAAAAAGAAGCTCGATACGGGTATAGGCAACCATCCACACATGTCCAATGGTTTCTCCGCTAACGATTTCGTGCAATCCGAGACCACTTTAACAGCAATCAGCTAAATGTGTAGAGGGAACTTGTTGGGGTAGTGAGGCGGGGTTGGGGGTGGGGGGGTGTGTGAGGTGTGTATAGGGAACTGGGGGGTTGTGAGGTGTGTAGAGGGAACTTGTTGGGGTAGTGAGGTGTGCAGGGGGCGGGCGGGGTGTGGTGTGCAGGGGGCGGGGGGGTGAGGTGTGCAGGGGGCGGGGGGGTGAGGTGTGTGCAGGGAGGGGCGGGGTGTGGTGTGCAGGGGGCTGGGGGGTGAGGTGTGTAGATGGGGCGTGCGGGGTGAGGTGTGCAGGGGGCGGGCGGGGTGTGGTGTACAGGGGGCGGGCGGGGTGTGGTGTGCAGGGGGCGGGGGGGTGAGGTGTGTGCAGGGGGCGGGCGGGGTGAGGTGTGCAGGGGGCGGGGGGGTGAGGTGTGTAGATGGGGCGTGCGGGGTGAGGTGTGCAGGGGGCGGGCGGGGTGTGGTGTGCAGGGGGCGGGGGGGGTGAGGTGTGTGCAGGGGGCGGGCGGGGTGAGGTGTGCAGGGGGCGGGGGGGTGAGGTGTGCAGGGGGCGGGCGGGGTGAGGTGTGTGCAGGGAGGGGCGGGGTGTGGTGTGCAGGGGGCTGGGGGGGTGAGGTGTGTAGATGGGGCGTGCGGGGTGAGGTGTGCAGGGGGCGGGCGGGGTGTGGTGTACAGGGGGCGGGCGGGGTGAGGTGTGTAGAGGGGGCGGGCGGTATGAGGTGTGCAGGGGGCGGGCACGGTGAGGTGTGTAGAGGGGGCGGGCGGTATGAGGTGTGCAGGGGGCGGGCGGTATGAGGTGTGCAGGGGGTGGGGGTGAGGTGTGTACAGGGGGCGAGCAGGGTGAGGTGTGCAGGGGGCGGGTGGGGTGAGGTATACAGGGGGCGGGCGGGGTGAGGTGTGTACAGGGGGCGGGGGGGGCGAGGTGTGCAGGGGGCGGGGCGGTGAGGTGTGAAGGGGGCGGGCGGGGTGAGGTGTGTACAGGGGGCGGGCGGGGTGAGGTGTGTGCAGGGGGCGGGCGGGGTGAGGTGTGTGCAGGGGGCGGGCGGGGTGAGGTGTGTAGAGGGGGCGGGGAGGCGGGGTGAGGTGTGCAGGGGGCGGGCGGGGTGAGGTGTGCAGGGGGCGGGGGGGTGAGGTGTGCAGGGGGCGGGGAGGCGGGGTGAGGTGTGCAGGGGGCGTGCGGGGTGAGGTGTGCAGGGGGCGAGCGGGGTGAGGTGTGTGCAGGGGGCGGGCGGGGGGGGGTGAGGTGGGCAGGGGGCGGGGAGGCGGGGTGAGGTGTGCAGGGGGCGTGCGGGGTGAGGTGTGCAGGGGGCGGGCGGTATGAGGTGTATAGAGGGGGCAGGGAGGCGGTATGAGGTGTACAGGGGGCGGGCGGGGTGAGGTGTGTACAGGGGGCGGGCGGGGTGAGGTGTGCAGGGGGCGGGCGGGGTGAGGTGTACAGGGGGCGGGGTGAGGTGTGTACAGGGGGCGGGGCGGGCGGGGTGAGGTGTGCAGGGGGCGGGCGGTATGAGGTGTGTAGGGGACGGGGGGGTGAGGTGTGCAGGGGGCGGGGTGAGGTGTGCAGGGGGCGGGCGGGGTGAGGTGTGCAGGGGTCGGGGTGAGGTGTGTACAGGGGGCGGGGGGCGCTATGAGGTGTGCAGGGGACGGGGGGGTGAGGTGTGCAGGGGGCGGGCGGTATGAGGTGTGTAGGGGGTGGGGGGGTGAGGTGTGCAGGGGGCGGGGTGAGGTGTGCAGGGGGCGGGGGGCGGGGTGAGGTGTACAGGGGGCGGGCGGGGTAAGGTGTGCAGGGGGCGGGCGGGGTGAGGTGTGCAGGGGGCGGGGGGCGGGGTGAGGTGTACAGGGGGCGGGCGGGGTGAGGTGTGCAGGGGGCGGGCGGTATGAGGTGTGTAGGGGGTGGGGGGGGTGAGGTGTGCAGGGGGCGGGGTGAGGTGTGCAGGGGGCGGGGGGGTGAGGTGTGTACAGGGGGCGGGCGGGGTGAGGTGTGCAGGGGGCGGGGTGAGGTGTGCAGGGGGCGGGGTGAGGTGTGCAGGGGGCGGGCGGGGGGCGCTATGAGGTGTGCAGGGGGCGGGGGGGGGTGAGGTGTGCTAATGAGGGCTCCGACTTACCTGTGGCTGATTACTCAGGTGAGGGACGCTTTGATGTCACGTGACTGCTCCCCTCGCTCGTGGATTACCCTAATCCCTCAGTCTGCTAACTACTTTGATGTGTTTTACACACAATACGGCACGGACATACGCCTCATTTACACCCACAAGATCGGCAGTCCAGCCTCTCCTTTATAAACAGTTCCGCTCCACTGGAGGTTGGTGAAAGGCTCGGGAGGAAGTCCCATGAGGGGAACAATGAGAACAGTAGGGTTATGACACAAACTAAGTTGACCCACATCGTCCCAGGGTCTCCTAATAAGGAGGTCCACGTCCTTCCCAAGTCAGTCTAGGGACCCGTTTAATAATCTAGGATCGTACATGAAGACACTTTACTGTATGTCATAGAGACCCAGGGGCCTGTTTGATAATCTAGGATCGTACATGAAGATACTTTTCTGTATGTCATAGAGACCCAGGGGCCCGTTTAATAATCTAGAATCCTACATGAAGACACTTTACTGTATGTCATAGAGACCCAGGGGCCTGTTTAATAATCTAGGATTTTACATGTAGACACTTTCCTGTACCTCATCCAAGGGTTATGTTTAATATTTTGAAAGTACGTCTGATAAGACAGTCTTAGCCGTCCATAAGGTCGTCCATAAGTGTTGATTTAAGTTGACTCACATCGTCCCTGGGTCTCGTTGGTGTTTAGTGAAGGGTCCTCATTATTAAACGTGCCCCAGGGACGATGTGAGCCAACTTAATTCAACACTTATGGACGACCTTATGGACGGTTAACGAACAGACTTAAATATCATTATACTTTATTACCCACCAAATACGGAGTCTCCATAGGAAATGTATGGAGCACCTGGGATCGGCTACCGGGAGATTCTGACATGTCAGAATCTCCTGCAAAAAAGTCCCATCCATAATGAGGTCAAATTATCATGTATTTCAAAATAAGTTTCTTGAATGTCCATTCAATATTTATTATTCATAATCAGTCACAATAACCTCATTTACCATCAGGAATCACAGTGCTAACACGCTTTGCATACAAAAATCATGGTGAAATGGCGAATTACATTATATAGATTTGTTATTAATCTTGTAGGTGGGCAATCAATACAATAACGACTGGTTTTGTATACGAGTGACCGTAATCTCCTCGTAGTTGACGACGTAATATCCTCGCTGATCGCTCTGATATTAATACGCGTCAACTACGAGGAGATTACGGCCACTCGTACACAAATCCTGTCATTATTGTGTATATAACCCTAGCGCAAGGTATAGAATAGGGTCTTCACGTAGGACCCTAGATTATTAAACGGGCCCCGGATCTCAGTGTGTCCGAGTGGCGGATTGTAAGAAAAGAGGCTTAATAAGGAAACCTGGAGAATGGGACTGAAGTGAGGTTATTGTTTGGTTTATCCCTCACTTCCGCCTTGTGCGACGTTTACTGAGGCCCGATGATGTGTTCATGGTTTAAACAGCTCATGGCGAATTCATCATTAAGACATCCCGTGTTTTCATGAGAGGTATGGGAAGGCAGAGTGCTCAAAACAGCATTTACCGAAGCAACCAAGAAGGAAGCTAAGCACTTAAGATTTGGGGCTATAATTTCTTATTGGCCTCGTTTGCTAGTATATGGAAACTGAGTTACTGTGTATGTGATAAATACGCGGTACAATTGACGATCAGATGAAGAATTCATCTAATCGTCAATTGTACCAAGTATTTACGTCCATAAATACGCCAACGGTAGGGATATCACATAGTATTCAAACGAGTTGGAGAATGACTTCTTCGACCAAAATGAGTTGCTTTCTGTATTCATCTCACCCCTGTACACACTATAAGAATGGACAACACACGGGATATAGACCATGGAGAATGGACTGCAATACGAGTTCCCAGTGATAAGTCCATGTGACGAAAATGTCAGGGGTGAGATAAAAGCTCAGATGTAATGTCCGATGTTACAATATGCTTTCAGTTTGTTGTGTAGTAATCATTTGAAGACTTTTCCTTTGTAAAGATCTTGATTTCATGGAAAGGTGACTTCAATTCTTGTTTTTCCTTTAACGCCCCGCAGATCCCCGCTTACGTTTTACTCCCAGAATCCAACTCCAGCGCAGTTCACAGAAGTTTCTGTATATTTACTGATCACTTAACTTCACTCTGACCTCTCAATCTCAAACAAACACCGACCACATGTTGATACTCCTGCGCGACTTCACAAAACCTTAAACCAACAGATCTTTTCCGGCTTAGGCCGAAGTCTATTGAGGGTCGTATTGTCGAGGGCTGTAGCTCAATGTGTTCTGTCTGTGCAGGGTTTTATCGCGGAGTGCGCGCTCAGTTGATACAATGTAAGGCCATAGACCCCTGTACGGTATCCCAGAATTCCTGCGCTCAGTGAGTTTCCGGTTGCCGTGCAGGTGCTCCGAAAATGTAAACAATGGCCGTGTCCCCTTGGTTTTTCCGAATTCTAAGATCTAGTCTGCCATTAATGATCAATGTAATGACACTACTGTAAGTTGGCCACATTACTATAGAAATCATCCAAGGAAGATGTCTATACCATTAATTTATATGGATGGTTGATATATTATGGAGAAAATAGGAAACTTAATAGAGGCTACCTGTGTAAACAAAGGCTGTCACTTGATTATGGCTTCGAGTTCGAGTCTACAATGAACCATAGTTTTCCGACTTATATCCATTGAAACTGCCTGTAATTTGGTATTATATCGTAAAATTGCCTGAATTTTCAGTTTCTATCATCGGATTCCTAATCTCAATGAATATAAAACCGTAAACAGCGGAAATAAGAGGTGTTCATTACGTCCACCGATGCTTTGATGCCTACATATTACACTGTCAGTGTCAGACTTGCTTGGTAATTCTTATAATTATTTTCCAAATTTTAAAATGGTCTATATGGTTATTTCATCCGTAAGTGGGTCATTCTCATACAGGGTTCGTACAAAGCCAGGAAAAACTGGAAAAGCCTGGAATTATGCTTTTGGGATGCCCAGGCCTGGAAAAGCCTGGAATTCTCACAGAGAGCCTGGAAAAACGTGGAAGAGCCCGGAAAATGTAGTCTTGCATAGAAAATAAATTTTTATAGTCTATGAAATTCTGCTTATTATTAGCTTTCCTTAACTATGGTACCTAACTGCCTATGGAACCTCAGTGACTGTTTTGAAAACAATAACCAGATATGCCTGGAAAAAAGAATACTAGGGCCTGGAAAAGCCTAGAAAAAGCCGGGAATTTTATTGGTCTGTCTATGTACGAACCCTGCTCATAGAACCAGTGCAACTAGAATTTAAGACATGTTCAGTATTCTAAAAGTTTCCCAGTGTATCATTTGTTTTTTTTCTTCAATATCAGAGGGGGTATAGGTTTTATAGGTCAAATATCCATATTTTGAGCTACAGAATAATCTAATGAGCTAATCCGAATGAATATAACAGCTGAAAATGGCGGAAATAAAGGTGTTCGTTACGGCCGCCGACATTTGATGCTGACACATTACACTGTTAGTGTCACAATAGCAATGTTTTTCAGGGTTGATATATATGACTGGTTATTACAAATCTAAATATTTCCATTTCTTTTTAAGGTCATTATGATCATGATATGATCTAATACAGACTTACATATACTGGAGGAGAACATTATTTCAATATCTATTTATTATTTTAACATAACAGTTATTACATCTTTGACTAAGCTACTGTAATACACCATTAATTTAATTGGAGATATTACATGAGACAAAACTCCCGATTTACTTGATCACTGAAAAGCTATTGATACCTGATTGAGTCATGCTAATGAATTCCCTACCACAATTCCTTTTTTTTTCAGAATTAAGCAATACCATTTTAAGCAATGTCATTTTAGGTATAATTTCCTATAAATTAAGATTTCTCACCTGCTCTAGAATAAATTGAGAATGAATTGAGAATAAAAGAGATAAAATGTGAGAACTCTATAGATGTTGAATAAAAAAATGTCGTACACAAATTATCGTCGGGGATGTCGTAAATCTTTCAATTTATCTTTCTTTTGGCACAACATTTCAGGGATACTTGCAGTTCAGAATGTGTGGAAATGACATAGGTAGCATCTTTGCTTATCGCTTAGGTATTGAATATTTGATCGTGGGTGTAGTTCAGCCTACTTGTTTTCTAATATAAGCCTTCAGAAAATGTGTGATATTTTATCGTTCGATATGGGTCAATTCTATGATAATTCTACGAATTATTACCGCAGCAATGGACGATCAGTTTTATTCAATCTGTCAAACAAAAGATCATGCAAAATTTCTTTCATATTTGCATTTGGCTTATCGTCTAGCCCCACAAACGTACAAATTTTATTCAACGGGCCCCTGGTTGTTCTGTACTACATTATTTTACATGTGATTATGGTTTAGGATCATAGCCTGGAAACATTTTAAATACATGCTCATTCAAGCACATTTACACATGTATTGGAATAAATTGCTAAAAAAGTAAATTAGGGAGCCAACCTTTTTTGTATATCCATGTGAAACCTACTTTTTTTTCATTTTTTGTTTGGGGGGAGGGTTTTTATTAATTTGGATCTGGCCCTGCTATTCACGAAGTTTCATGACACTACAAACCTGCATAATGCTTCTTAAAATCTTATCTTGATATCGATGTAACTGTGTGACACTAAAGTGGCAGTTTATGCAATAGGTATCTATGATTTTAAGGAAAAAAATACAAATATAAATCTGCCAGTAATTTCTTGAATAATGGACAGTGTATATGCAGTCCATGCTCAAAATTAATAACTTTCAGATATTTCACAGAGGTGGCTAGTCTACAGGCAGCTAGCACTAGTAGTCGAAACTATAGACTGACAGTCCTGGGGGGAAAACTTCCGTTTTCACACAAAAAAACAATAGACGAACACTCAACTTATAACAAACAAATTAATTTTAGATTCCTTTATTAAATGCGATCAATTTTGACTGTTGACATATCTTTTTTCAGCGATAAGCTGCTCAGAAAGCTGTGTTATGATAAAAACAAACAATGGCGTCCGCCGGGTCCGAAACCGGAAACTCACGCGCGGCCGCCATTTTGCCATGCGCCCACGGATGAGTCAAGGGTCTATTTAAAAAAACATGTTTCTCATCACCGCGCGCGTAAGCAAAAACAGTTTTATGAGATTTTTTTTCCATAAGATGAACCTTGATAGATATCATGACAGGTATGTGTATTTGGGATCAAATTAAAGGTCCTGATGTCAGGGAGGCTTTCAACGTGGTATTAAGAGAAAACGTGGTTACTGAGCCTGAAGGGATGGCCGTTCGAGGTCTTTTTATACCATGAATACGTCCCGACGTTGCAGGCGGAGGGACGTATATATGGTATAAAAAGACCGAGAATGGCATCCCTTCTGGCTCAGTCACTACGTTTTCATATCATTTCATACCTAAATATAAAAAAAAACGCCTTTTATGTACTTATTAAATGTACCATTTGACCCAATGGTCACAGTGCGCCCGAATATTTATTACGGGCGCAGTGCGCCCGAACATTATTTATACTGTACTCCTAGCAGCGGGTAGTATTTCATAGACATTCGGACATAGGTATGTAATAATATATGTATCTAGGTAGTCCCAAAATCATAATATTCATATCTTTCTTCATACTGCCTTCACAACCAGTAGTTCTGTACTGCCACCTATTGTAAAATTATGGTACTTGTCATTTTAAAAGCCATCTTTGATCCAGCCAAAAAAAAAAAATGTAGAAAAAAAAAAAAAGCGCACTCGTCATATTGTTCATTGCTCTGCGATGAGAAACGAGTGTTTTTTTTTGAGTGGCCTAAAAGTAGGTTGGTTCCCTGGTCCCCGTACAGACCTCGTACAATAACACTGTTGTTGTTACTGAGCCAGGACTTAGTCGCATGTAACGCTCAATGAACAATACGCAACATTACGCAATGCGTATTGATACGGTTACGCGAGCACACTGTGTGACGACGCAATGCACAATGCGTAGAGCCGCAATGCCTCGCGGCCATCACGGAATGAACCCATTTTACATACAGGAGATTTAAACTGCCACTGAACACCTACAAACTACACTCTCCTATCGTCATGGCAGTTGCCACTGGTTTGTCTTCCCGGAAATTAACCTTGACGTCATTTGAATGACGTCTATAATTACTGTGACGTCATCAGAGAAGTACAAGATAATAGATCAGTGATAATCTCTTATCTGACTCTGGTTAATCGATGCTGTTTAAGATAATTACCACAAAACACATGGAAAATGACCTTATTTTCTGCTATTATCGCCCACGGATGAGAGTTAGGTGATAATTGTACATGTTTCAAGGCACTGATAACTCAGACTGTAATTATACAAAACGACCTCACCATCCTGCGCATGTTACTGAACGAGTTGGGGAGTGTGTGTTTTTTGTGTTTTTTACAAAGGCAGAGTTCCTTGAATAACATCAATTCCCATCGAGTTGTGTAGCACGTGCTAACTTGTCAGGTTATTCTAGATCTACTATATACCCGAGTTTTATAAAGATTTTAGGCCCGGCGTCCACCTACTACGAAAAAATGTTTTGTGGGTGATTGGCTTGTCACCTTGCACTCCGGCCAGGCTGACGGTTGTCATTCTTTTATTGGACAAATGTGACAAATTTGTAAATCTGAGCAAATGTAAAAAGTGAATACTGACCAATAAAGGATTTTGAAGAAAAAAACACGAAAAAAACAAACAAACGATATGGCACCGATATGGTCTACGATGCACCTCCCGATAAAAAATCAACATCACGTCGGAAGGTCACCTAATATTGGGACAGTTGACCACGTTTCTGCGATTAGACACCGATAAAAACCCCATACAACGCATGGTGGATTGGCATGTCTAGACATATGTCTACGATTTTGCACCTTCCCGATATGGCACCGATTTTGACATTTTGTATCGGTGCTATATCGGGAGGTCTACGATTCTATCGTAGTAGGTGGACGCCGGGCCTTATAATAAATTGGCACAGAAAAGATGTTGAAATAAAAGTCTACACGCCGCTAATATTTCACCGTGTTGCGTATAATAGCATACGAAACAGCGTGCAGTACATCACGTGGGTCGTGGTCATGTGACACACTTGTGAGTGTGTGAGTGGGGGGGGGGGGTGAGTATCTTAAAACTAAGACTGATAAGAGAATTGATCTTATCGTGGTCTTTGTTATTTTCTCGTTGTCCAAAGTGATCCGTTTTCATGGATGATGGTCTAAAAGAAGATCAGGAAAACATCTTTATTTTGAGATCTTTTAAAAGTCACTAGTTTAAATTTCTTTATAGGTCTTGTGCTTTGTGGATTCAATCCTCAAAACATTTTCCACAAAGATAGGAAAACAGGAATCGATAAAAACTGCAACATATTTCCTAGAATTCCGAGGGCTACATTAAAAAAAAATGGCCTGACACCGTGAGCATAGCCCCTATCGTCTGGGGTTAGTGCTAGTGGGTATAGACCGTATAGTTTTAGTTTTGAAAGCAGCTCCCTGTCACGAAGTACGGCCGGCCTCTCACTGACCACTCCAGGCACCACTCCAGGCACCTTGTGACTCCAGGGTGAGTGTGTACCTGTACACTCCAGTGTGTGCAGAGAGTGGTCAGAGCTGACCCCCCCCCCCTCTCCTGGGCACCGTTTAACAAGTTTTGGTCCTAGCAGAAGAACCCTTCTAGGATCAGACTAGCAATCCAAGACATATCTTAGGATGAAAGACCTTTCCCGTTTAACATATGCCATGGACCTGTTTTTAAAACTAAGAAGGATAAAAGAATTGGTCCTAAGGCAGTCCTTGATGCATTCTCATTACCTAAAGTGATCCGTCTTTATGGAGGACATTCCTACACAACGATCAGGAAAATATCTTTATTTTGAGTGTTTAAAAGAATCTGGATCGTGATCCACATCGTCCATGGGCCTGTCCTACCTCCATTATCTGTCTTATTGGAAGACAACCCTAGGGGGTGTCGTACAATATTTGATTTAGCATAATTAAACAACTTAGCTACTCTCAGCTTGTAATGGCCTCTTAAAGTGTAGTTGGATTACATTATTATATTTCCCTTGAAATAAATCCATTGCAGAGGCACAAAGGATGCTTATTTGTAAAATGGTATTGCATTGTCCTCCACCAAGATCCTTCCTCCACGAGGAATATCTTTAGTCATTGACTAAAGACAATCCTAATGTTTAGTCATGTGACTTTAAAACCCAATCTGATTGGTTGTTCACTAGGACATGCCTGGGGATTCTGGTAACTAATTTCATCATTTTTAATTCGTTTTGTATTACATACCATACTATACATATTTCCTGTAGTTAAATTGATAAATAAGGTTGTTATTTGTGATTTTAATCCTCTAAGACAGCTATATAGGTGTCCCCCATCTAGGACCCTTTTGGGTATGTGGAGGACAGTTTGTAAGATGTGGGTCAAACTTGTTAAACACTTTTGGACAATATCATTTCAATATGTCCTTGGCAATGACAGTCCCTCGCTTAGATTGTCTTAGTAGTTAAACGCAAACCGTCCTAGGACCTCTATTACAGGCATAACTCTCCTAGGACCACATTGTTAAACTCCCCCATGGTGGCCCCTGTAGGGTGTGAAATGTTGTATAATTAGTCTCCTGGGACTGAATTCAGTCTTGGGCTAAAACAGGCTGTAAGACAGTTGTGGGACCCTTGTGGAAGAGAGTTCCTTAGAACTGCAGGTAGTGCCACATAGTGAGGGTTGTGGAAATAAATTTTATGATTTTCAAATATCAACGAATCTATCTAAATATTTAAGATATTTCTCCTCTAACATTGCCGATTTGTATTACACACCATAATATACATATTGCCTATAGTTAAATTAATAAATGAGATTGTTCTCTGTGAATTTGAATCATCTAAGATACCTATATAGGTGTCCCCCGTCTAAGACCCTTTTGGGTATGTGGAGGAGAGTTTGTAAGATGTGGGTCAAACACTTTTGGACAATCTGGCTAAGATCCTTGGCAAAGACAGTCCCCCACTAAGATTGTCCTAATAGTTAAACGCAAACCTAAAGAGGACCTCTCTTACAGGCATAACTCTCCTAGGACCACATTGTTAAACACCCCCAGGACTAACCTGGGCTCACCTGCAGAGAGTGGCACCACTCCAGTGTAGACTAGAGAGGAAACTTACCAAAGTTTAAGGTCAGAATTCGTATCTCATCGAGGTTTAATCGCGTAGTGATCTACAAGGCGAAGCCACGTGAATTACGAGCGAGATGGGATCCAGGGCCCTGTTTTTCAGTCAAGACATAATCGCCCAACGATACCCTAAGATGTCTCCACGATTGGAAGACAATTTGCAAGACACCAAATGGCGGGTGTGCTATAGACACGGTCTCAGTGCGGCGCGCTCGATCGCCGCTAAAAGTGTCTCAAGTCTAGAACTGTCTCAGGCTCTATCAAAGCTCACTGTGTGTATATAGAGGATTTCTCGTGCTTCCCATATGACTTTAGAATTGAAATTTTAACACGAGTAAGGTATACATATAACCTATAATCGTACCAAATATGAGGAAAATCGGTCCCACCGTTCCGAATTTATCGGCGTTTTAATTTCGTAATAGCAATCGTCTGCTCTGGTGGCCAGTCACCCTCCCACCTCCGGATACGCAGTCAATGTCAAGGTCGCTGCATAAATTAGCGGAGGTGTCGGAAAAAATACACTGGCCACCAGACCAGATGATTGCTATGACGAAATTAAAACGCCGATAACTTCGGAACGGTGGGACTGATTTTCCTCATATTTGGTACGATTATAGGTTATATGTATACCTTACTGGTGTTAAAATTTCATTGCTTAATTCTTACGGGAAGTGAAGTTGCGCATTCTGTACGACATGTCCATAGATGTCTTAGGTCTAAGACACTTTGGAAGACATTTGGAACCACGTGACCCTAAAGATGTCTTATCTATAGTACACCTGGCTGCAGTCTAAGTGCTCTTGACGGACAATCGTTGGCCGATCCCCAAAGATGTCTTATCTATAGTACACTGACAGCTGTAAGATATCTTACAAAGAGGATATCGTGACTGAAAAACAGGGCCCAGCTCTGACCCTAAACTTGAATGGGTTTCTGAATTTATCTCACCTTTCACATTGACTCATGGGTTAATATTTGTGACATAATCCTCCATTGGATATTTTTCTTAAATACATCATGGGCGTTGGATACGAGTTCTCAATGTTAGGTCTATGGAGAAAAAATACCAGGGGTGAGATAAATGACTATATCAGCGTTTAGCATACAGCTATGTATGCTCCTATGTGTTTTCTATGGACGTTATGTATTAGGTTGATACTATAAGACTATATCAGCTGGTTTTATCTTTCAGGAGATGACGTTTACAGTCAGGCCTCTCTGAGTAAGTACAACTCACCTTCTCAAACTGTTTCATAATGTTGCTTTTATTATATGAGCTTTGTTCCTCTTTATTATTTCTTGGAGACTTTTTCAAGCTTTTCCTTCATGCGATTAGTTAAATCTCCCTTGTGTCCCACTTGAACAGACACGACTGCATCATCAGCATATTCACGAATCCCTACAGAGTGTATGCCATCAGCTGTCATTAACATAGGCTAAGAAAAGGAACGGCCCCAATATAGACCCCTGTGATACTCCGAGTGATATAAAGCATCCCCTGTAGAATGAGGGTCTCTTCAGAAGTGCCCTTTTTGGTCTAGGCAAGAAAAACAGTGACTTTCCCTGTGTTTTTCATTTTTTAGGAAACCTTTTTTAAGGGAATATATTATGCACAATCACAGAATTCGACTATACCGTCCTTCCACTCGGGCTATAGCCCTCTACTCCTTATTCTAATGGCGGGTGTTAAACTGAATGGGCAGTGGGTACCATTTTTTGTGTAAATCTTTAGTATGACCCGACTGGGTTTGAACCCACAACCTCCCATGCTCGAGGCGAACACTCAGCCAACAAGCTTGCTGTGAGTCGATATATATATATATATATATATATATATATATATATATATATATATACAGTCTATGTTCATTTCAACCCCGTGTAAGCAGCCACCATGCATAAGTGGACAGTTTGGCCCGTAACAGAGGGTTTTTGCTTACGCAGGGTTCTACTGTGTAATCTTTCCCTCCTCTATGCACCTAAACAGTGACTTCCCCTGTGTTTTTCGTTTTTTGAGAAATCTTTATCAAGGGAATACTGGGTGTACAATCAGAATTCGGCAACAAAGCAGATCGTCCACTTTGGTCCTAGTCTGCTACTCCTCATTCTAATGGCGGGTGTTAAGCAGAATGAGCAGTGGGTCCATTATTGTGTGTGTCTTTGGTATGACCCGACTGGGGTTTGAACCCACAACCCCCCATGCGCAAGACAAACACCCCTACCACCTAGCCACTGAGCAGTAAGTCTATATAATCTCTCCCTCCTCTATGCACCGTATCTGAGCGTGCGTCCCACGCTGAATTAGCCGAGTCTGCACACAGTCTCGCTGGTTGAGGACGGTGGTAAAAGTGAACGACTGCTTTCACCCATTATCGCCCGGACTGGTTTAACCTATTATCGCCCAGTCGCCATTCTCTTTAAGGCGACTATAAACTGAGGTGAGAAACGGCTACTAGGTGGCAGCACTGTCGATCAGGGGACGCCGTAATGGACGCCGTAACGTGTCACGTGACGCCCTGCGCTGGTTACCCCGGTTACGCTGGTTACGCTGGTTACGTAAACTATTCCCACCAGCGCCCCCAATTGATCTCCACCATAAGGCATTGTAAGAGTAGCCCCGAGACAAAGACCTCCGACACAATCTCCCCACTCCAAGCACCGTTCACCCTCCCAGCCGAGGCCTAGTCTACATACCGCTACACAGAGTACCCAGAGTGTGGGCGGAGAGTGTATCGACCGACATGGTGGATCTGAGGGACAGCTTGTCATCCTCGCAGTTGGGTATTTCATGGAATATCCACATTATCTCAACCCTTGGTGGGTTTTTTTAGATTTAACATTGGGAACTCGTACTCAATGCCTATGGAGTATTGAGAAAAACCACCAAATTGCTGATGAAGTCACAAACATTAGCCAGTCAGTCAGTGATAGGGTTGAGATAAAATCTGAACTGCACTCGATCCATAGCCTCTGAAATACACAATTCGTTATTGGTTTGCTGCTTAATCCTACTAGGTTTTGTCTCATGAGATATAAAATGGCATATGTCCAGAGGCTATGGCTCAGTTCCTTGTTAGTAGAAGACAGCTTACCTTCCAACCTGGTCACGTGATGCCATAACCCATACGTCACAGTATGACGTATGGGTTATAAATAGTGCAATACGCACGGCTAATTAGAGAGGAGTGGGCGGTATACGCAGTTAATGCAGTCCGAGGTATGCAGACACGATTCTTTGTTTCTCTTTCATGTCTAATTCCTCACTCCATCCTGACCACCATCACGCAGTAACGTCATTTAACGTCTTTTTCATGCCTCATGCCTGACTCTGGCATGCCTACCACCACACCAGCTTTAAGTGAGCTTATTATCGTGTTTTCAGTTTGGTTGACATCTCTTCATGCCTTATGCCTGACTCCGGCCTGTCGATCATGCCAAGTATAACCGAGGTTCTAACGCTGTTTGCAATTTGGTTTGCATCTCTTCATGCCTCATGCCTGTCTGTGTCCTGTACACCACCATGCCAGCTTTAAGTGAGTTTATAACGGTGACTGTAGTTAGGTATCTCTTCCCCCCCTCATGTCTGACTGTGTCCTGTACACCACCATGCCAGCTTTAAGTGAGTTTATAACGGTGACTGTAGTTAGGTATCTCTTCCCCCCCTCATGCCTGACTGTGTCCTGTACACCACCACGCCAGCTTTAAGTGAGTTTATAACGGTGACTGTAGTTAGGTATCTCTTCCCCCCCTCATGCCTGACTGTGTCCTGTACACCACCACGCCAGCTTTAAGTGAGTTTATAACGGTGACTGTAGTTAGGTATCTCTTCCCCCCCTCATGCCTGTCTGTGTCCTGTACACCACCACGCCAGCTTTAAGTGAGTTTATAACGGTGACTGTAGTTAGGTATCTCTTCCCCCCCTCATGCCTGACTGTGTCCTGTACACCACCACACCAGCTTTAAGTGAGTTTATAACGGTGACTGTAGTTAGGTATCTCTTCCCCCCCTCATGCCTGACTGTGTCCTGTACACCACCACGCCAGCTTTAAGTGAGTTTATAACGGTGACTGTAGTTAGGTATCTCTTCCCCCCCTCATGCCTGACTGTGTCCTGTACACCACCACACCAGCTTTAAGTGAGTTTATAACGGTGACTGTAGTTAGGTATCTCTTCCCCCCCTCATGCCTGTCTGTGTCCTGTACACCACCACGCCAGCTTTAAGTGAGTTTATAACGGTGACTGTAGTTAGGTATCTCTTCCCCCCCTCATGCCTGACTGTGTCCTGTACACCACCACCATGCCAGCTTTAAGTGAGTTTATAACGGTGACTGTAGTTAGGTATCTCTTCCCCCCCTCATACCTGTCTGTGTCCTGTACACCACCACGCCAGCTTTAAGTGAGTTTATAACGGTGACTGTAGTTAAGTATCTCTTCCCCCCTCATGCCTGTCTGTGTCCTGTACACCACCACGCCAGCTGTAAGTGAGTTTATAACGGTGACTGTAGTTAGGTATCTCTTCCCCCCCTCATGCCTGTCTGTGTCCTGTACACCACCACGCCAGCTTTAAGTGAGTTTATAACGGTGACTGTAGTTAGGTATCTCTTCCCCCCCTCATGTCTGACTGTGTCCTGTACACCACCATGCCAGCTTTAAGTGAGTTTATAACGGTGACTGTAGTTAGGTATCTCTTCCCCCCCTCATGCCTGACTGTGTCCTGTACACCACCACGCCAGCTTTAAGTGAGTTTATAACGGTGACTGTAGTTAGGTATCTCTTCCCCCCCTCATGCCTGACTGTGTCCTGTACACCACCACGCCAGCTTTAAGTGAGTTTATAACGGTGACTGTAGTTAGGTATCTCTTCCCCCCCTCATGCCTGACTGTGTCCTGTACACCACCACCATGCCAGCTTTAAGTGAGTTTATAACGGTGACTGTAGTTAGGTATCTCTTCCCCCCCTCATACCTGTCTGTGTCCTGTACACCACCACGCCAGCTTTAAGTGAGTTTATAACGGTGACTGTAGTTAGGTATCTCTTCCCCCCCTCATGCCTGTCTGTGTCCTGTACACCACCACGCCAGCTTTAAGTGAGTTTATAACGGTGACTGTAGTTAAGTATCTCTTCCCCCCTCATGCCTGTCTGTGTCCTGTACACCACCACGCCAGCTGTAAGTGAGTTTATAACGGTGACTGTAGTTAGGTATCTCTTCCCCCCTCATGCCTGTCTGTGTCCTGTACACCACCACGCCAGCTTTAAGTGAGTTTATAACGGTGACTGTAGTTAGGTATCTCTTCCCCCCCTCATGCCTGTCTGTGTCCTGTACACCACCACGCCAGCTTTAAGTGAGTTTATAACGGTGACTGTAGTTAGGTATCTCTTCCCCCCCTCATGCCTGACTGTGTCCTGTACACCACCACGCCAGCTTTAAGTGAGTTTATAACGGTGACTGTAGTTAGGTATCTCTTCCCCCCCTCATGCCTGACTGTGTCCTGTACACCACCACGCCAGCTTTAAGTGAGTTTATAACGGTGACTGTAGTTAGGTATCTCTTCCCCCCCTCATGCCTGTCTGTGTCCTGTACACCACCATGCCAGCTTTAAGTGAGTTTATAACGGTGACTGTAGTTAGGTATCTCTTCCCCCCCTCATGCCTGACTGTGTCCTGTACACCACCACGCCAGCTTTAAGTGAGTTTATAACGGTGACTGTAGTTAGGTATCTCTTCCCCCCCTCATGCCTGACTGTGTCCTGTACACCACCACGCCAGCTTTAAGTGAGTTTATAACGGTGACTGTAGTTAGGTATCTCTCCCCCCCCTCATGCCTGTCTGTGTCCTGTACACCACCACGCCAGCTTTAAGTGAGTTTATAACGGTGACTGTAGTTAGGTATCTCTTCCCCCCCTCATGCCTGTCTGTGTCCTGTACACCACCACGCCAGCTTTAAGTGAGTTTATAACGGTGACTGTAGTTAGGTATCTCTTCCCCCCCTCATGCCTGTCTGTGTCCTGTACACCACCACCATGCCAGCTTTAAGTGAGTTTATAACGGTGACTGTAGTTAGGTATCTCTTCCCCCCCTCATGCCTGACTGTGTCCTGTACTACACCACCACGCCAGCTTTAAGTGAGTTTATAACGGTGACTGTAGTTAGGTATCTCTTCCCCCCCTCATGCCTGACTGTGTCCTGTACACCACCACGCAAGCTTTAAGTGAGTTTATAACGGTGACTGTAGTTAGGTATCTCTTCCCCCCCTCATGCCTGACTGTGTCCTGTACACCACCATGCCAGCTTTAAGTGAGTTTATAACGGTGACTGTAGTTAGGTATCTCTTCCCCCCCTCATGCCTGACTGTGTCCTGTACACCACCATGCCAGCTTTAAGTGAGTTTATAACGGTGACTGTAGTTAGGTATCTCTTCCCCCCTCATGCCTGACTGTGTCCTGTACACCACCACCATGCCAGCTTTAAGTGAGTTTATAACGGTGACTGTAGTTAGGTATCTCTTCCCCCCCTCATGCCTGACTGTGTCCTGTACTACACCACCACGCCAGCTTTAAGTGAGTTTATAACGGTGACTGTAGTTAGGTATCTCTTCCCCCCCTCATGCCTGACTGTGTCCTGTACACCACCATGCCAGCTTTAAGTGAGTTTATAACGGTGACTGTAGTTAGGTATCTCTTCCCCCCCTCATGCCTGACTGTGTCCTGTACACCACCACGCCAGCTTTAAGTGAGTTTATAACGGTGACTGTATTTAGGTATCTCTTCCCCCCCTCATGCCTGACTGTGTCCTGTACACCACCACGCCAGCTTTAAGTGAGTTTATAACGGTGACTGTAGTTAGGTATCTCTTCCCCCCCTCATGCCTGACTGTGTCCTGTACACCACCACGCCAGCTTTAAGTGAGTTTATAACGGTGACTGTAGTTAGGTATCTCTTCCCCCCCTCATGCCTGTCTGTGTCCTGTACACCACGCCAGCTTTAAGTGAGTTTATAACGGTGACTGTAGTTAGGTATCTCTTCCCCCCCTCATGCCTGTCTGTGTCCTGTACACCACCACGCCAGCTTTAAGTGAGTTTATAACGGTGACTGTAGTTAGGTATCTCTTCCCCCCCTCATGCCTGACTGTGTCCTGTACTACACCACCACGCCAGCTTTAAGTGAGTTTATAACGGTGACTGTAGTTAGGTATCTCTTCCCCCCCTCATGCCTGTCTGTGTCCTGTACACCACCACGCCAGCTTTAAGTGAGTTTATAACGGTGACTGTAGTTAGGTATCTCTTCCCCCCCTCATGCCTGACTGTGTCCTGTACACCACCACGCCAGCTTTAAGTGAGTTTATAACGGTGACTGTAGTTAGGTATCTCTTCCCCCCCTCATGCCTGACTGTGTCCTGTACACCACCATGCCAGCTTTAAGTGAGTTTATAACGGTGACTGTAGTTAGGTATCTCTTCCCCCCCTCATGCCTGTCTGTGTCCTGTACACCACCATGCCAGCTTTAAGTGAGTTTATAACGGTGACTGTAGTTAGGTATCTCTTCCCCCCCTCATGCCTGTCTGTGTCCTGTACATCACCACCATGCCAGCTTTAAGTGAGTTTATAACGGTGACTGTAGTTAGGTATCTCTTCCCCCCCTCATGCCTGACTGTGTCCTGTACACCACCACGCCAGCTTTAAGTGAGTTTATAACGGTGACTGTAGTTAGGTATCTCTTCCCCCCCTCATGCCTGACTGTGTCCTGTACACCACCACGCCAGCTTTAAGTGAGTTTATAACGGTGACTGTAGTTAGGTATCCCTTCCCCTCCTCCATGCCTGACTCTGGCCTGCCCACCACCACTCCAGCTTTAAGTGAGGTGATAAAGGTGTTTTTACAAGCTCACGCACCGTGGTATGGCACGGAACTCACCGTGACCAATGCGTCTCTCCTACAATGAACTGCATTAATGTTATTTGCCCACACAGTGGACCTTCCTCTAGACCCTCTGTGATGGGGGTGGCGTGTCAGAGAGACATGTGTGGAGGTGAGGTCAGATTTGTTACCCGACATGCCCTCACCACTAAAAGCCCCATATCTGAGACGAGAACTGCATGGAGATCCGCTCCCACTGAAAATACGACATGAAGTCTGGTGCGGGTTAATCTCATGAGGCAAAGCCAAGTAAGATTATGTAGCATACTTAAATCCATTATCCACCTACTACAAAGTGTCCGTAGAAAACACATAGGAGTGTGTATCACCATACCCGGAGCATACAGATAAATCCACCTAATACTAAGTGTCCGTAGAAAACACATAGGGAGTGTGTATCACCATACCCGGAGCATACAGATATATCCACCTAATACTAAGTGTCCGTAGAAAACACATAGGGAGTGTGTATCACCATGCCTGGAGCATACAGATATATCCACCTTAATACAAAGTGTCCATAGAAAGCACATAGAGAGTGTGTATCACTATACCCGGAGCATACAGATATATCCACCTTAATACAAAGTCTCCATAGAAAACACAGAGGGAGTGTGTATCCCCATACCCGGAGCATACAGATATATCCACCTGATACAAAGTGTCCATAGAAAACACATAGGGAGTGTGTATCCCCATACCCGGAGCATACAGATATATCCACCTGATACAAAGTGTCCATAGAAAACACATAGGGAGTGTGTATCACCATACCTGGAGCATACAGATATATCCACCTAATAAAAGTGTCCATAGAAAACACATAGGGAGTGTGTATCACCATACCGGGAGCATAGAGATATACCCACCTAATACAAAGTGTCCATAGAAAACACATAGGGAGTGAGTATCACCATATCGGTAGCATACAGATATATCCACCTAATACAAAGTGTCCATAGAAAACACATAGGCAGTGTGTATCACCATACCCAGAGCATATAGATATATCCACCTAATACAAAGTGTCCATAGAAAACACATAGGGAGTGTGTATCACCATACCCAGAGCATACAGATATATCCACCTAATACAAAGTGTCCATAGAAAACACATAGGGAGTGTATATCACCATACCCAGAGCATACAGATATATCCACCTAATACAAAGTGTCCATAGAAAACACATAGGGAGTGTGTATCACCATTCCCAGAGCATACAGATATATCCACCTAATACAAAGTGTCCTAAGAAAACACACAGGGAGTGTGTATCACCATACCCACAGCATACAGATATATCCACCTAATACAAAGTGTCCTAAGAAAACACACAGGGAGTGTGTATCACCATACCCGGAGCATACAGATATATCCACCTAATACAAAGTGTCCATAGAAAACACATAGGGAGTGTGTATCACCATATCGGTAGCATACAGGTGGTGTGGTGGTGTGGTGTGGTGGTGTTGTGTTGTGGTGTGGTGTGGTGTGGTGGTGTGGTGTGGTGGTGTGGTGTGTTGTGGTGTGGTGGTGTGGTGGTGTGGTGGTGTGGTGTGGTGGTGTGGTGGTGTGGTGGTGGTGTTGTGTGGTGTGGTGGTGTGGTGTGGTGTGGTGGTGGTGTGGTGTGACTGTGGGTTCATGTCGTGTGGGGGTGAGCTGTTAAGAGCTACTCCTGTTTGTGTGGTAGACAGGTGGGCCGACATGGCAGTGAGACGTGGTCAAGCCCCTCTCTCAGGGATGTGGTGGTGTGGTGTGGTGTGGTGTGGTGGTGTGGTGTGGTGGTGTGGTGTGACTGGGGCTTACTTCATGTCGTGTGGCTGGCAGACAGGTGGGTGGTCACGGCACTGAGACGTGGTCAAGCCCCTCTCTCAGGGATGTGGTGTGTTGGTGTGGTGGTGTGGTGTGACTGGGGCGTACTTCATGTCGTGTGGCTGGCAGACAGGTGGGTGGTCACGGCACTGAGACGTGGTCAAGCCCCTCTCTCAGGGATGTGGTGGTGTGTGGTGTGGTTTGGTGGTGTGGTGTGACTGGGGCGTACTTCATGTCGTGTGGCTGGCAGACAGGTGGGTGGTCACGGCACTGAGACGTGGTCAAGCCCCTCTCTCAGGGATGTGGTGTGTTGGTGTGGTGGTGTGGTGTGACTGGGGCTTACTTCATGTCGTGTGGCTGGCAGACAGGTGGGCGGACACGACACTGAGACGTGGTCAAGCCCCTCTCTCAGGGATGTGATGGTGTGGGGTGGTGATGTGGTGGTGTGTGGTGTGGTTTGGTGGTGTGGTGTGACTGGGGCGTACTTCATGTCGTGTGGCTGGCAGACAGGTGGGTGGTCACGGCACTGAGACGTGGTCAAGCCCCTCTCTCAGGGATGTGGTGTGTTGGTGTGGTGGTGTGGTCTGACTGGGGCTTACTTCATGTCGTGTGGCTGGCAGACAGGTGGGCGGACACGACACTGAGACGTGGTCAAGCCCCTCTCTCAGGGATGTGATGGTGTGGGGTGGTGATGTGGTGGTGTGTGGTGTGGTTTGGTGGTGTGGTGTGACTGGGGCTTACTTCATGTCGTGTGGCTGGCAGACAGGTGGGCGGACATGGCAGTGAGACGTGGTCAAGCCCCTCTCTCAGGGATGTGGTGGTGTGGTGTGGTGTGGTGGTGTGGTGTGGTGTGGTGGTGTTGTGTGGTGGTGTGGTGTGGTGGTGTGGTGTGGTGTGACTGTGGGTTCATGTCGTGTGGGGGTGCGCTGTTAAGAGCTACTCCTGTGTCAGTACAGACAGGTGGGCGGACATGGCAGTGAGACGTGGTCAAGCCCCTCTCTCAGCTCACAACCCTCATTGACGACTCTCACTCACGTCACTGAGAGCACTCGTTCACACCGGTCACGATATGGACACTATTGACCAGCCTTTTGTGGACTGGTCAGGGAGGGGGTGCAGGAGAAGAGTGGGAGGGGGAGGGAGGGGATGGGGGAGGGGGGGTGTAGGAGGTATAGGAGAACAGAGGGAGGAGGTGAGGGAGGGAGGGCGTATAGCAGGAGGGTGGGAGGGGGGAGGGAGGGGATGGGGGAGGGGGGTGTAGGAGGTATAGGAGAACAGAGGGAGGAGGTGAGGGAGGGAGGGCGTATAGCAGGAGGGTGGGAGGGGGGAGGGAGGGGATGGGGGAGGGGGGTGTAGGAGGTATAGGAGAACAGAGGGAGGAGGTGAGGGAGGGAGGGCGTATAGCAGGAGAGCGGGAGGGGGGAGGGAGGGGGTGGGGGAGGGAGGGGGTGGGGGAGGGAGGGCGTACAGGAGCAGAGCGGGAGGGGGGAGGGAGGGGGTGGGGGAGGGAGGGGGTGGGGGAGGGAGGGCGTACAGGAGCAGAGCGGGAGGGGGAGGGAGGGGGTGGGGGAGGGAGAGCGTACAGGAGCAGAGCGGGAGGGGGGAGGGAGGGGGTGGGGGAGGGAGGGCGTACAGGAGCAGAGCGGGAGGGGGAGGGAGGGGGTGGGGGAGGGAGGGCGTACAGGAGCAGAGCGGGAGGGGGGAGGGAGGGGGTGGGGGAGGGAGGGCGTACAGGAGCAGAGCGGGAGGGGGGAGGGAGGGGGTGGGGGAGGGAGAGCGTACAGGAGCAGAGCGGGAGGGGGAGGGAGGGGGTGGGGGAGGGAGGGCGTACAGGAGCAGAGCGGGAGGGGGGAGGGAGGGGGTGGGGGAGGGAGGGGGTGGGGGAGGGAGGGCGTACAGGAGCAGAGCGGGAGGGGGGAGGGAGGGGGGAGGGAGGGGGTGGGGGAGGGAGGGGGTGGGGGAGGGAGGGGGTGGGGGAGGGAGGGCGTACAGGAGCAGAGCGGGAGGGGGGAGGGAGGGGGTGGGGGAGGGAGGGGGTGGGGGAGGGAGAGCGGGAGGGGGGGAGGGAGGGGGTGGGGGAGGGAGGGGGTACAGGAGCAGAGCGGGAGGGGGGAGGGAGGGGGTGGGGGAGGGAGGGCGTACAGGAGCAGAGCGGGAGGGGGGAGGGAGGGGGTGGGGGAGGGAGGGCGTACAGGAGCAGAGCGGGAGGGGGGAGGGAGGGGGTGGGGGAGGGAGAGCGTACAGGAGCAGAGCGGGAGGGGGGAGGGAGGAGGTGAGGGAGGGAGGGCGTACAGGAGCAGAGCGGGAGGGGGGGAGGGAGGGGGTGGGGGAGGGAGGGCGTACAGGAGCAGAGCGGGAGGGGGGGAGGGAGGAGGTGAGGGAGGGAGGGCGTACAGGAGCAGAGCGGGAGGGGGGAGGGAGGGGGTGGGGGAGGGAGAGCGGGAGGGGGGAGGGAGGGGGTGGGGGAGGGAGAGCGGGAGGGGGGAGGGAGGGGGTGGGGGAGGGAGGGCGTACAGGAGCAGAGCGGGAGGGGGGGAGGGAGGGGGTGGGTGAGGGAGAGCGTACAGGAGCAGAGCGGGAGGGGGGAGGGAGGGGGTGGGTGAGGGAGAGCGTACAGGAGCAGAGCGGGAGGGGGGAGGGAGGGGGTGGGGGAGGGAGGGCGTACAGGAGCAGAGCGGGAGGGGGGAGGGAGGGGGTGGGTGAGGGAGAGCGTACAGGAGCAGAGCGGGAGGGGGGAGGGAGGAGGTGGGGGAGGGAGGGCGTACAGGAGCAGAGCGGGAGGGGGAGGAGGGCGTATAGTAGTAACTTGAGGTAGGAGGGTGGGATGTGTTAGGGGCGAGGAGGAGGGTATCAGGAGGGAGGGGGGTGGCTGTGGAAAGGGACGGTAGGGATTAGGATAGGGGAGTGGATGGGGGTGGGGGATATTACTGTGTGTGTGTGTTTGGAGGAACAGAGAGCGGTTCTGGGATGAGGAGAGGAGGGTGGGGTGTCACTGGACAGTAGTAGTGGTAGCTGCGTGGGGATATGGGCTGTGGAGGGGGGAGTGGCAGTAGACATGGGGTGGTCAGGTGGGTGGGGTTGGGGAGTGGTAGTGGTAACAGAGATCGGAGGGGGGTGGTGTTGGGTACAGGAGGGTGGTAGTGACAGTAGACATGGGGTGGTCAGGTGGTCGGGTGGGGTTGGTGAGTGGTAGTGGTAACAGAGATCGGAGGGGGGGGGGGGGAGGTGGTACAGGAGGGTGGTAGTGGCAGTAGACATGGGGTGGTCAGGTGGTCGGGTGGGGTTGGTGAGTGGTGGTGGTAACAGAGATCGGAGGGGGGGGGGGGGTGGTACAGGAGGGTGGTAGTGGCAGTAGACATGGGGTGGTCAGGTGGGTGGGTGGGGTTGGGGAGTGGTAGTGGTAACAGAGATCGGAGGGGGGGGGGGGTGGTACAGGAGGGTGGTAGTGGCAGTAGACATGGGGTGGTCAGGTGGGTGGGTGGGGTTGGGGAGTGGTAGTGGTAACAGAGATCGGAGGGGGGTGGGGCAGGTGGTACAGAAGGGTGGTAGTGGCAGTAGACATGGGGTGGTCAGGTGGGTGGGTGGGGTTGGGGAGTGGTAACAGAGATCGGAGGGGGGGGGGGGTGAGGGAGGTGGTACAGGAGGGTGGTAGTGGCAGTAGACATGGGGTGGTCAGGTGGGTGGGTGGGGTTGGGGAGTGGTAGTGGTAACAGAGATCGGAGGGGGGTGGGGCAGGTGGTACAGAAGGGTGGTAGTGGCAGTAGACATGGGGTGGTCAGGTGGGTGGGTGGGGTTGGGGAGTGGTAACAGAGATCGGAGGGGGGGGGGGGTGAGGGAGGTGGTACAGGAGGGTGGTAGTGACAGTAGACATGGGGTGGTCAGGTGGGTGGGTGGGGTTGGGGAGTGGTAGTGGTAACAGAGATCGGAGGGGGGGGGGGGGTGAGGGAGGTGGTACAGGAGGGTGGTAGTGGCAGTAGACATGGGGTGGTCAGGTGGGTGGGTGGGGTTGGGTACAGGAGGGTGGTAGTGGTAACAGAGATAGGAGGGGGGTGGGGGAGGTGGTACAGGAGGCTGGTAGTGGCAGTAGACATGGGGTGGTCAGGTGGGTGGGTGGGGTTGGGTACAGGAGGGTGGTAGTGGCAGTAGTAGTTGGGAAGGGAGACATATGGAGAGGGATTGATGATAGAGGTTCGTGGGGCGGGGGTGGGCGGGGGGTGGTAGTAGGTTTAGGTGTGGGGTGGGAGGGGGTGAGGGGGAGGGTACAAGGTGGGGGGGAGGTTATTGCACAGGAAAGTGAATGGTTACACTGCTGACGGCCCATTATCATGCGCGCTATTTACTCTGTGGTGTGTCGTGTATGTTCACCTCATGCCTCATTCACCAGGGACCTCCTCTCTGCCTCTCTCTCTCCCAACCTCTCTGGCTTTGTCTATCTGCCTCTCTGTGTCTATCTCTGTCTGTCTGTTCCTTTGTTTGTCTGTGTGTCTCTGTCTCTGGCTCTCTCTGTCTCCCTGTCTACCAGTCTCTACCTATCAGCTCCCTCTCTCTCTACCTCTCACTCTGTCTCCCTCTCTGTCTCCCTCTCACTATGTCTCCCTCTCTGTCTCCCTGTCTACCAGTCTCTGCCTCTCAGCTCTCTCTCTCTCTACCTCTCTCTCTGTCTCCCTCTCTGTCTCCCTCTCTGTCTCCCTGTCTACCAGTCTCTACCTCTCAGCTCTCTCTATCTCTACCTCTCACTCTATTTCCCTCTCTGTCTCCCTATCTGTATCTCTCTCTCTGTCCTGTCCCTGCCTACCCGGATCTACCTTCTTGCAGTCTCCCTCTCTCTCTTTTTCTCTCCCTCTCTCTGTCTCTCTCTGTCTCTCTCTGTTTCTCTCTCTCTCTCTCTCTGTTTCTCTGTCTCTCTCTCTCTGTTCCCATTTTGTGTTTATCCATGTCTCTCACTCTTTGTCTTTCTCCTCCTCTTTCTCTGTAGCCCTGTGTCAGTCTCTCTCTTTCGCCTTGTTGGGTTTTACAGGTTTATCTCTTCATCTCTCTCTGCATGCCGTACACGTCGACATAATCTATACTCTACACCAGGCTATGATTATCGTTTGATTGATACTCAGATCTCTTGTGGTATTGATGAGCATTATGTATCTTAATTAGCATTTTGTCTTAATTAGCATATATATCTCAATTAGTCATATAATTGATAAGGTTATGATTAATTGCGTATTCAAGCTATCACATAATAGCATGCATTTGGCAAACTCAATTGGGAATTGGGAAAATCTCATAAGGTATTGTTTGGTGCCCCTATTTCTGTCTCCATCTTCCCCTGTCTCTCTCTGTCTCTCTGTCTGTCTTCATATCACTCTCTGTCGCGCTCTCTGTCTCTCTGCCTCTCCTCCTGTCTTTCTCTCTCACCATTTGCCCCCCCCCCCCCCCAATGGTGATTTGAGAAGAGGCCAGTAAGTTCTGTATAATGACACAGCTGAGACAAAATGGAGAGACATGCTCAATGTTGTGGTTGAGCCATGGAGAGACATGCTCAATGTTGTGGCTGAGTCATGGAGAGACATGCCCAATGTTGTGGCTGAGTCATGGAGAGACTTGCTCAATGTTGTGGCTGAGTCATGAAGAGACATGCCCAATGTTGTGGCTGAGTCATGAATAGACATGCTCAATATTGTGGCAGTGTTATGGAGAGACTTGCTCAATGCTGTGGCTGAGTCAGGGAGAGACATGCCCAATGTTGTGGCTGAGTCATGGAGAGACTTGCTCAATGCTGTGGCTGAGTCATGGAGAGACTTGCTCAATGCTGTGGCTGAGATTTCCGTGTAGATTTTTATTATAGATACTGAAGGAGTGATTCAGCACAACTACCAAGTAAATGATGACTTTATTACATAACCGACATTTCGTCCTTCACAAGGTTTTTTTTTCAAGGTTTCAAGAATTTTATGATTAGTTTTCCAATCAATTGCCATAGATTACTGCCACATGATATGAGATAATTCATTGTATAGCCATTCACTAAAGTCTTCTCCTACTATAAATACAAACAGATGGCGTATTATCAGAAATCGACAATGATTCGTAAATTTCCGTTTCAATGTGAAAATTGTATACTTGTAATTGATTTTTGTGGGTAACTTGCTAAGTACATCGCTGGATGTCCATTATTGATGTACAGTATTGATTGGGTACAGTTGTTAATGGTCGACAACATCAGGGAGCGGTATCTTTACAACTGCCTTTACCTATACACACACATCTACGTTATATCTATGAATGTGTCCTTCCTTCATGTTATCCATGTTTTATCATCAATGGAAAGCAAAGTCCCCAATGAGAATATACAGGGACTGGCTCCAGTCCCTGCATACTATGGCTACCCTCCCTGCTGGGATACAGGGACTGGTACAATCGGTAATGGTGTAAGATTTCTGGCGCCGTTTAGCGCCAGTATTCCCAACACTCTTAATACAGATATCCTGGCTATTGGTCAGGATATCTGAAGGGAGATTAATACCCTCTCACTTTGATATCAATTGGGTCACAGTCAGGAACAGACGAGATTTATTGCTATGACAACACAGACGGCCAGGGAACTGGAGGAGGGGAGGGGAGGGGGGAGGGGTAATAGGAGGTGTAGGGTTACAGGGAGCAACTTGGGGCCAAAAACAGGAGATTTCGTTCATAGTGGACAAGTCTTTGATTCATGGGCCAGTCAGAGAAGGATAAATACTATAATGACCTTTATTCTGATTGTGTTTAATCATTTAATGAATGTTCATAATCAAAGACTTGAGCAAGTCTAACGTAAGCCACTATCCATTATTTAAAAACTGTCAGATACCATAACCATTCAAATCTGTTGTATACTGCCTCAAGTACATTACATATGGGAAAATAGTCCCTTTGCGCTAGAGCAGAAACATAGTCCCTATTAATATACCCTCAATATGATATTTCCTGGGTTAATGTATTGGAGGAGATGGAAAATAAATATAAAAAAATATATTTTGGAGGACTGGCTCTGTAAACTGCACGATGTTGAGGTAGTGATATACTCGCTAACGCTCGTGTGTTACTACGCGTCAACCCCATGTGGTTTATGGCCGCTTGTCCACAACACATCGTTAATTGTTTATCTCAATTTTTGATGGGTACATATATAAAACACAACTTGGTATTTCCCGATGCGGGAATCATACGAGAAAACACGGGAATTTCAGCATATTTGGTTTGTTTTGTTGGACTCTCTTTATTGATTATATAAAATACACGTGTTTTTCTACGTTTAGTTTAAACATGAAATCCTCTTTGCCTTGCATTTTAAGCTCATTTTAAGATGAATTATAGTCACGTTTCAGTATTTAAACTGATCAGAGCATTTGATGCTAAAGGAATTATGTTGGGAATCACGATCAGAGATTGAGATTTAGAACAAGAACATGGTTCTGCTTCTTGAAGATGATTTCAGTATCTAGTAGGTAATTATTCGAGTACTATGGAGAAACCAAACAAGAGTTAGTTGTGTTGTTGTTTATCACACGACGGCAAGATTGTGTGTTACTGCGCGAGGCAAAGTCGAGACCAGTAAAATGCGATCTTGCCGGAGTGCGATGAACAATAACACGACTAACTCAAGTTTGGTTTAGAATTTATCCTACCCCGCCCATCTAAATTACTTCTACATTATCAGATGACGTCATTTCTCAAGTGTATCCCACTAGAGCGATATTTTTCATTTTTCTGAACTCCAGACCAAATACAGTGACCCAATGTTAAGCCTATGGAGTTTTTTATTAGGAGTAGGATAATTACCTTGGTAGAAGTCTGAAGGAGAATTAAGGTTCTTGCGAGCCTAGGGACACTATCTGAGTGCCCTAGGATAACCCGGTTGCCCTAGGGCTACGAAGAAAGTAGTCCCTATGGCGAGTAAGAATCTGCAAAGACGAACTCTTTATTATCCCACACCTCATATAAATCTCCGTAGACTTAACATGGTGTGACTTTATGCCACGGTTTTGGCATGAAATATTTATATGCCACGCTTGACGTATAAAGTTATAAACATGTAACTGAGTAAGATAAAATCTAAACTTCCCTCAATTTCATAAAAACTGTTTACATGTCATTCGTTGTCTTCCGAATTCTACAAAGACACACTTTTTGTTATCCCTCAAATAAATCTCTTAACACGGTATGACTGCACGCCACGGTTTTGCCATGAAATATGTATATGCCACGCTTGACATATAAAGTTAAAGACATGTAACTGGGTAAGATAAAATCTAAACATTACTCAATTTCATATAATTGTTTACATGGAGTTTGTTGTCTTCCGCTACAGCTATCACTCAGCTCTGCCTCGTGATTTATAACATTCCACAAAGACAACTCGCGCCACATCCACAGTCCTACGCAATCTGGGGACGTTTCTTTATGGTATTTATATGAACATATGCGGCCCATCCGGGTAGTGGACAATCAACCTGTCTGTGAGCTCAGAACTCCCATCATAACAAAAACACGGAGACAGAAGCACGTCTGTCCTCACTGCAGGTACGAGAACAGAAGGAGGGTTGTACTCTGTGGGCAGAAAACAGGGAAACAGGGGCCGGAGACTATGGGGCGCCATCCGTAACTTTAAGTTTCTTTTTCATTTTGATTGGTTTTTACTAGGGTACCCATAACATTACAAGTATGTTTTTCCAGGTTGGGCATTGGCCAATCTGCCACCAGGGGGGGGGGGGGGGCTGTTGAATAAAGTTCGTTCGTTTCTGGTGCTGGTGTTTTTACATATTGATATTTTCTAAATGAACATATTTGTATACAACACCTTGTAAAAGCTTAAGGTTGCTTTTATCATCAGCGCATCGTATGATTACAACACATTATTTTATACAACACTGTGGTACCAAAGACGATTATAAGATACTTTTTGTCGTTTGTTATTTATTCAACACCCCCCTGGCCCCTTTAGGTTTGCCAGTTAATATCATGATCATTCAGTACATACTTTGATCATTTCGTTCACGAAATATACGTTATCATGAACAACATCTATTTTTGTATGCAAAATGAATTTCACATTTCATTTCGTGGACGAAATGTGAAAGTTACAAAGTGCATTTATTTCTTTGAACTGATTGAACAGTTCATAAGTACAAATTGTTGTCATTTCGTATATAAGATAAAAATGACTAGCTATTTTAGATACGAAATGGAAATGTTTTGATTAGATATGTCATTTCGTGCACCAAATGGTAAGTTTCTTCTGCATATTTTCTTCTCGTGAAAGGAATTAAAGTATATTACACACAGCGTGCAACATACTTCCAAATCGTATACAGAATGAAGTCTACAATAACCATATTTCCATTTCGTAGATGAAATGAAAATATAGTCTGACAAATATTCATTACGTACATAAAATGAAATGTGGTTTTCATTTCATAGATGAAAGGAATATTGTTTTCTTTTCGTTCAAAAAATAGTCTGTGAAGTTCATTTCGTATACAATATGAGATTTTTTCGTAATAACGTGTATTTCGTGAACGAAATGAACACAATCTGTACTGAATGTTAGTGTAACAAACGGCGCCCCATAGGAGACCGGGCGGCGGGGGTCTGGTCTACGGAAGCCATGCGGGTGTCTCCCGGCGCGGGGTGCGGCGCGGGGTGCGGGGGATGAGGGCTCAGGACTGTGGGGTATACGGCACCTAGCTATTGTGCTATGGAACCAGCCATCTTGTAGTCTCCTTCAGGACCGCTTGAGGCGCACGGGGCACGCTGACAAGGGTCACTAGGAGTCTATCAGGGCTGGGCGCTGATTGGCTGGCAGGGGAAATGATTTGACCAGGCAAGGTTATCATTTTAACTAAATTATAAACAGTGACATGATTTCAATTTAACTGATGTATTGTCAGTTTACAACTAATAGAGTTTCTTTCTAACAATGTGTCACTGTCATGTGTGGCCAGTCTGCGGAGGAAGAGGTAACTAACACGGTACGTCACGAAGACCGGGTATTAAAGAAGAAACCAACAAGTTTTGGTCAAAGTTGTCGTTCTCCACGAGTTTGATGCGGCGTGATATGAAAGAGGCGAAAGCCGAGTGAATATCATGTAGCATTCAAACGAGTTGCAGAATGACTTCTTTGACCAAAACGAGGTGCTTTCTGTATTTATCTCACCCCTATACACATTAAAAGAATGGATGACACACAGGATATAGACCATGGAGAACGGACCGCAATACTCGTAGGGGCATGGAGAATGAGTTCCCAATGTTAAGCCTATGGGCATTTATTCCAGGGGTGAGATAATTGCTTGTGTGTTTCTCACTCAAAGTCCCGGGGGAATGGTCATCGTTATTGATGAATTGCTGTAATATTCCATTTGTCTCACTTTTTTTTTTATCTAAGCTAGAATCCATACACTGCCTTCTGATGAAAGTGTAGGCGAATAGCAGGTAATAGCTCCAAGGCTTCTAGAAATCAAACTATTAACAATATGAATGTGAGAGGTAGCGTATCGGTTAAACGTGGTGTTATAGTGTTGGTCATCATGTTAGACATTGATATACGTGATGGACTCTGACGTCACACACTGTGCAGTAACACCCCGACTCGACACGTTACGTCACGTTACGTCACATTACGTTCACCCGTAACACGTAACAATGTTACGGTAATTAGCCTTCAATACACAAACCGTAGTCGGAATCCACCAACACCCCTCCACCAATCCCCCCACCACCCCCCACACACACACACACACATTACAATACTACACGCTACATCCACAAGTAACACTCACTGACGATACAGAAATTAGCCTTCAACCACAAACTGTATGTGACATATTTCAGTTGATTATTGCTTTTGAGTTGCCGAATTATTTGTGGGAGATAAAACTAGCTCACATACACGCCATTTTGTGTTGGCGATTCTGGAGATCGCTGCGTTTCTCGCTTGGTGTGTTTCAGGCTTTATCCTACCCCTAATAAAAAACCGCCATAGACTTAACATAGGGAAATTTTATGTGGCAGGCCGTGACATAAAGTGTTTTTTATGCCACTAGAGTAATAACAATATTGACCAATCAGAGAGCAGGATGTCAGCTACTATGAAAAAAGTTCTGTTGGTCGTTGACTCAATATTTATCTTTTTAACAGTAATAAAAAGGCATAGATGGGGTAGGATAAATACAAAACCAAACTCGAGTTAGACTTGACAATGTTTATGCCACGACGGGAAGGTCGTGTATTACTACACGAGGCGTAGCCGAGTGTAGTGAGGAGCAGACCTGACCAGAGTGGCATAGACATTGACAACTCTAACTCGAGTTCGGTTTCTACTAATTGCTCTTTCGATGATTGAACCTGGGGCCCGTTTAATAATCTAGGATCGTGCATGACCTTTACCCCCTACAAGGGTTATCGTTCAATGATATTTAAGTCTGTTCGCCAAGACAGTCTTAGCTGTCCATAAGAGTTGAACAAAGTTGACCCCTATAGTCCCTGGGTCTCTATGGCGTACTGGAACGCATCTACACGTACGAGCCTAGATTATTAAACGGGCCCCTGGACTACTTAACTTCCAAACCTAACGCCGCCATCACGAGATCTGCTGTTAGTTTGAGAAACCAGAATCGGTGATTTATTATTCCTCATGAAAGAACTCTTGTCACCAACAGAACGTGGAATAAACGCCGTTAACTAAAGAGGTAACGGAGCGGGGTAATGTGGGTGACCTTGAGACTCACTAGCGGGGTCTGTGAGAGGATCAATGTGGCGGCATTCACGGCGGGGTGACGGATACACCCCGCTAACCGGCCCGGGGAGGGGGGAGGGGGGGGGGTGGATATAAGGGATTTACCCTAGTGACACCGTGTGAGGGCGGGGGGGGGGGGGGCAGGTGGGCGGTTAATTACAGGTGAGGTAGGCAAAGTCTCAGGTGGGACTGTTGGGGGAGGGGGGCGTGGGGGGAGGGGGAGGGGGGACTGTGGGGGAGGGGGAGGGGGGTGGATATAAGGGATTTACCCCAGTGACACCGTGTGAGGGGGGGGGGCAGGTGGGCGGTTAATTACAGGTGAGGTAGGAATAGTCTCAGGTGGGACTGTTGGGGGAGGGGGGACTGTGGGGGAGGGGGGGGGGACTGTGGGGGAGGGGGGGTGGATATAAGGGATTTACCCTAGTGACACCGTGTGAGGGCGGGGGGGGGGGGGGGGCAGGTGGGGGGTTAATAACAGGCGAGGTAGGAATAGTCTCAGGTGGGACTGTTGGGGGAGGGGGGCGTCGGGGGAGGTGGAGGGGGGACTGGGGGGGGGGGGGGTGGCAGGTGGGCGGTTAATTACAGGTAAGGTAGGAATAGTCTCAGGTGGGACTGTTGGGGGAGGGCTGGGGCGTGGGGGGGGGGGGGGCGGATTCTAGTAACAGTAACCATCAAGTAAAGATCATATTGCCATATTGTGATGATGGTTTAGATCACTTCTGGTATTTTTGTCTCATACTCTTAACATTGGGAACTCGTTCTCCATGCTCCTACAGGTATTGTAGTCCGTTCTCCATGGTTTATATCCTGTATTTAGGGTGTACAGGGGGGAGATGAATACAGAAAGCAACTCGTTTTGGTCAAAGTCATCATTCTCCAACTCGTTTGAATGCTACGTGATATACACTTGGCTTCACCTCGTTCATATCACTCCACATCAAATTCGTAGAGAATGACGACTTTGATCAGAACTTGTTGGTTCTTCCTTATCATACGATGCAGGCTGATATCTGAGGTGTCCCTTTTCATGAATGTCTCTGTCTTACTCTGGCAGCTTGGCTTCTGTTGGCTCTCACGTGTATACATTGTAGCAGGAATTTTACTTTATATCAATCTGGAATTTTAGTGGAATTCGTTCAATCTTTTCTATGGATATAGAAAAGATGAATTGAGAAATCATATAACAACCCCAACACATATTCAGCGTGCTTAGAACAACAGATCAGAATTACATAAATGAGGAATACAACTCTAATCTAATTAGTTCTACAACAACAAATTGCAATGCGAACTAGGAATCTATCACATATGATAAATTAGCATATACAGATAAAATAATATCCTAATAAGGACACAAGTTCAGCGTTAATTTCCCCTGTGAGCTGGACCGGTCATAAACTAGTCCCTCATGTGACAGCGATTAGCATCCATTATTAAATCCCAAGTCGGGTATTTATCATAGCACTACCAGTTTCAGAACTCATGTCAAACTTCAACTTCAAATGGCTCAGGTTGGATTAAGAGAAAACGTGGTTACCGAGCCCGAAGGGATAGAATTCGAGGTCTTTTGATGCCATAAATACGTCCCGATGCCCAGGCAGAGGGACGTATTTATGGCATCAAAAGGCCGAGAATGGCATCCCTACGGGCTCAGTCACTCGATTTCTTATTATTACATACCTAGAAATCAAGAAAAACATCATTTTTTATACTTATTTATGTAGATTTCTACCTGAGACATTCACTAAGGGCACAGTGTGCCCGAATATTCACTACGGGCGCAGTGCGCCCGGACATTATTTATACTAGACCCCTAGTAGCGGGCTGCAGACAAGGCGGCTGTAAAGTGCCCACTGTATCTCTCCGCCCCTATAAAGTAGTCCCCCCGTTACACCGGGCTGCAGACAAGGCGGCTGTAAAGTGCCCACTGTATCTCTCCGCCCCTATAAAGTAGTCCCCCCGTTACACCGGGCTGCAGACAGGGCGGCTGTAAAGTGCCCACTGTATCTCTCCGCCCCTATAAAGTAGTCCCCCCGTTACATCGGGCTGCAGACAAGGCGGCTGTAAAGTGCCCGCTGTATCTCTCCGCCCCTATAAAGTAGTCCCCCCGTTACACCGGGCTGCAGACAAGGCGGCTGTAAAGTGCCCACTGTATCTCTCCGCCCTATAAAGTAGTCCCCCTGTTACACCGGGCTGTATCTCTCCGCCCTATGAAGTAGTCCCCCCGTTACACCGGGCTGCAGACAAGGCGGCTGTAAAGTGCCCGCTGTATCTCTCCGCCCCTATAAAGTAGTCCCCCCGTTACACCGGGCTGCAGACAAGGCGGCTGTAAAGTGCCCGCTGTATCTCTCCGCCCTGTAAAGTAGTCCCCCCGTTACACCGGGCTGCAGACACGGCGGCTGTAAAGTGCCCGCTGTATCTCTCCGCCCTATAAAGTAGTCCCCCCGTTACACCAGGCTGCAGACAAGGCGGCTGTAAAGTGCCCACTGTATCTCTCCGCCCCTATAAAGTAGTCCCCCCGTTACACCGGGCTACAGACAAGGTGGCTGTAAAGTGCCCGCTGTATCTCTCCGCCCCTATAAAGTAGTCCCCCCGTTACACCGGGCTGCAGACAAGGCGGCTGTAAAGTGCCCATTGTATCTCTCCGCCCCTATAAAGTAGTCCCCCCGTTACACCGGGCTGTATCTCTCCGCCCTGTAAAGTAGTCCCCCCGTTACACAGGGCTGTATCTCTCCGCCCTGTAAAGTAGTCCCCCCGTTACACCGGGCTACAGACAAGGTGGCTGTAAAGTGCCCGCTGTATCTCTCCGCCCTATAAAGTAGTCCCCCCGTTACACCGGGCTGCAGACAAGGCGGCTGTAAAGTGCCCGCTGTATCTCTCCGCCCTGTAAAGTAGTCCCCCCGTTACACCGGGCTGCAGACAAGGCGGCTGTAAAGTGCCCGCTGTATCTCTCCGCCCTGTAAAGTAGTCCCCCCGTTACACCGGGCTGCAGACACGGCGGCTGTAAAGTGCCCGCTGTATCTCTCCGCCCTATAAAGTTGTCCCCCCGTTACACCGGGCTACAGACAAGGTGGCTGTAAAGTGCCCGCTGTATCTCTCCGCCCTGTAAAGTAGTCCCCCCGTTACACCGGGCTGCAGACAAGGCGGCTGTAAAGTGCCCACTGTATCTCTCCGCCCCTATAAAGTAGTCCCCCCGTTACACCGGGCTACAGACAAGGTGGCTGTAAAGTGCCCGCTGTATCTCTCCGCCCCTATAAAGTAGTCCCCCTGTTACACCGGGCTGCAGACAAGGCGGCTGTAAAGTGCCCACTGTATCTCTCCGCCCCTATAAAGTAGTCCCCCCGTTACACCGGGCTGCAGACAAGGCGGCTGTAAAGTGCCCACTGTATCTCTCCGCCCCTATGAAGTAGTCCCCCCGTTACACCGGGCTACAGACAAGGTGGCTGTAAAGTGCCCGCTGTATCTCTCCGCCCCTATAAAGTAGTCCCCCCGTTACACCGGGCTGCAGACAAGGCGGCTGTAAAGTGCCCATTGTATCTCTCCGCCCCTATAAAGTAGTCCCCCCGTTACACCGGGCTACAGACAAGGTGGCTGTAAAGTGCCCGCTGTATCTCTCCGCCCCTATAAAGTAGTCCCCCCGTTACACCGGGCTGCAGACAAGGTGGCTGTAAAGTGCACGCTGTATCTCTCCGCCCCTATAAAGTAGTCCCCCCGTTACACCGGGCTGCAGACAAGGCGGCTGTAAAGTGCCCGCTGTATCTCTCCGACCTGTAAAGTAGTCCCCCCGTTACACCGGGCTGCAGACAAGGCGGCTGAAAATGCCCGCTGTATCTCTCCGACCTGTAAAGTAGTCCCCCCGTTACACCGGGCTGCAGACAAGGCAGCTGTAAAGTGCCCGCTGTATCTCTCCGCCCCTATAAAGTAGTCCCCCTGTTACACCGGGCTGCAGACAAGGCGGCTGTAAAGTGCCCATTGTATCTCTCCGCCCCTATAAAGTAGTCCCCCCGTTACACCGGGCTACAGACAAGGTGGCTGTAAAGTGCCCGCTGTATCTCTCCGCCCCTATAAAGTAGTCCCCCCGTTACACCGGGCTGCAGACAAGGTGGCTGTAAAGTGCCCGCTGTATCTCTCCGCCCCTATAAAGTAGTCCCCCCGTTACACCGGGCTGCAGACAAGGCGGCTGTAAAGTGCCCGCTGTATCTCTCCGACCTGTAAAGTAGTCCCCCCGTTACACCGGGCTGCAGACAAGGCGGCTGTTAAGTGCCCGCTGTATCTCTCCGACCTGTAAAGTAGTCCCCCCGTTACACCGGGCTGCAGACAAGGCGGCTGTAAAGTGCCCGCTGTATCTCTCCGACCTGTAAAGTAGTCCCCCCGTTACACCGGGCTGCAGACAAGGCGGCTGTAAAGTGCCCGCTGTATCTCTCCGACCTGTAAAGTAGTCCCCCCGTTACACCGGGCTGCAGACAAGGCGGCTGTAAAGTGCCCGCTGTGTGTATTGTCGTCGGGCGGCGCCACCTGTGCCCACACCGGTTCCCGTGACAGGCAAACACTGGACGGCCCTCTTTAGGTAATGGAATCCATTAGGCCTCAGGCCCCACCCCGGGCCCCCGCCGCCGTTAAAACAAGGCCTGCAGCCTCCTGTGTCTACCAGCCCGCTCCGGGGGGCGGGGGGCCGGGGGGGCCTCCCCCTGTATCCGGATTACGTCAGGTTTTAAACAGCTGTATCCCCGATCAGACCTGAGAGGGGGGGGGGAGGGAGGAGGGGGAGGGTTAATTGGCTCGTGAGTGGTATTGATCGTTGAGGTGGGACTAGGATTGTCAATGACAGGTTTAGTAAGTAGTAAAGGTATGTGTGACATCTGTATGTCTATAGGGCACGTAGCTATTGTGTTATGTGGGCGGCCATGTGACTAGTGTCAGGTTGTAGATTGTCAATGACAGGTTAAGTAAGTAGTAAAGGTATGTGTGACATCTGTATGTCTATAGGGCACACAGCTATTGTGTTATGGAAGCAGCCATTTGTAGAAATAAAAATCACCCTGTGCTCTTTAGTACTGAGACTAGTCTGACCGTAGAATGGTGATCACCATATAGAGGTATCCCATAATTCAGTCTGTTTACAGGATCCGATGTTAGCTGGTTCCCATAATTATATATAAGATAAGCCTTGGGGCATGTCCCACAATTATTGCAGTTAAACGGTTTTTGTATATCTTCATATCGGAAATCCTATGCTAGGAAACGTCTACATGTACATGCCAAATAACATTCGGTTTCTCCCGTTAGAAATGAGACAATGGTGGTTCTATGAGTGTCACTACTATACACCCTCCAGACATTACTAAACTCCCTAATATCGCCCAGGTGAGTAAAGGACCCGGTCCCGACTGGCTGGCCGCACCACAGCTGCCCGTGTCACAGGGGTAGTGACACTTATGTATCTGTGGTGCGGATCGCTGTAGATTGTCAGTGACGTAGTAGTAAGTAGTAAAGGTATTTGTGACATCTGTGTTTTGGGAGGGATGAGGTGAGGGGTTGAGGGGAAGGATGAGGGGTGTGGTGAGGGGCGGAGCGAGGGGTGTGGTGAGGGGTGAGAGGTGTGGTGAGGGTGTGGTGAGGGAGAGGGGTGGGGGAGAGGGGTGTGGGAGAGAGGAGAGGGGTGAGGGAGAGGGGTGAGGGGTGAGGGGTGTCGGGTGCGGTGAAAGGTGAGGGGTGTGGGGTGAGAGGTGTGGGGAGAGGGGAGAGGGGAGAGGGGTGAGGGAGAGGGGTGAGGGGAGAAGGGTGAGGGAGAGGGGTGAGGGGTGCGGTGAGGGAGAGGGGTGAGGTGAGGGGCAGGGAGAGGGGTGGGGTAAGGGGTGGGGTGAGGGGGGTGAGGGGTGTGGTGAGGTTGTGGTGAGGGAGAGGGGTGAGGGGTGTGGTGAGGGTGTGGTGACGGTGAGGTGAGGGAGAGGGGTGAGGGAGAGGGGTGAGGGGTGAGGGGAGGGAGAGGGGTGAGGGAGAGGGGTGAGGGAGAGGGGTGAGGTGAGAGGGGTGAGGTGAGAGGGGTGAGGGAGAGGGGTGAGGGGTGAGGTGAGGGAGAGGGGTGAGGGAGAGGGGTGAGGGAGAGGGGTGAGGGAGAGGGGGATGAGGGGTGTGGTGAGGGCGTAGTGAGGGGTGAGGGAGAGGGGAGAGGGGTGAGGGAGAGGGGTGAGGGTGTGGTGAGGGAGAGGGATGTGGTGGGGGGGGGGGTGAGAGGTGTGGTGAGGGGTGTGGTGACGATGAGGGGTGACGGTGAGGGGTGAGGGGTGAGGAGTAAGGGAGAGAGGTGAGGGGTGAGGGGTGTGGTGAGAGGAGTGAGGGGTGTGGTAAGGGTGTGGTGAGAAGAGGGGTGAGGGGTAAGGTGAGGGGGGTGAGGGGTGTGTTGAGGGTTGAGGGGTGAGGGAGAGGGGTGAGGGGTGAGGTGAGGGGTGAGGGGTGAGGGAGAGAGGTGAGGGAGAGGGGTGAGGGAGAGGGATGAGGGAGAGGGGAGAGGGGTGAGGAGTGAGGTGAGGGGTAAGGGGTGAGGGAGAGAGGTGAGGTTGTGGTGAGGGAGAGGGGTGAGGGGGGTGAGGGAGAGGGGTGAGGGGTGAGGTGAGGGGTGAGGGGTGAGGGAGAGAGGTGAGGGAGAGGGGTGAGGGAGAGGGATGAGGGAGAGGGGAGAGGGGTGAGGGGTGAGGTGAGGGGTAAGGGGTGAGGGAGAGAGGTGAGGTTGTGGTGAGGGAGAGGGGTGAGGGGGGTGAGGGAGAGGGGTGAGGGGTGAGGTGAGGGGTGAGGGGTGAGGGAGAGAGGTGAGGGAGAGGGGTGAGGGAGAGGGATGAGGGAGAGGGGAGAGGGGTGAGGTGAGGGGTAAGGGGTGAGGGAGAGAGGTGAGGGGTGCGGTGCGGTGTCTGTCTGTGTGGCGCCAGCAGACCCGCCACTGGTCACTTAGTGGAGGAGGTTTGCGTGATGGCTGTTGACCGGGCCCCACACTGTCGACATTCTACGGGAGTAGACGAGCCCCACAGCTCTACACCGCTCGGTCTACAGGCAATGTCGTATATATTAGGAGCTGGGCATTAGAGTGCATCTTTTAATGAGCTGGACAGTGTAGTGCAGATCAGGAGTCAGTGTAGTGAACTATGTCAAAGACCCCATCGAATATGTATGGGGGCTCAGTAAACCACCACCCATTGTATTAAGCCTGCCAGATACCATACCTGTGGCATACGGATTCATATCTGTTGTATACGGCCTCAAAGCCATGGTTACGGGAAAAATAGTCCCTTTGTGCTACAGAGCAATGTGGACAGGCGGCTCTATAAACCACCAGAGGTTGACGTCGTAATACTCTCGCTAGCGCTACGCGTCGACCTCTCGTCGGTTAAAGCCACGTGTCCAAAAATCCCCAGAGGGATGAGCCGGGAAGTATAACACATGTCCCAGGCCAGGTGGTATAATGCATGTCTACTGGGATATGAGCCGGGCGATGTAACGCATGTCTATAAGAAGATGAGCCAGGCGGTATAACACATGTCATGAGCCAGGTGGTATAATACATGTCTACATGTCATGAGCCAGGCAGTGTAATACTATCGTAAAACTGGATGAGGTTTAATCTTGGCCACCGTATTCCATGACTGGAGTTTGGCAAAGTGACTTCATGAGGCGAAGCCGAGTGAAGTCCGGAGCCAAAACTTCAGGAGTGGAATGCGGTGGCCAAGATTAAAACGAATCAGGTTTTGATTTTATCCTACCCTATCTCCTCGATTTTGGAATATTACGTGATAACAATGCTGTATGCCACTAGTGGCATATAAAACTCTGTATGCAAGTCAGCGTGGCATATGGAAACCCAATGTTAAGCCTATGGGATTTTATATTAGGGGTAGGATAAATGTTTACATGTCATGAGCCGGGCGGTATAACACATGTCTACATGGAGATGAGCAGGGCGGTGTAATACATGTCTACACGGAGATGAGCAGGGCGGTATAATACATGTCTACTGGTAGATGAGCCGGACAGTGTAGTACATGTCAACATGTCATGAGCCGGGTAGTATAATACATGTCTACAGGGAGATGAGCCGGGTGGTGTAATACATGTCTACAGTGAGATGAGCCAGGCGGTATAATACATGTCTACAAGGAGAGGAGCCGGGCAGTGTAATACATGTCTACTGGTAGATGAGCTGGGCGGTGTAATACATGTCTACACGGAGATGAGCCGGGCGATGTAATACATGTCACGAGCCGGGCGGTGTAATACATGTCTACATGTCATGAGCCAGGCGGTGTAATACATGTTTACAGGGAGATGAGCCGGGCGGTGTAATACATGTTTACAGGGAGATGAGCCGGGCGGTGTAATACATGTTTACAGGGAGATGAGCCGGGCGGTGTAATACATGTTATGAGCCGGGTAGTATAATACATGTGTACAGCGAGATGAGCCGGGCGGTGTAATACATGTTTACAGGGAGATGAGCCAGGCGGTGTAATACATGTTTACAGGGAGATGAGCCGGGCGGTGTAATACATGTTTACAGGGAGATAAGCTGGGCGGTGTAATACATGTCATGAGCCGGGCGGTGTAATACATGTTTACAGGGAGATGAGCCGGGTAGTATAATACATGTTTACAGGGAGATGAGCCGGGCGGTGTAATACATGTCAACATGTCATGAGGCGGGCAGTGTAATACATGTCTACAGGGAGATGAGCCGGGCGGTGTAATACATGTCGCGAGCCAGGTGGGCTCAGGGAGCATCTCGCAGGGTGAGGGGGCACAGGCTGTGAGTGGCTCGCCGACCAATCTGCGCTCACCAGGTAATGGCTGTGTTTACTTTATTATTTAGATGGATCTCCTGCTGAATTACCCGCCCACTGATGGCCCCTAAATGCACCTGGCCATTTGCAATCACTAATACCGCTTCCTCCGCCTCCTTTCCCCGCCCGAGGGGCGCCGAGACCTGGGGTCGGGATGCTCAGAGCTGTTCAGAGCTGTTCAATGTTGTTTAGTGCCGTTCAGATCAGCCCAGAGCTACTCAGAGCTGTTCAGGGGTGTTCAGAGCTGTTCAGTGGTGTTCAGAGCTGTTCAGAGCTGTTCAGAGCTGTTCAGTGGTGTTCAGAGTTGCTCAGAGCTGTTCAGTGGTGTTCAGTGGTGTTCAGAGCCGCTCAGAGCTATTCGGAGCTGGTCAGAGCTGTTCAGAGCTGTTTAGAGCTGCTCAGAGCTGCCCAGAGCTGGTAAGAGCTGCTCAGAGCTGTTTAGAGCTGTTTAGTGCCGTTCAGAGCTGCTAAGAGGTGTTTAGAGTTGTTCAGGGCTGCTCAGAGCTGCTCAGAGCTGTTCAGGGGTGTTCAGAGCTGCTCAGAGCTGTTCAGGAGTGTTCAGAGCTGTTCAGAGCTGCTCAGAGCTGTTCAGAGCTGTTTAGAGCTGTTCAGAGCTGCCCAGAGCTGCTCAGAGCTGCCCAGAGCTGGTCAGAGCTGCCCAGAGCTGCTCAGGGCTGTTCAGAGCTGTTCAAAGCTGTTAAGAGCTGTTAGGAGCTGTACTGTGCTGTATTGAGCCCTTCTGAGCTGTTCATAACTGCTCAGAATTGCTCAGAGCTGTTTCAGAGCTGTTCGGTGTTTCTCGGACCTATTCAGTACTACCCAGAGCTAATCTGAGCTGTTCAGAGTTGTGCAGACCTGTTTAGTGTGTTCAGAGATGCTGGGAGCCTTTCGGAGCTGTTCAGAATTGCATAGGGCTGTTTAGAGCTGTTAAAGCTGCTTAGATCTGCTCAGATGCGAGAAGGTGTTCAGAGCTACACAGAATTGTTCAGAGCTGTTTAAAACTGTTTTAATTTGCTTGGAGCTGTTTAGAGCTGTGTAGAACTGTTCTGATTTGTTTTGAGCTGTTCAGAGCTGTTCAGACCTGTTCAGAGCTGTCCAGAGCTGCCCGTATCTGCTCGTATCTGCTCGCATCTGCTCGTATCTGCTCGTATCTGCTCGTATCTGCTCGGAGCTGCTCGGAGCTGCTCGGAGCTGCCCTTATCTGCTCGTATCTGCTCGTATCTGCTCGTATCTGCTCGTATCTGCTCGGAGCTGCCCTTATCTGCTCGTATCTGCTCGTATCTGCTCGTATCTGCTCGTATCTGCTCGGAGCTGCTCGGAGCTGCCCGTATCTGCTCGTATATGCTCGGAGCTGCTCGGAGCTGCTCGGAGCTGCTCGTAGGATTGATTAAAGGATGTACTATGTTACTACTGCAGTCTGCCATTTCTTGCTTTTGAGAAGTCGGAATGAAGGGCGACACCTCTGTAAAAAGAATCAGAACATAGACTTTCTGACAGGATATCCACGCGCGGATCGACCGTACTTTGCCGACGAGTGACGAGTATGTCTATGCATGCATTGATCTAAAGATCATGGGCAAATTAGAACATGTTTATTCATGCAGCCGTTTATCCATCCGTCGAAGTAGCTCTACACACAATCCTTCATGTGTATGTTTTATGGGTTTATATTCCAGCAAAGTGCTTGAAGCAATGATACCTTCCACCGTCTTTCTATCCTTGTCCATATTCAACAGAGTAAGATACACTGCATTTCAAGATCTTAGACACCGCAGCAAAATGGTATAAGTAGAAAAAACAGTGCAACAACTACAGGTTTATATGATATTTATTTGAACTTTATCAAGGTTTATTTGAATTGGATCTCGAGGCTCTAATTGAGTCGTTTATTACAGCGTACTTGCACGGCCTATATACGTTTCCTAAAGGTTATTAGCTGGGTCACATATAGGCTTCCAGCGTACTGCAAAAACACTATTCCTTCACCATCTGCGTGCTACTCACTGTGATATTGGGAAAGGAGCAGGGTGCCAGTGTCTCAGTGTATTAGAAATGTACCCAACTGACCATGACCAATCACTCAAGACCAAAATACCTGATTGACCCAATGGTGTTTGTTATACTTGGATCCTAGACTCAGTCAGTTGAAGAAATGGCAAGTTGACTGGGTGCAAGTGGGTTACAGAAAATGACACATAGATTGAATGTAACCCAAGCCTTTTAATTGTTATTCATTTATAATTGCATGCTCATTCATCAATGATGAACATACCATTTGCTCCTAGTTGCACGCAATTAGCATTAAATGCTAATTCAGCCATTAAGTTACTGACTTCTGACATCGTCATCGATAAAAATATTAGAGGGAAACTATGTTCCGGTAGAAATTAGTCAAAGGTACGAGGAAAGGCTTGGAAAACTTACTGCCCAAGGCGTAGCCTTGGGCAGTAATTTTTCCAAGCCTTACCGAGTAACTTTGACTTATCTCCACTGGTATGTGGTTTCCCTATTCCTATATACCTTCAATTGTCGGCTAATATCGATAAAAACCGAACGTCTCTGAACGTCAACCTGTGCAGTAAACGTCAACCTGGGCAGTAACTTCAACCTGGGCAGTAACTTCAACCTGGGCAGTAAACAAAAGTTATTGCACCCCCAGCAGCGTTAAGTAATCATAGGTTGTTCGCTCATAGGTATATAGTAATTTAGTTAATATATACATTTAAATCTTTGTGGTGTTTTTTCAAACTGACATGACCAGAGTTTCCCTTCTCCGGGTGGTTGCGGGTTGAGCTTCATTGCCCGTGCCCGCTGAGTTTGATGGCGGGAGACGGTCTCGTATTAGTGTAAGAACAGCGGGTGCTGCACCAGCCTTTGTTTTAATGATGAGATGACTAGCCCCAAACCAAGTTAATGGAGTCTGTGAAATAATGACAATTTACGACATTAACTGCGATTCCTGTCTGACGGTATTCTGAATAATTCAGGGACAGAGAGAAGAGCGAGTTTTACCTCCTTAACCTCGTTCTGAGTGAGAGCACATGCACGGACAGACATGATGGCTGCTGAATGACAATAAAGAGACATTCAGGGACAGACATGATGCCTACTTTATGACAGTAAAGAGACATACACGGACAGACATGATGCCTGCTGTATGACAGTAAAGAGACATACACGGACAGACATGATGGCTACTGTATGACAATAAAGAGACATATACAGACAGACATGATGCCTACTGTATGACAGTAAAGAGACATACACGGACAGACATGATGCCTGCTGTATGACAGTAAAGAGACATACATAGATAGACATGATGCCTGCTGTATGACAATAAAGAGACATTCACGGACAGAAATGATGCCTGCTGTATGACAGTAAAGAGACATTCACGGACAGACATGATGCCTGCTGTATGACAGTAAAGAGACATTTACGGACAGACATGATGCCTGCTGTATGACAGTAAAGAGACATACACAGACAGACATGATGCCTGCTGTATGACAGTAAAGAGACATACACGGACAGGCATGATGCCTGCTGAATGACAGTAACGAGAGATACACAGACAGACATGATGCCTACTGTATGACAGTAAAAAGAGATACACAGACAGACATGATGCCTGCTGTATGACAATAAAAAGAGATACACGGACAGACATGATGCCTGCTGTATGACAGTAAAGAGACATACACAGACAGACATGATGCCTGCTGTATGACAGTAAAGAGACATACATTCACAGACATGATGCCTGCTGTATGACAATAAAGAGACATACACGGACAGACATGATGCCTGCTGTGTGACAGTAAAGAGACATACACGGACAGACATGATGCCTGCTGTATGACAGTAAAGAGACATACACGGACAGACATGATGCCTGCTGTGTGGCAGTAAAGAGACATACACGGACAGACATGATGCCTGCTGTATGACAGTAAAGAGACATTCAGGGACAGACATGATGCCTGCTGTATGACAATGAAGAGACAGACACGGACAGACATGATGCCTGCTGTATGACAATAAAGAGACATTCACGGACAGACATGATGCCTGCTGTATGACAGTAAAGAGACATACACGGACAGACATGATACCTGCTGTATGACAGTAAAGAGACATACACGGACAGACGTGATGGCTACTGAATGACAATTAAGAGACATTCAGGGACAGCCATGATGCCTGCTGTATGACAGTAAAGAGACATATACAGACAGACATGATGCCTACTGTATGACAATAAAGAGACATTCAGGGACAGACATGATGCCTGCTGTATCACAATAAAGAGACAGACACGGACAGACATGATGCCTGCTGTTTGACAGTAAAAAGAGATACACAGACAGACATGATGCCTGCTGTGTGACAATAAAGAGACATACATGAACAGACATGATGCCTGCTGTATTACAGTAAAGAGACATTCACGGACAGACATGATGCCTGCTGTATGACAGTAAAGAGACATACACGGACAGACATGATGCCTGCTGTATGACAGTAAAGAGACATTTACGGACAGACATGATGCCTGCTGTATGACAGTAAAGAGACATACACAGACAGACATGATGCCTGCTGTATGACAGTAAAAAGAGATACACAGACAGACATGATGCCTGCTGTGTGACAATAAAGAGACATTTACGGACAGACATGATGCCTGCTGTATGACAATAAAGAGACAGACACGGACAGACATGATGCCTGCTGTATGACAATAAAAAGAGATACACGGACAGACATGATGCCTGCTGTATGACAGTAAAGAGACATACACAGACAGACATGATGCCTGCTGTATGACAGTAAAGAGACATACATTCACAGACATGATGCCTGCTGTATGACAATAAAGAGACATACACGGACAGACATGATGCCTGCTGTGTGACAGTAAAGAGACATACACGGACAGACATGATGCCTGCTGTATGACAGTAAAGAGACATACACGGACAGACATGATGCCTGCTGTGTGGCAGTAAAGAGACATACACGGACAGACATGATGCCTGCTGTATGACAGTAAAGAGACATTCAGGGACAGACATGATGCCTGCTGTATGACAATGAAGAGACAGACACGGACAGACATGATGCCTGCTGTATGACAATAAAGAGACATTCACGGACAGACATGATGCCTGCTGTATGACAGTAAAGAGACATACATGGACAGACATGATACCTGCTGTATGACAGTAAAGAGACATACACGGACAGACGTGATGGCTACTGAATGACAATTAAGAGACATTCAGGGACAGCCATGATGCCTGCTGTATGACAGTAAAGAGACATATACAGACAGACATGATGCCTGCTGTGTGACAATAAAGAGACATACATGAACAGACTTGATGCCTGCTGTATTACAGTAAAGAGACATACACGGACAGACATGATGCCTGCTGTATGACAGTAAAGAGACATACACGGACAGACATGATGCCTGCTGTGTGACAATAAAGAGACATTTACGGACAGACATGATGCCTGCTGTATGACAATAAAGAGACAGACACGGACAGACATGATGCCTGCTGTATGACAGTAAAAAGAGATACACAGACAGACATGATGCCTGCTGTGTGACAATAAAGAGACATTTACGGACAGACATAATGCCTGCTGTATGACAATAAAGAGACAGACACGGACAGACATGATGCCTGCTGTTTGACAGTAAAAAGAGATACACAGACAGACATGATGCCTGCTGTATGACAATAAAGAGACATACACGGACAGACATGATGCCTTCTGTGTAAAAGACAATAATTCAGTGCCGGAGAGAAAATTGGGTTTTACCTCCTTAACCTGTAAACCATTCATGGTTGATGTCGTAATACACTCACTGATGCTTGTGTATTGCAACGCGTCAACTCCTTGTGGTTTAAGGCACCTGTCCACATAACCATTGTTTGTTGTTTTATCATTCATCCTCTCAAGTACATTAATCACAGAAATTGCCATATCAAAGGATAAATCAATATGGACTATTTTTAGGCTCCATGGCACAACGGGACTATTTTCCCGTATACGATTACTTTGAGGCTTTATACGGTGGCTGTGAATCCATATACCACAGTTATAGCATCTGACAGGTTTTATATAATAAGTAGTGGCTTACTAAGTTCCCGGAGATTCTCAATAGGTACTTTGTATGTGATGGAAAATAAAGGGAGTGGGAGGGGTGTACAGACGTCTGAGTCACGGTAACTATAGTCACTGATCACTATAGGGCACGTAGCTATTGTGCTATGGAGACGGCCATCTTGATGATTATAGGTTGATGCTATTCTGAAAATTTGTCTCTAACAGAAGACAATGACCCAGACCTGAAACTCCAATCTACAAAAACGAAATTGTAACTCCGATCTACCAAAAAAGGAAACTGAAACTCCAATCAAAAATAAATGAAACCAATTTTTTTTTTTAAACACGAAAAAAAACCCCCACCTCCAATCTACAAAAGGAGAAATTCCCTTTTCCTTCTCGGCTCGTGTTTTGTTTAAGGCCCACCAGGTGTCGCCCCGCTGTAGGCTCTGACTGTCACCCCGATAAAAGATTCACACCCCATTCTGTGAGCTCCCCGCCTAGCCTACCCGGCCTAAAATCAGGCCTAGATGAGTCCCTTAATGGCGGCCGTTCTACCTGCCCGCCCGCCCACCAGGGGCGCTGCCTACTGTATCGACGTCAAACATCGGTTCGCATGGCAACAGCATTCCCGTCGACGGACCCGTCGTCAGGGGGCGGCACCTGAATGAGCCCGACACGGGACACGGAGCCCCGGGGGCCGATTTAGGAGCCCGCACTCCGTATACACCACTGCCCCATCACAGACGTGTTTGCTTTATTGACCGCTACGTGGCGCCACCTGTACGCCCCCTAGCGGGGAGGGGGGCAGTGAGACGCCGGTTACTCTGTGGCTGAAGGCGTTCGCCACCCGCCGGCCAATGGAAACTCCGGGTTTTTTCTTTTTAATCTTTTTTTTTTATTTATTATTTATTTTTATTTTTTTGGGGTGTTTTTTTTCTGGGTATTTTTTCTGTTTTTTTGAGCGGGAAGTTTTGCGGTGCGGTGTATGTAAATGGCAGGCGGTGTGAATGGTGCGCGGAGGCAGTGCGGCGGGCAGTCGGGGTGTTAGAAGGACAAAGTCTACTGATCCCCAGTCTCAGTGCTGTGAGATTTATGGTGGCCAGACTCTGAAAACGAAACTCGTAGAAACAGAAGGAAAACAATTATGAAGATACGCCTGATCCCAATAACAATTCACGGATTAGGAGATTAGCACTAAGACGCACAGTGTATGAACAAACGACCAGTCCCAACAACGGGAATACATGCACCGAGCGTGTACTAGAGATCGGGATGAAACAAGGTTTTCCCTTGCGTTTTATCTGCATGTTCAAATAAATCTGTGTTGAATGCTATTGTCTAAAGAAACTTGTCTTTGTAGCCCTTAACATGCATTTCCGTTTTGCTTGTTGATGTGTCCGAGGTTTATTGGGGGAAAAAAACTTAATGATATCAAAAAGGACAGAAATAAACTACGAGTCTCAGAATGCTCATAGACATCGGTCTCTCCCGGGTTTTACGACAATACTTACATAGAACGTCCTGACCATGCTGTACAAGTCACAGAACGAGATGCTAATTTACCGTTTGCACGGACCGAGGCGTTTACACCGAGTTCCGTAAATATAGAACGTCCTGACCATGCTGTACAAGTCACAGAACGAGATGCTAATTTACCGTTTGTACGGACCGAGGCGTTTACACCGAGTTCCGTACTTATATATAACGTCCTGACCATGCTGTACAAGTCACACAACGAGATGCTAATTTACAGTCCGTACTTACATAGAACGTCCTGACCATGCTGTACAAGTCACAGAACGAGATGCTAATTTACAGTCCGTACTTATATAGAACGTCCTGACCATGCTGTACAAGTCACAGAACGAGATGCTAATTTACAGTCCGTACTTACATAGAACGTCCTGACCATGCTGTACAAGTCACAGAACGAGATGCTAATTTACCGTTTGCACGGACCGAGGCGTTTACACCGAGTTCCGTAAATATAGAACGTCCTGACCATGCTGTACAAGTCACAGAACGAGATGCTAATTTACCGTTTGTAGGGACCGAGGCATTTATGCCGAGTTCCGTACAAACCGTAAATTATCATCGAGTTCTGTGACTTGCACAAGCATGGTTGGACGTAATATATTTACTATATAGCCGAAGTTAAAAAAAATATTTATTTCATTTTCAAATTTTAATAATTGTGTATGGGTAGGTAGTCCAATGGTCCGTACAGTACTTTTACTTCATATGCCGAAACGGTGCGTATTTACGGTATATACGGCATGGGTATATAGTAAATGTAATATTGTTATCTAACAAAGCAAGGCATTACTAGGATTTTCTACACTGGAGCCAGCGGAGGATAGGCTTTGTTTTGCCAAGCTGTTTCACTCCAGTATAAATAAAAACCTTAAAAAAAACACAAAAAAACTAGGGTTCAGTAGTCGGGGTTCGCAGTGTACTGGTCGGTGTGTATTTACGGTATATACGGCATGGGTATATAGTAAATGTAGTAATGTTATACAGAGTTATCTAACTAGGGTTCAGTAGTCGGGGGGTAGTAGTGTACTGGTCGGTGCGTATTTACGGTATATACGGCATGGGTATATAGTAAATGTAGTTATGTTATACAGAGTTATCTAACTAGGGTTCAGTAGTCGGGGGTCATAGTGTATTGGTCGGTGCGTATTTACGGTATATACGGCATGGGTATATAGTAAATGTAGTTATGTGATACAGAGTTATCTAACTAGGGTTCAGTAGTCGGGGGTCATAGTGTATTGGTCGGTGCGTATTTACGGTATATACGGCATGGGTATATAGTAAATGTAGTTATGTGATACAGAGTTATCTAACTAGGGTTCAGTAGTCGGGGGTCATAGTGTATTGGTCGGTGCGTATTTACGGTATATACGGCATGGGTATATAGTAAATGTAGTTATGTGATACAGAGTTATCTAACTAGGGTTCAGTAGTCGGGGGTCATAGTGTATTGGTCGGTGCGTATTTACGGTATATACGGCATGGGTATATAGTAAATGTAGTTATGTGATACAGAGTTATCTAACTAGGGTTCAATAGTCGGGGGGTCGTAGTGTACTGGTAGGTGCGTATTTACGGTATATACGGCATGGGTATATAGTAAATGTAGTAATGTTATACAGAGTTATCTAACTAGGGTTCAATAGTCGGGGGGTCGTAGTGTACTGGTCGGTGTGTCCTACTCGTCGCTCTTTGTGGTCTCGCATTGGAAAAGAAAAAATCTTTCCTCTTGTGAAATTCAAGACGTATCTCGTAACTGTCATGACTTGTTAATAAAGTTAGACAAAGACAATATACGTTTTATTAAACAACAGCAGGTCCCTTAAATGTCAGCAGAAATTCAATCTATCTTCAGGCTACATCTCAATAGGCGCTTTTTATCATATACCTTGAATATCTAGCTGGTAACGCAGAGCCCTGTGCACAGTCTAAGGCTCGTATTACTCATCGTATACAAAGTCCCCATTCAAAATGTATGGGGACCCATTAACCCATTGTTTAAAAACTGTCAGATGCCACAACCAAGGTATACGAATCAAATCTAATCCATCGTATACAGCTTCAAAGCCATTGTAGTCGGAAAATACACATATATCAAGTGTATTTGTTTGTGCATGCAATGTTATGCCTATGATTGAAGAGTAAAAAAAGTCCCAATCGATACTCCGTTTAAAATGTCAATTCCTGTGTTAAACCTATCTAAGAAGATAGAAATTTAATACAGCAAGTGATGGTTTTGTGGACAGGCGGCTCTGTAAACCACTGAAGGTTGAGGTCGCAATACACTCGCTAATGCTCGTGTTTTACTACACCTCATCCTCTTGTGGTTTATGACACATGCCCAAACAACCATCTGTAAGTGTCTGTGTATCATGATATACCCATGGAGTGTATACTGTAAACGTGCACTGTTTTGCCATAAAACATAAACAATACTGTACGGAACCCTGTACGGCAAAATATGGAATATCTTTCAAAACGCGTCGACTGAAATATCAGCAAGCCAAATCAAGGTTTTTACAAAATTAATTTTCCATGATAATTTACGGTTTGACGGAACGAAACGTTTAGCCGCGTTCCGTACAAACCTTGAATTATCACCTCGTTTTGTAGCTTGTACAGCATGGTCAGGTCGTCCTATATAAATACTGCACCCTACGCTGTACGCTTTTTTGCATTCCCCATATTTTGTGAACATATTCTGTTCAGAAGGTGTCAGTGACCTTAGCTATAGGGCACATAGCTATTGTGTTATAGACGCAGCCATCTTACCCTCCGACTAAAAACAAAGCACCAGGTGGCAGGTCTAGTTATCAATTGTTTTTTTTTAAGAAAAATGTTTTTTTATGGCTTGCCATAGAGAGGTCTTAGCCTTGTCTGATAATCATCAATGGATTACTTGCGACTTCGTAACTAGAGCATATGAACGCGCTCTAACTGCCGAGGTGCTCCCTAGCGGGTGAACGGGGAACCATTATAAACTCATGGTTATCATTTCGTATGACACAGGTGATCGAGCTGATCATCGGCGACCAGCGAAATGTGATCTCATTGCGTTCTCCCAAGGAAATCAGATTGGAAATCTACGGTTCCAAATTATGTTTTCAGTACAGCTTGAAACAAATCATAAGAATAGAAGTACATCTGTGAGAAAAACCAAAAAAATTGCAGGATTCAGTTTAGTACTGCACGAGAATCTCACTCTCGTGGGCCCTCAGTCTCCAAACATAGGTCTTGTTCACTCTGTCTCTATGTGCGGGAGACACTCCAAGCGGATCCTACCAGAATCATAGCTTTTTAGATATAGTAGGTAATAACAACTGATGACAATGGTAGTCCCCCGACTACAGTGGCGCTATCTTATAATATCCAGGCGGACTATGACAGAACTAGCAATCACTCTGTGCCCGCTGTGATACCCACTCGCTATGTTTCTGTGTGTGATAATTGATTAATTAACGTTGATGAATCAGTCTCTATTAAATGTGCATGTCACATCTCACGTTACAGAGAGAAGTCAAACCTGTACGGATTATCCGTCAGAGATTATCTCATCCATCCAGGCACCCCGTAACGATTAACCCAATCACACTATGTAAATGATGCCCTGCCCCTCTCCTCACCTCCTCCCCCTCACCACCTCCTCCTCAAATAGGTCTTTTTATCAGCGCTAGTGTTATCCATCATGGTACACATTTCTACATCGCACTTTATCATTAATGAGAAAAAAAGGCGAATAAAAAGATCGATTTTTACCTGATGAAATATTCATTGTAAGAACGAACAAGCAATTTGCGCCATGATACATCTCAAGGTTGGCAACTGACACTGGCTGGGAAATGTGTGCAGTGTCAACAGATTCCGTACGGGGCAATACGGAGGCAGTATGACACGCTCTTATTATACATGGTATACAAAGACCCCATTGAACATGCATGGCGACCCATTGTTTATTATCCATCGTATACAAAGTCCCCATTGAGAATATACGGGGACTCAGTAAACCACGACCCATTGTTTATTATCCATCGTATACAAAGACCCCATTGAGAATAAACAGGGACTCAGTAAATCACTACCCATTGTTTATTATCCATCGTATATAAAGACCCCATTGAGAATTTACAGGGACTCAGTAAACCACTACCCATTGTTTATTATCCATCATATACAAAGACCCCATTGAGAATGTATGGGGACTCAGTAAACCACGACCCATTGTTTATTATCCATCATATACAAAGTCCCCATTGAGAATGCACGGGGACTCAGTAAACCACGACCCATTGTTTAATATCCATCGTATACAAAGTAGCCATTGAGAATGTACGGGGACTCAGTAAACCACGACCCATTGTTTATAATCCATCGTAAACAAAGACCCCATTGAATATGTATGGGGACTCAGTAAACCACGACCCATTCTATATCATCCATGTATACAAAGACCCCATTGAGAATGTATGGGGACTCAGTAAACTAATACCCATTACATAAAACCTGTCAGATACCATAACTGTGGAATACGGATTCAAACCTGTGGTATACGGATTCAAACCTGTGGTATACGGATTCAAAACCTTGGTATACAGGAAAAAAAGTCCCTTTGTGCAATAGAGCAAAGAAAATAGTCCATATTGTTATTCCCTTTAATATGGCAATTATTTGGTTTAATTATTCCAAAAAGATGGATACTTAATGCAATAAACTATGGCTATGTGGACAGAGAGCTCTGTTAACAACTCGAGGTTGACGTCCTAATACACCCACTAGCGCTCATGTATTACCACGCGTCAACCTCTTGTGACCGCCTGTCCACAGAACCATCGATTATGGTTTATCTACCTCAGGGGCAATACAGGCAAAGTACGACCCACTCATTTACCTCAGAGCAATACGGAGACAGTACGACCCACTAACCTACCTCAGGGCAATACGGAGACAGTACGACCCACTCACCTACCTCAGGGCAATACGGAGACAGTACGACCCACTCATTTAACTCAGGGCAATACGGAGACAGTACGACCCACTCACCTACCTCAGGGCAATACGGAGACAGTACGACCCACTCACCTACCTCAGGGCAATACGGAGACAGTACGACCCACAGACTTACCTCAGGGCAATACGGAGACAGTACGACCCACTCACCTACCTCAGGGCAATACGGAGACAGTACGACCCACTCATTTAACTCAGGGCAATACGGAGACAGTATGACTCACTGATTTACCTCAGGGCAATACGGAGACAGTACGACCCACTCATTTAACTCAGGGCAATACGGAGACAGTACGACTCACTGATTTACCTCAGGGCAATACGGAGACAGTACGACCCACTCACCTACCTCAGGGCAATACGGAGACAGAACGACCCACTCATTTAACTCAGGGCAATACGGAGACAGTACGACCCACTCACCTACCTCAGGGCAATACGGAGACAGAACGACCCACTCACCTACCTCAGGGCAATACGTAGACAGTATGACCCACTCACCTACCTCAGGGCAATACGGAGACAGTACGACCCACTCACCTACCTCAGGGCAATACGGAGACAGTACGACCCACTCACCTACCTCAGGGCAATACGGAGACAGTACGACTCACTCATTTAACTCAGGGCAATACGGAGACAGTACGACTCACTCACCTACCTCAGGGCAATACGGAGACAGTACGACCCACTCACCTACCTCAGGGCAATACGGAGACAGTACGACCCACTCATTTAACTCAGGGCAATACGGAGACAGTACGACCAACTCATTTACTTCAGGGCAATACGGAGACAGTACGACCCACTCATTTACCTCAGGGCAATACGGAGACAATACGACCCACTCATTTAGCTCAGGGCAATACGGAGACAGTACGACCCGCTCATTTACCTCAGGGCAATACGGAGACAGTATGACCCACTCACCTACCTCAGGGCAATACGGAGACAGTACGACCCACTCATTTACCTCAGGGCAATACGGAGACAGTACGACCCACTCATTTAGCTCAGGGCAATACGGAGACAGTATGACCCGCTCATTTACCTCAGGGCAATACGGAGACAGTATGACCTACTCACCTACCTCAGGGCAATACGGAGACAGTATGACCCGCTTATTTACCTCAGGGCAATACGGAGACAGTAAGACCCGCTTATTTACCTCAGGGCAATATGGAGACAGTATGACCCACTTATTTACCTCAGGGCAATACGGAGACAGTACGACCCATTTATTTACCTCAGGGCAATACGGAGACAGTATGATCCACTTATATACCTCAGGGCAATACGCAGACAGTATGACCCACTCATTTACTTCAGGGCAATACGGAGACAGTATGACCTGCTTATTTACCTCAGGGCAATACGGAGACAGTACGACCCACTCATTTAGCTCAGGGCAATACGGAGACAGTACGACCCGCTCATTTACCTCAGGGCAATACGGAGACAGTATGACCCACTCACCTACCTCAGGGCAATACGGAGACAGTATGACCCGCTTATTTACCTCAGGGCAATACGGAGACAGTAAGACCCGCTTATTTACCTCAGGGCAATATGGAGACAGTATGACCCACTTATTTACCTCAGGGCAATACGGAGACAGTACGACCCATTTATTTACCTCAGGGCAATACGGAGACAGTACGACCCACTCATTTAGCTCAGGGCAATACGGAGACAGTACGACCCACTCACCTACCTCAGGGCAATACGGAGAAACATGTTTAACATAACAATTGGGGTCACCGAATTAGTTTTTGATCTAGAGATGATACAGGATTCTGGTGACAGGAAAGTAGTTCCCGTAGTGAGTAGGAATACAGGATATAGTGTGAATGGGGACACTTCATGGTGTTCGACTGTATTCAATAGCTCCAAAAGAAAAATGTCGCATCTAATAATCTTTTTTTTTTAAAACAATAGGCATTGGGAAACAAAATCCCCGATCGGTTCTAGAAAGTTGTCGGGAAGAAAATAATGATTAATATTGGAAGTAATAAGAGGGGTAGTATAAATGACAGTAGACTAATTTACACACCTTCTCATTTACAATATCTGCACCTCCACTAGATTTACTTTGCTAACTTCTCTATATTGGAAATGGTATATTGGAATTCTCCTACGTTTAACTTTCACATTAATTCATTTGTATCTTGATTTCCTACCCTCTTTAGAAATCTGTGCAAACGCTGGCACCAGTTACAAAAATCAAAATCCATTACAACAAAATGACACCTTTCACGGGTATTATCATGTCCCGGAAAACATCACGTATAATCAAAGGATGGCAAGAGGTATTGCCTAGAGTGGATATAGCCCAATGATACAAGTTGATATCATAGTGCATACAGCCCATTGATACAAGTTGATATCATAGTGCATAATATATATAGCCCATTGATATATACGGAAAAATAGTGCGTATGGAAAATAGTGCATAACTAAAACGAACTGACATCGACATGCCGCTTGTCCATAAAAGGTGGATAATAAATACAACATAGACTGGTTTCAGATACAAACGATTGTATGCTCCTCGGAGTTGCCTCTGCGCAATATCCTCGCATACGCTCGGATATTACTACGCGTCAACTCCTCGGAGCATACGGCCGCTTGTATCTGAAACCAGTCAATATTGTGTATATATTCAGTATCCATAGAAAGGTGTATATCAAGAGGGACTACATTTTTGCTGTACAGCACAAAGGGACTATTTTCTCATATGCAATGGCTTTGAGGCGTATACGATGGTTGTGATATCTGGCAGTTTTCAAACAATAGGCAGTTGTTTACAGAGTATCTGTATCTATTAATGGGGACTTTGTATACGATGGATAATACACAATGGGTCGGGGTTTACTGAGTCCCCGTACATTCTCAAGCTAGCACAGTTTTACTGAGACCCGTACATTCTCAACAGGGACTTTGTGTAATAACATGATGGATATCGTCCTCCTTAGAAGCTCCCCCACCTGAAAACACAGCGGCCATATTGGTCGGGAAGGCATGCTAGCAATGAGAGCGAGTTTTAAGGTCATTAATCTCTCGCATATTCTGCATATTTGTCACAGTTGGGGGGTGTGGGGGAAACTGGCAGGTGCCAGGCATTAAATCTCAACCCTTTCACCTCGATTCTCCACCACACCCTCACACCCCGCCCCCCCGCACACAAAGCAACTGGTCATCAGTCACCAGGGCAGAGAAAGTCGTCACACTCATCGCAAAAACCTCATCTACACCAATTATTTCACCCCAAGATGAATCATATGAAATATGATATCCAATTTCAAGTTTTCATCGACTCCCGTTTCCAACTGCTTTTTAGTTCAGATTGCGAAAGGTCAGCGTGAAATTAGACATTGGTGTTCTAAAACAAACCTCTATTGTCAACTCCACTCTTATTGTCTTGTTTTATCGATCAATTCCCCTGGTTTCTATTGTTGTAGCTGCTGATATTTTGCAGTATCATTGTAGTACTTTATTGATCTACTATCGTGGATTTTATTTCTTATTTTCACTGTTATTTTCTGCTGTTATTGTGATATTTTATCAATCAATTATCATGAAATATAATTGATATTTTTGCCGGTATTTTCCGCTACTATGGTTGTATCTTATTGCTCAATTATCCTGATTTACATTTTTTATATTTGCTGCTATTTTCTGCTGTTATTATTGTATTTTATTGACTAATTATCATTGTTTATATCTGTTGACGGTACTTCTGTGATTGTATTTTATTGATTAATTATCCTGGTTTATATTTAGTCCCAATGCTGCTATTCTCCGCTATTATTGTTGTATTCTATCAATCAATCACCCTGGTTTATATTTGTCGTCAGTACTGTTATTTTTGCATTTATTGACTAATTATTGTGGTTTATATTTGTTATTTGTGCCATTATCGTTGTATTTTACTGATTAATTATCCTGGTTTATGTTTGTTGCCGCTGCTACTATTTTTCACTATTCTTCTATATTTTATTGACTGATTATCGTAGTTTATGTTGGTTATTGGTGCTACTATAGCTATGTTTTATTGACTAATTATCGTAGGGAAGTACTGCTTGCACGCCGACCTGGAGCCCCTTGTGTGGTAACTAAACCAGTGATGTATGGAGTCCCGTGTCCCGGTCATTAGTCCCCAATTAAACGAGAAAAGTCGACAATACTACCATCCACCGAATACAAAGTGCATCACCATACCCGAAGTATACAGATATATCCACCTAATACAAAGTGTCTGTAGAAAACACATAGGGAGTGTGAATCACCATACCCGGAACATACAGATATATCCACCTCATACAAAGTGTCCATAGAAAACACATAGGGAGTGTGTATCACCATACCCGGAGCATACAGATATATCCACCTGATACTAAGTGTCCATAGAAAACACATAGGGAGTGTGTATCACCATACCCGGAACATACAGATATATCCACCTGATACTAAGTGTCCGTAGAAAACACATAGGGAGTGTGTATCACCATACCCGGCGCATACAGATATATCCACCTAATACAAAGTGTCCATAGAAAACACATAGGGAGTGTGTATCACCATACCCGGAGCATACAGATATATCTACCTGATACAAAGTGTCCATAGAAAACACATAGGGAGTGTGTATCACCATACCCGGAGCATACAGATATATCCACCTAATACAAAGTGTCCATACAAGACACATAGGGAAATGTGTATCACCATACCCGGAGAATACAGATATATCCACCTAATGCAAGTGTCCATAGAAGACACATAGGGAGTATGTATCATCATACCCGGAGCATGCAGATATGTTGTATGCGCTGGCTTCCGATAAAGTGCACATACTGAAATATAGTATGGACAAACTAATATTAGTAAACAAACTAATATTAGTAAACAACTTGTCA